>CM076583.1:571731308-572130378 GCA_034641835.2 Pinus albicaulis | reverse complement strand
GTTGGGTAGCTGAATTGAAATGTGTAAACCCACTTGGTTGGGTACTTGAGTCTCATATGTAAATCCACTTGGTTGGATATTTGATGTAAGTATGAGTCTTTGGTGATAGGAAGAGTCATGTACTTTATTGAAAAATATGTTTGAAGATTCAGCACATATCAGATCTGCAGAATGTTTCTTCCACATGAGGAGAAAAGGGGGAGAATGTTGGTTTTTGATCCGCCCTTTGCCCTTGATGTCAAAGGGGGAGAGTGACATGGTGTTTGAATAAAGAGAAGATAATGATGTGACATATTTGGGAGAGTGAGTGTTTGAATAAAGAGAAGATAATGATGTGACATATTTGGGAGAGTGACATAGTATCTATATGCTGTGGTAACCAAACACCATCGTGGTTGCCATCAAGTCCAAAGGGGGAGATTGTTGGAAATATGATGCAGAGTGTTGTCCTTGATGGCAACCCACTGAATAAAGATGAAGACATGCGACTGTTGACATGTGTTGTCCTTGATGGCAAACCACCTGATGAAGTTATTCTTGACTTGATGGACTTGGTAAATGATGTAAATCTGATGTGATATGATGTTTGTTGACAATATGATGCTAAGTGTTGTCCTTGAAAGGCAACCCACTTGATGAAGATGATGACAAATTACTTGATGAAGTTGTGCTTGAGAGAATATGTTCCTGATGAAGAAAATATGATGTATCTACAGTGTGTACAGAAGGCAATGAAGAAAAGAATTCAGAATGTGCTCAAAGCATGATGAAAAGAGTATGTCTCTTTGTATACGCGGATATTCCTAGGTGAAGTCGCGTATGCACGCGGAAAAGAACGTTCCAAGTCGCATATGGGCTAAAGCGCTCAAAAAGTGCAAAACCAAGGGTAACCACCATGGTATTGACCCATTGTATTGGGTAATGATCCGCCTAATTGACCCCGTCCAGGTAGTTTTGGGCTCATGGTATTGTTTTGGCCCATGGTATTGAAAAAGGGGCTCATGGTATTGAAAAAGGACAAACCTATATAAAGAGATGAAATTCATTATGCAAATCAGGAGTGTGGGTGCAAGATGTCTAAGCTTGAATGAATACTTCTCTCTGAAGTAGATCTGAATGGAAAGGGTTACACTTGAATGATAAATCTGAATGTATGATGCACCAATGATGAAGAAGGGGATCTAGATCTGAAATGTACTTGTATATACTAGATCTGCTTATGGAAGGCTTAGATCTGAATTGAGGCGAACATCTGTCTGAAGTAAAAGGGTAAATCTGAACAGAATTGCTGATCTGAAGAAGTATGCTGCTTTATAATGATTGAAGATCTATACGCCATTTCGCCGCAGGTGAAGCGTCAGATATACGCGGGCTTGAAGAGAAAGTACGTATGCGCATAAATATACACCGAGGTATACGTCAAGCCGCACTACATGACATACGCGACATCGTTGAAGGAAGCGATAAACTAGCCACGGGGCTGGGCGGGTACAAATATCCATCCGTTCCGCCGGTTTCTGCCATCCCATCCGTGTTGATAAGTATCCGTTAAGAGTGCGAACAGTTAAAAAGTTTGGAAAGGGTCCACCGGGAAACATGATGAATGTGGTCCGTGTTATGTTCTATTGAAGTTTTTGGATCCAAAGGTGAAAATTGATGAAACGTGGTCCAAGGTGGTGTCAAGGTTGCAGCCTTCATCTGCAAGGCAGCCCTTCCCGGTGAGGCCGGGTAACCAGACGGGGGGTCGAGCCTTCCTCTCCGTGAGGCCGGCAACGCAGCCGTGGTTGGAGCCCCTTCCAGGAGAGGTCGAAACGAGCGTGGTGGTGCCTGCGTGCTGGTCAAGTCTGCGCCAGCACATATGTTGTAAGATGTTTTCTCTATAATAAAATATTGAAGGCTGAGCAACTGCAGCGGTGGTTTTCTCCCGATTTGGGTTTCCACCAAAAAATCCTGGTGTTCATGTGTGATGCTTTGTGTGATGGTTTATTCTGTTCTTACTGCACATGTTTACTGTTTATTGAACATCTGATGAATGAATGATGGAATAATATAAGTGAATATTTAATGACAGATCTAGATCTCGTAAGCACGCTATGTTTGCTAAAGGATTCCGATTGATACACGCCAGTTTACTTGGACAGAAAGTAGCTTATTAAGCCAAGGAATGAAAAAGTAAAAAGTTTTGAATATGCAGTAAATACTGATTCACCCCCCCTCTCAGTATTTTCCCAACAGAGTGTACTCTGTTTGAGGCTGAAATTCATTCTAAGAGTAATTCTTTGCAATATGTAGTACAATGTTGTAAATACAAGAGTAAACAGATTCTTGGAAATGAAATCTAGCTACAATGACATGAAATAAATCCAATAATTCACTCTGCAATCATCAGTCAAGGATGAAGTAATGATAACTCTTTCCTTTAGCAACTAATGCAATTGAAATCAAATGAAAAAAAGACAATCAATCTGAGAAACAAGGTAGCAATAACCAAATTTCCTTTCCAGTTGATGATCTTGCATTAAAAAAATTAAATGGAAATGGAAATTGAACTAAATCACTATTACTGCTGATGAAAGTAAACTAGGCAAGCTCTCAAAAGAAAAACCAATTCTTTGTGGAACTGAATTAAACTAATTAACTGAAATGAACAGAAATGTGAAATTGATCAATAATAGAAAGGAACAGCAAACTCTAACTACTAGAATTGAACAACACTTCTATCTAATCAGATTGAACAACAAAACTCTATTGAACAACAAATATTATTGAACAACAAACTGAATGGAACAACAAATTGAATTGGAACAGCAAATAGATGGGAACAACGACTACAATGGGACAACAACTGCTAAACATCGTGGCTCTGTTGAAGCATAACAAGACAATTTATACAGAGATTAAGATTCTAGTTCAATCAGAAAAGGAACGACAACGCAATTCACCAATATAACACACCGATATTATAAATAAATTAAGTAGTAGACCGTTAAAATTAAAAGTTGTAATGAAAAAAAAATGCAAACCATCACACAAAAATAATTGAAAGATAATAATAAAAATATCGGATAGATCCACCAGGTCCAGGCCCTTAGCCACCAGTGAAACACCGCAAGGTAACTCCAGAATCAAGAAATGTAATGGAAACTAGATCATGTATTAATTGATAATAATAGCGTTACAACAATCACTCGCTGATCACAAGAGTCAAATGAGAAATTACAAAGTTACAAAGGGAGTTTCAATAATAATCATTCTTGTTCTTCGATTTCTACAGGCACTGCATTTTTTAACAATTCGGTGGGAAATACAAGAAACAACGATAGAATTTGAACAGAAATCCCCCATGATCGAAATATCCTGAGGGATTCACTCCCTTTTCTTCTTTTAGCTAACACTTGGTCTTCTTTGGCTGTAGCTGTGTTGTTCCCAACCTTACTTTAGCTATGCGTTCTGATTTCACCCTTCTTTCCCAGATACAACCCTTTGCTGGAGGAAGAGCAGTTACTCCTGTTTTAGCTTTGCCTTTCGAATGGTGGTTTCCCACTTCATCTATTTCCTGTTGAGGATAAAAGACAATCTTTTAGCTAATTTTCACAATAAACAATAATATTTGCAATTATATCATAATCCTTCAATATATCACCCTTCTAGAATAAAAGAGTTGTGTTCAAAGGAAAAAAAGTAAAGAAATACATGGTGAATTCATCCCTTTTCCAATGCTCAACTGTTGCAATGATACATTTCCTACCTTCGCTGTAAGATATCAAAGAAAATTAGGTCATTGCACTCCCCACTAACGCCATAAGCCACACGCTACCGATAACCTATCGTTCCATCACCATTTTCAATCTCCCATGGTAACCAGATATCTAATGCTAACACTGCTTCCTCAATCGCCCGATTATCGCTTTTGTCCACTCCCCTCTCTTCCCACCTCTTTATACATACATTACTATGTCACGGCAGGCGATAACCATTTGGAGAGTTTTTTGAGGTGAAGGTCACTCATATTTTCTAGAACCCTACTATTTTGTTCATATATTATTTGTACAACAATTTCCCGCCCACATATCTTAACCAAAATGTATTTTCTTAGAAACTTTTGCAAACAAATTGATCATCCATTATCCAAATAAATTTTTATTTTATTGTACATTAAAATACAAAAACAAATATTTCAAAATTTTTACTATATTGAATTTATAATTAATATTAAAAAATGAAGAGTAATATAAAAAAACTTACATATCTCCACAATTTTTTTATGTTATAAAATAATTTTTTATTTAAACTTTATAAATAAATAATACTTAAACTAAATATAATTACAATAAATAGTATTTTATATTTTATATGAAAATTAGAATCTATATATATATATATATATATATATATATTCATATCTATATATATATCTATATGTATGTATATATATATATATATATATATATATATATATATATATATATATATATATATATATATATATATCTATATATATATATATATATATACACACACACATACACATACACATACACATATACACATACACATACACATACACATACACATACATATACATATATATATATATATATATATATAATGAACATATATTGGAAATGATAATATTGTAGAACAATATTATTTTTGGATGGAGAAAATAATTCTCTACAATATAACATATTTAAAATCTATTTATTCAAGAGGCTTGGTAAATATATCTTCTAACTTTAGTCATTAATGCAACATATTTTCACCTCCTGCCCTATTGATCTCTACAATGTCTCACTTATATGTGGAGTTTTATCTCTACAATGCCTCACTTATTTGTGAAGTTTAGTCAATTTAGTGGCTAATGCAAGGGATATTGCTCAAAGTCATGCTCGATTCATAAATCCAAAAAAATATTACAATCTAAGGGGTTGGAAGGATCCCTCAACTATCAATTTCAATTTCTAGGGATAAGGTAGAATCCATTTTTAATTTCTAGACATAATTTATGTTTAAAAATCCAATCATTTGAGCTACTATTCTTGTCTAATGATAAGGTAGAATCCATTTGTAATTACTAGATATATTTTTTGTTTAAAAATATCATCATTTGAGCTGTTATTCTTGGTTGATGTGATCCTATGTTTATGGATATGGCTCGATATGAAATGATATATATGTAAAATTTGTAAAATTTCATAGACAAGAAAAGGATTGGAGGGGTTGGTTTTTGGAATAAAATATATTTCTCCATACTTGTGGATTTATCTTATTCTCTATCGAAATTGATTTCTAAGTTTGTTTTCTTATTTTTTTATGTGGGAAATATAAGAATATTTGTTTTCCATCAATTTCTCATTTTAAAATTTAGTTTCCAAACATTAGAAAAATAGTAGTTGGAGGAACCTTAACGTATTTTTCTCCTAGATTTATGAGGAATTGAAAAAGAATTTGAAGATTCTGCTATGTGGTAGAGGAGGGTCTCGAGAGTTTTTTTCTATGAAAATTATTGGTTGAAGATATTCTTTGAGTTCTCTAAATTTTTTTCTTTATAGGATTGCACCTAGATTCGCCAAAGCTAGCTTTCTAATGGTTATGTAATTCCTATGTGTTGGGTATGCTCGAGTGAAGGGTCTATGGAATGAATGCAACCATGTCAAAGCAGAGGAGTCAATGATTCCAAATAAAATAGATGATAGGTGAAGTTTATATATATATATATATATATATATATATATATATATATGTATATAAACTTCACCTATCATCTATTTTATTTGGAATCATTGACTCCTCTGCTTATCTATATATATATATATATATATATTTATAAAAATATATTGTGAATGATAATATACCTAAACAATATTATATGTATTGTAAATGATAATGAAATAGAATAATATTATTTCTGGATGGAGAAAATCATTTTCTACAATATCACATATTTAAAATTTAGTGATTCAAGGGGTTCGTAAATATATCTTCTAACTTTAGTCATTATGTATCATATTTACACCTCATTTCCTATTGATCTCGACAATGTATGAGATTTTTTGTGGTGAATGCAAGCGATATTGCTCAAAGTCATGCTTCATGGCTATTTATGAAGAAAATCCAAAAAAATATTATAAGCTAAGGGGTTGGAAGGATCCTTCAAGTTTCAATTTCAATTTAGAAGGATAAGGTAGAATGCATTTGTAATAGCTATATATAGTTTGTTTTTATTTGGTTTAAAAAATCTCATGCTTGAGCTTTGAGCTATTCTTGGTTGATGTGATCCTATCTTTATGGTTATGTCTCAATCTGGAAATTAGTTCTTGTCTCAATCTGGAATTGTGATCCTATTCTTGGTTGATGTGATGTTATGTTTGTGGTTATGTTTCTCAAAGGCCTCCTTGAGAAATATTTTTATAGGATATCTTGCTCCCTCATATTTCTTTTCTTCCACCATGGGCTATCATCGGGGTTTGCGAGGTTCATCTTGCATGGGTTCAACTAGATCAAGCGCTAACTCCTTATACCGTAACCTCATTAGGTACATGCAACGAAAAAAAAAAAAAAGAGCAGACGTGTTGTGATACCACTAACTTAATAAAATTAAAAAATAGACATAAACATAGATGTAGCAGAAATAATATTTCATTTCATTAATATCAAATAACTTCAATATGTTTACAGACATAATGGAAATAAACTAGCTAGGGAGATGGTAGCTTATCTCTAAGAAGAGGTGTGGTGGCTACATGCCTATGAAATATGTTACAATGAGGCTCGAAGGCCTATTTATTTTTTTGAAACAATGCAAAAACCCTAAACATCGAAAAACCTAACCGTAGGAGATGAATTGTGAAAACTATGGGCCCTGTTTGAGTAAATTAGTGTTTCAACTTGCCTAGGACCTAACTTTGGCATATGATCTCCATTTGACACACATCATACCTTTTTACAAAGATCTATTTGAGGAGTACAACTTTTGGTGGGAGAAACATTGGTCCACGGACCCATGTTGCTTTCGGTTGTACCAAAATATGTCGTTTAGTGCCTCAAAACAACTCCAAAAGTTGAGGACTTGAACAACTTCTAAAAATAGTAAGTTGTGACGAAGCTGAAAAACTAAAAGAACCGATGGTGGGGGTTCAAATGGAATACGTGGATGGAAACCAATATCCACGTGGCTCATTAGGGCCACCAAATGGGTCCGAAAGTTCAAGAACCGATGACTTGCTAAAAATAGTAAGCTTTGATGAAAGTGAAAAACTGAAAGAACTAATGGTGTGGGTCCAAATGGAATAGTTAGGTTGCCATCAATATCCACCTAGATCACAGATCCAAAGATAAAACAACTCATCCTGAAAGAACTCAGCAACACAAACTCATAAACAAAGTACTAAAAAAACCGTCCCCAAATCCATGCGAGGTTAGGCCAAGGAATAATAGTGATGTGAGGTTTATCATTTAATTTCTTATATTTATTAATATCTTGAATTTAAAATATCAATTCATAGCCTATATTAATTTTTTTCGTTTTTTAGTCCCTTGAGTTTATTAAATCCCAATATTGAAGTTTAAGTATTGGTCCTATAGTTTAATATTAATCGAAAGTGCAATGTCACATTATGACAAAGATTGTCTGAATATGAAAATAAACCATGTTCAACAATTTTCAATCATCATCAACAGTTGTCGATCATGGTCTACGATGATCAAATGTCATATTGTGAGAAATATTTTCTCAATATGAAAATCAACCATGGTCAACTATTGTCATCCTTAGTGCAACATCGCATGGTGAGAAATATTATCTCAACGTTTAAATCAAGAATGTTCAGTCATGTTTATTTCACATTTTATAGTATTTATCTAAGGATATATATACTTAAGGGTTTATAATATTAATCTCTTAGGTTTAACATCATTCCCTTGGGTTTATAAATCCTTGGCTTTGTAGTATTAATTCATTAGGTTTATTATTTCCTTTGGTTTGTAATATCAATCCTTTGGGTTTATTGATATAAATTTTCATATTCTAAAGATATAAATAAATCATAGGTTTTATAGTATTAAACCTTGGGATTAATATAAATCACTTATGGCTATAATAATTGTCAACCATCGTCCAACATCACCTAGTAACAAATATTTTGTCAATATGGAAATCAAACATTGTGGAATGTTGCATTGAAATAAAGGTTGTCTCAATATGAAAATGGTTCATGGTCAACTATGTTTATTTGTATTGGTTTATTAATCGTTTATTAATATTTTGGGTTTTTAATATTAGTTTCCTCTTTTTATTGATTCCTTGGGTTTATTAATATTTTTTTAATATTAATGGCTTAGGTCTATAAAATTAATAATGCCTTACCTTTATTGATCCCCTCTATTAATAACAATAATAATCCCTTCGGTTTATAAGAATAATAATCCACATAACCAGTTATGTTACATCATAAACCTTCTTTCTTCAAAAGACCCATAATTAATAAATTCTTGTTTTCATGTGATTCCTATCTTTACAATAGAAAGTAGATATTGAGACTCATATAATCAACAAAAAATAAAAAATAACCCAAATACTTATATATATATATATATATATATATATATATATACAATAGGAGTTACCAGACTCTTCCATATTGATGAACTATTATCCTAGTAATTGACCTTGAGTTCATGAATCATTTTATACTAGGAAACAAATAATAGTTTTTCACAATTCCATATCCTTAATCCCTAGTAGAGTCTTGTTAAAAAGTTTTTAAAATCTTTATCTATATGGGTCCAATATGTATTTCACACCATAACCTCATTTTTATTTGCAAATTTCCTCTCTCCCACAATATCGTTTACTAAAACATATTCAGCCTGTGAAATTTCTCTAGAATAATGATCATTCAAGTAATACAAATTCTTTGTAGAATGGAGGATTTTATTTTTTTGTTTCACTATCCTTTCCCGAATCAGAACTAATTTTAGCCTAAATAACCATCTCGTGGCCCCTATTGTATTTCCAAAATTAACAATAAGTAAAACACCATTATTTGATGAATAGCAACAAATATTTACCATATCATAAAAATGTTCACTCCACTTTTAAACCTCTCAGGAATTTTTGAAACGTGTTAAAATCATAGAATTTTTAAATAATTTTTTTTTTTGCTATTCGTAGTATTTTTAGGTTAGAGCCAAAAGGGTTTTTAAAACTTATAATCATGGTATGTCAAAGGGGTAAAGAAATTAGAGTTGGTAGACTAATTGGATAACATCCATTGCTTAGTGACTAACATAGAGGCACAAGGGTGAAGGAATATTAGAAATGGCCACTAAATCATCCTTAACATGCTAGGAAGACATCTCTAAGAACACTATAAATTTAGGCGGACACTGGAATGATGAGTTATGAAATAAATTCTTATCTTGTCCATATGTGCATGAATTTGTGGAATCTATTCATTTTTCACTCCTCCCCTTACATTTCCTCAAATTCCTATGACAAGAACAAATTTGTTGATTCTACTCATCAAGGACACATACCCTCCAATCTTGGTCACCCATAGTCTTAGAAAAAGAAAAAACATTCTTTGTTGCATCCATAGTGCCCAAAAATAAGAAAAACTAGCACAAAACATGGATATCCATAGTGATGTTGAGTTCCAAATTGAGGGAGAGACATGACATAACTAAGAAAACACCTACAATGAGAATATGCTTGTTGAGTGGGAGCACCCTACCTGTATTTTTGAAGGCTTTGATGATCCCTTCCTCTATGTTTACTAGAAGGATCATGATAATAAGTGAAAGGCTTAACATTACAACGATCAAAGACATCAACCTCAATACAACCAGATCAAGCACCACTAGGAAATGCAACAACTCAACTAGGCTTGCTATATTCCAAATAAAGGCCCAATCATCGTCTATTAAACCGTCATTTTCCATGTCATTTTTTTGTTCTTATATGAATAGTTCCTGTAATATATACCTTTCTATTGACCAATACCGTAATAGCTGTACTTACCCCAACAAAAAAAAACTATTTACACCATTTATGCTACTTTGTTGTCACTGACTTTATTTAATTGCGACATATTATGATATTTCAACACATGTGTACTTTCTGTCATTACCATTTACTATAACGACATGATTATTTGTGAAAAAATTAAAACTCTATTGCCAATTATAATTTGACCAACCTCATGATTCCACAATTTCTCTTTTAGTTTTTATTGTCTTTTGTGACATTCCTTCAATAAACACAACTTATATTATAGGAGTAATTTATTTTACTATTAATCTATGTCTTCATAATATTATGCATTTTCTAGGAATGTTAATAAAATAACAACCTTAAGAATAATCGTGGTAAAGTTTTATACTAGAATATAAAATTATATTCTAACATTCTACTTATTATAAAATATTTCCCCTTTGAATGATTTTCAATACTCTTACTCATAAATACTGCCTGTAAAATCTGTTTAACCTTTTTAGTATAAATTTTAATATAATGATCAAGGCTATATATCCACGTATGACCCTAGCACTTAGCCCAACGACTAGCTTATATAAAATTACTACTCTAGTGATATATGGATATTGTTGATAATGAATATCCAACGACATTCCACTTTACTACTATTGCATAATCCTTATAGCCCTATTCGAATTAAAATTTGATTTCTGAACCTTATCATTAATTTGAATACTATGCAATAGTTTTACATGTGTTCATGTATTTCTTATGATGTTTCTTTGGTTTATTATGTTGGAGTTTTGATGCCTAAATTTATTTAAATAATATATGATATACACGGCTAAGTTAAAATATCTTGCTTTGATATTTGAAAATATGCATTGGGATTATATCATATCCCTATGAAAAATTTATGGAAACTCTTTAATGTAATTCCTCTGTTTGAGGCTATCACATTTTAATGGATTCGTACTTTGTCCATTAACTTGTCACATGGCCTCGTTGATATTTTTGATTTCTTGTACCTGAAATTGATACCACGTTAATGATGGGGATGAGTTCGTATCCTCTCCCTCCATTTTCTTCGTTAGGCTTTTGATGGCTCGTCATTTTTCCAATTTTCACTCGCATTTGGAAATTCCAGGTAAGGCTTTGGATCTGGTTCACCACCCAGGTGAGTATGCATTCTTGTATCCTGTTCATTTACTTATTGTTACATGCTCTAAATTTGGTAAATTAATTTCTTCATTTGATTTATTCCTGCCACTCGCTGATTTTCATTTTATTAATTTTAGTTTATTCCTTCTAAAACTAATTACATTTTATTTCTGTGATTGCAAGGATTCTTTTGAATAAATGTATTTTAATCTTCCTTGTTCTCTCTATTCATCAAAACTCTCAGGTAATGCAATTATGTAATTACGAGGTTTGTAAGTAGTTTTTCCACCATTTGACGAAGAAAAAGTATATCTCTGGTAATTATGTCAATTGAAATGGCTAAATTTATTGAGCGTACTGCTCCTGAATTCATTTTTATCATTTCCTTTCTTTCTGTGAGGAAGTTATTGGATTTACGAACTCTATTTCTACGAGGAACTCCTCTTTGGGTTTGAGATAGTTAATTCATTGAATGATTTCATTTCATTCCTATTGATTAGTTGAATAATTTATACCGAATAGGGTTTATTCAATTAAAAATCCTATGTTGTAGGCTTTATTACATTGATTTTCCCCAAGTTATTTTCTTCATCCATAAAGATGAAAATTTGTCACAGTAATCCTAACTATAGGGAACTGAATTTCAATTATGTATATAATTCATAATTTTTCTTCATCAATAAAGAAGTATATATATTCCCAACTGACATCCTCTTCTTTTCTTGTGGTTTATCTTACCTTGTTATACTACAAACCCATTGATTTTAGTCATACCATAAAATCCATCATGGATGGAACCAAAGGTTAATTGAGGTTATGTAATAGGGTCTTTAATTTCATTATATTTTGAATCCCAATTACCATTTATGTATACACATATACATGTTTGTAATGACTCTATATTAATTTATAAAAGTCTATTTTATTTTAAACAATTACCCTTATCGCTTATAAATATATATCTGTTAGTTATTCATAATCTAATTTGATAAAAGACTATGACACTATTCTCTTAGGAATTACTTATCGTTTTATTAATTTCCCTCAATTAATAAAATAATTTATTGTACAGGAACTCTTCCTCCTCTTTTGAGACCATTGGAGATTCTCATTACATCCCTCATCTTCCCGATTTCAGGTAATTTCATTTTTATATTTTAAATACTGCCACTACAATATTTTCCTCTGTACATCTACCTTCATACATTCATTTGTTTTCTTCTATGTGAACAGAGATGAATTCACTACTTACATATGTCTAATAAGGTAATATTTCCATTTCAATTACCCTAGTCAAGTTCTTGTATGTTATTTAATTATTTTCTTTATTATATTCATATACTAATCCTTCTATATGGTATATTTGCACAGGTATTGCACTTCTCGTATCTTACCATTCATCAAATTGGGAATTCATTCTGCCAACTTTGACACTTTATATTATTTCTTCTATTTATAGCTTTGTCAATATCATGCATAGAATTCAATCCACTGAATTCAAGGATATGTATTCATGTATACTTTAACTAATTATTTATACAACATAATGGACTTTGGTCAAGGAATTCCTGACAATTTGTAATGATAGATTCTATCATTGTTTGTACAATTTTTTGCTCAATTCTATTTATGATAATAAACATTCATTTTTATAAGTAGTTAGTATATGTATTGGTCTATTGATTTGTAATATTTCTCCTACATTATCCTCTAGTAATTCAATATGTAATTCATATTTTATTTATTATTCAAGCATAAGAGTGAATAGCTATATGCAACTTTTCTGTTAATGTACAACATAGGTATTTATATTTAATTTTCATAGTCATGCTTTATTTTAGATTGAGAATTATCTCTTGATGTATTTATATTTCTATTTCATTATTATTTACAGAATAATTATATTAATTATGGGTCTTACATCATTTCCACCTTTACTGATGTATTTTCTACATTTAATAATTAGATGCTTTCAACCTATTAGTATATTTAAACCCTCCTACTTAGGTTCAAACATTTTGTTTGTTGGTTTACTAATTTAATTTTTCTATGTACCTATATAGAGCTAAATTATATTTATTATATTATGTTATGTTAAATACATGAGACACTGTAACTTATAATTAACATAAATTTATTATACTATTTAATACTACAGATAAGATTATTTACGCATATATTTCTATATAAATCGTAATTACTCTAAATCTCATCATAACGACATAATCATAAAAAAAAAAATTAAGTATGCATACCAATTCGGATAAGACTATTTGCCACCCAACCTTGAGATTTCTCTCCACAACTCCACTTGACCAGAGACCAATTCCTCCGAAGTGTAGGCAACATCTTGTCTATCCAGGAATGACTTATTCAATATTTCTTTCCCTCAACCTATTTCCATAACTACATCCAATTAAATCAAGATGTTGTTTTCCTTTAGCCTAGGCTTTCCTTTTGTTTTTTTCCACAAAATCTCTGGAAAACTAGCTTTTCCCTCTTTCAAGTTTTATTTCATCTCTTCTCAGTAACTTTCCACTTTACTGAGGTATATTTTAAATTTTAATCTCCAATATAATATTTTAAATTCATTTTATTTTCTCCAAGGATTTTTCAATAATTTGGGAAAGTATTTGGATTTAATGCTATCCTCATGGACATGAAATCCTTGTCTCCAATATACTATAGTCCTTGCAAAATAATTAAAATTCCACATTTATTAATTTAAAAAATATAATATGTCGACACATATAGTTTTCCTTTAGGTTTACTTACCTTTAGAACTTTCAAATGTCTAATAGAAATAGTAAAAATAGTGATATTACATATTCCCCCTCTAAAACAAAACACAGTCCTAGTTGTTGAAAAATATCAGTTCTCTTTTCAAAATGGGATGGATATTTCTCTTTCATTTCCTCTTTTCACTGCAAATTAGCTTCCTTAGGTGTAAAGTGCCTCCATTTCACTTTCACCCTAGCTATCATCCTATTCCGGATCTCAATTTCCTCCTCTTCCAGTATACGGAGGGGCTCTCGAATAAATTACCCTTCTATTACCACGTGTATCACACTCCAATCAATTACATGAGTAGGATCATGTACATACTTTTTCAATAACAAAACATGAAAAACATTTTGAACCTTAATGTGACTAGGTAGAGCCAATTTATAAGTTGCTGGCCCGACTCTTTCTAGAACTTCAAATGCTCCAGAGTAGTATAGTTTTAACTTAGAAAAACTACCCGTGTATAATGTATTGTTTTTAGGCTTAATCGTAAACTAAACATGGTCTGTCACTTTGAATTCTCTAGGAATTATCTTTTTCTCTGCATAGCATTTTTGTCACTCTTGAGCTATTTTAATATTCTGCTAAATTATCTTCACAGTTCTTTCCATCTCCTGCAATGCATCAGGTCCAAGAATTTACTTACCTTCTGGTTTACTCTAGCTAAGCAATGTGTGGCACTTTATGCCATACAATTATTTGAAAGGACTCATCTCTATTGAAGCTTGATAACTATTATTATATGCAAATTCTACTAAATGCCGAAAAATCTTCCCATCTTGTAGGTATGTCCATAACATACATGCATATAAGGTCTCCAAAATATGATTGGTCCCTTCAGTTTTTCCATCTGTTTGAGGATGGTATGTGGTAATAAAGTTCAATTTAGTACCCATTCCACCAAACAGAGTTTTCCAAAAGGCTGAAGTAAATTTTGCATCTCTGTCTAGTATAATCATTTTTTGAATGCCATGTAGCTTCACAATTTCTTTCATAAATACATTAGCTACTTGAGTTGTGCCAAAAGTAGATTGCACTAGTAAAAAGTGTGCATATTTAGTCAATGTGTCTACAACCACCATTATAGAGTCATGTTGATACTCAGTTCTAGGAAATCCAGTAATGAAATCACTGGAAACCACTTCCCACTTCCATTCTGGGACAGGTAAAAGGTTGAAAAATTCTGTCGGATGTTGGTGTTCCACTTTTACTTGTTGGCATCCTAAACATCTAGCTAGATAATCAGCCACATATTTTTTCATACCTTGCCAAGACATGTTCTTCTTCAATGCTGAAAACAATTTTTGATAACCAGGATGTCCTGGAAAAGTTCTTTTATGATACTCATCTAAAATTTCCTGTTTTTATGATGTCACATTTGGAACATACAATTTTTTATTGTAATAAATCAACCATTTCTGATTTTGGGTATATCCCACTATTTCAATTTTCTGCAAATTTTCTTGTAATTTCACATAGTTTGAATCTTGCATCATCATTTCTTGTATCAATTCTTCTATGTCAAGTTTGACACTACTTCCAGCATTTTCTCAAAATTTTATGAGAATTCCAACTAAAAGAATCTACAATATTGTTTTCCTTTCCTTTAATGTGTTTTATTTCGATATCGAACTCACTAAGGAAAGATAACCATCTAGCTTTTCTAGCATTTAAATCAGGTTGAGTGAAGAAATATGTCAAACTTATGTGATCTATCATTAGTATGAACTTCTTTCCCAACAAATAATGTCTCCATATCTTCAATGCATGTATCACAATAGCTAATTCTATGTCATATACTATATAATTATGTTCATGTTTCTTCAATTTTCTTGACTCATCTGCTATGACTGAGTTTTATTGTAGCAATACTCCTCCTTATCTTTCTACACAAGCATCTGTATATACTAAAAATTAATTTTTTGGATCATCAATCTTCAGTATGGGGGCATTTTTTAGGTTAATTTTTAACTGCTCAAAACAATTTTTAAACTTTGTTTTGCATTCAAACTTTACTCCCTTTTCCTGTAAAGAAGTAATAGGATAGGCCAAGGCTGAAAATATATCCACAAACCTACGATAGTATCCAGCAATACCCATGAAGGATCTTATGGCTTTGACATCAATAGGTACAGGTCACTCCATTATGGCTTGTATTTTCTTTGGGTCTATTGCCAATCCATCGTGTGAAATCACATGACCCAAATAATGAATTTTGTCTTTGTAAAATTCACACTTGCTAAGTTATGCATATAAATTATGTTCTCTTAGTGTTTGTAGGAAAATTATGAGATGTTCTTTGTTTTCTCCTTTGTTTTTGGAATATACCAAAATGTCATCAATGAACACTATTACAAACTTGTCTAGATACTTATGCGTTACACTATTCATTATACACATGAATTTCGCAGGTGCATTAGTAAGTGCAAAGGGTAGGAATACAGATTCATAGTTTCCATATCTACTTCAGAATGTTGTTTTATTCATGTCCCAATCATTGTTTCTGATTGTTGTGAAACCAACTCCAAAAATATAAGAAAAGAGATATCAACGCCTTAGAAATAAGCCACTTTGAGGGGGCAACCTCTAATACATTACATGAATGAATAATTCTTGGATGATACAAATGACAAAACCTCCTTTCTATATATAGGAGTCCATGGGGCCACAATATAACCCTAGCTGACCTAACAATAATAGTGTAAGGGCACAATAATAAAAATATGGGGTGTACAGCAGTACAACAATAAAAATAAGGGGGGCTACACTAACATAATAAGAAACTACAATATTAATATAGGTACTTAACATGTCCCTCTCCTTTAAACAAGTGTTGTCCTCAATGCTTGATTATTTCTTGATGCTTCTGTATAAAATTCCCATCCTCCCATGTGGAATCTTCTACAGGAAAGTTCTTCCACTTGCTGAGATACTCTAAAATTGATTGTACTTGTCGATTTATTGTTTCTGTGACTACTTCATAACTTCTTTTGATGTGATGTTGATCTTCTTGTTGTTTAATTAGATTCTGCACCAAAATTAGGTTATCCTTTAAGAGTTGGAGAACTTGCTGTTGATGCTCGATGTGATCTTCCACTAAATTATCCTCCATATTAGCTATTATTTGATCCTTCAAACCATCCAACTTAGCCTCCATTTATACTTTTAAACCATCTATGTCATCTTCGGTTGCTCTTCGTAAGATTGAAATTTGTTGCACTTGGTACCGTAATTTTGATATCTCATACTGTAATTCTTCCTTTTCATGTGTCATAGTATAGCTTGTTGAGGGATTAATGGGTATGGAATTATTTTTTGGAGGAATTATAGAACCCAATACTGATAAAAATTCTAAAATATGACCTTGGAATCACTTTAAACTGTTTTTTCAAACAAACATTATGTAATTTTAAAAATGAGATACACACATTTTTCTTACTTTTGAGGAGGTTGATATTGAAACTGAACTATCTCTATGATTTTATCTCTTCAATAAATAAAATTTCACATTCAGGTAGCCCTCTAAATTCTCTTTCGAAGACAAAGTTGTGCCCAATCTCCCACAATGATCTAATTATGGAATGGTTCAGTAGAGAAAACTTGTACGAATTTCCACGTGTCACTTTTTCCTCCTTTGGCTCTGAAATTTATAGCTAAGAAACTACAGTCAGTCTAATTCCAGCAACTTTTTATAGAATTCCAATATCATTGTTAGAGAGAAAGTTATGAATATTTTACCACGATCACCTCTTTGAGATGAAATTTGGGAGCCTGCAAAAGACCTCACTTCCACAAACCATATCTCCCACAATGTTGTGAACCAGGATCTAAAATTGTGCGATGGTGTTCCTCGGGATTTCAGCTCTACACTCTAAAAATTTCAGCTTTTGAACCTTCGTAGAAACAAATTTATAGTGCAAATTCCATGATGACCTGTTTAGGTTAAATTCAGGAACCTACAAAAAGACCTAACTTACAAAGATCCTACGTCCGAAAATATTGCGAACCAAACAATGAAATTTTGTGAGGATGTACCTCAGGATTTCGGCTTCGTACTCTAAAAATTTCAGCATCTGAAACTTCATAGAAAAAAGTTATAGCAAAAATTCCATGATGACCCATTTGGAGCAGCGAAACCCTAGAATCCAAAGCTCTTATACCAAATTTTGTGAAACCAGCTCCAAAAATAGAAGAAAAGAGATATAAACACCTTAGAAATAAGACACTTAGAGGGGGAAATCTCCAATACATTACATGAATGAAAAATTCTTGGATGATACAAATGACAAAACCTCCTTTCTATATATAGGAGTCCATGGGGCCACAAAGTAGTCCTATTGGGGCCACAATGTAACCCTAGCCGACCTAACAATAATAATGTAAGGGTAAAATAATAACAATATGGGGGTTACAGGGGTACAACAATAACAATAAGGGGGGCTACACTAACATAATAAGGGACTAAACTATTAATATAGGGACTTAACACTGATTTGATGATATCTTATTCTTAGATCAATCTATGAGAAGATAGTGGCTCCTCTCACTCGATCAAATAAGTCATCTATTCTTGGTAGAGGATATCTCTTCTTTATGTTCAATTTATTTTGTTGTTTGTAATCTATGCACATCCTGAATGTGCAATATTTCTTTTTAACAAACAGTACTGGTGCTCCCCAAGGACACACATTTGGTGTGATGTATCCTCTGTCTAATAACTCTTGTACTTGAAATTTTAGCTCTCACAATTCAGGGGTACTCGTTCTGTAGGGTGCTCTACAAACAAATGTAACTCCTGATACCAATTCAATTGAGAAATCAATTTCTATTTTAGGGGGTAGATGGGGGATTTCCTCCGGAAATACATCTTTGAACTCTCTGATTACTGGTAAAGTTTCTACAGATTCTTTTTCATTTTGATGTCCCAATTCCTCCACTTGTACAACATACACTTGGCATCATTTTCTTGCTTTTATCTTTAACTATAATGCAAGAATTTCTTTGACTAATATGGGTCATGGTTTTCCTTTCACTATCATAGGTCTTCCCTCACCATCTATATAGTGAATTTTTTTATCTAAGAAATTGGCTATTTCTTTCTTCTTCTCTAAATTCTCCATTCCCATTAACACATCATATGATCCTAGAGGCAAATTGTTTAGATTCATTTCAGTTTCATACCCATTTAAATTTACAGTAATTTTTTGAAGTTTATGGGTAACTTTTCTTTTTGTTACATTAGCTAACTAAACTAACCATGCCTGCTGAAATTTTTCGGATGTTATCTTGCAGTTTTCCACATTATGAGGACTTATATAGCTTAAATTTTCACCTGGATATATCAAAATAGAAACAGGTTGTTTAGCAATCATACCTTTGATTTATATCATGGTTGATTGGTGTTCACCCTAGTGATATTCAAGTGCAGCACTCATCCTTGAAATGTTCCTCGTAATTTCATTCACAGTAGTTGCCTCTCATAACAATTCAATGTTCTGAACTGTTCTATTAGGACAATCACGTAACAGGTGAGGTTCTCCACACCCCTAATGTTTTAATGGTTTTTTTGATTTTTACAACACCTTCCTTTTTCCTGTTTTCATCCATATTTTTATACATAGCCTATGATTGAGCTGGTTGTTTTACCTAGTTTTGTTAATTTCTTTTTTTTTCCAAAAAAAATTTCAAGTATGTTGGTTTTACTCTTTTGACATTAGAGTCACTTTTGCCTTTTTCTTTGTTTTTCCAAATTTTCAGCTGATCATTTCTGCCTTTGAGCAAATGATAACATAGTCTTACTTTGCGAACAACTCCATTATTTGTCTTTAGATTGTCAAATTCTATTATCTCTTTATAGATAGTAGGTAGGAAGTTTAAAAATTGTATTAATTTAGCCTTTTATTCTCTTATATAAGGCACATAGCAAATAAAGTTAGTAAATTTGGTGACAAAATAATAAATGGTGAGTTTTCCCAATCTCATCTCATGAAATTCTTTGGCTTTGTCATCATAATATCTCCCATTCATATATCTAGAATTAAATTTTGTTTGAAAGTCTTCCTAGGTAACAGTCTTTTCCTCCAACATGTGTACCATTTTGGTTTCATCCCACAAAAGGGTAGATTTACCTTGTAGTTGGTAAATGACCAATCTGGCTTTCAAGTTACTTCCATATTCATAGAATTGAAAGTATTGAACCATGTTCATAAGCCAAGCTTCTCCATCCTCCTCCTTTTCACCATCATAAGTGGGAGGTTTGATTTTCCAGAATTCTCTTTGTAATTCCTTTTTATTTTTGGACTACTCTACAGATCCTTCACCACCCTCAGATCCTTCTGAGTTGGTTTCAGCTTCTTTCCTTTTTTTTCTAGGGTCTTCACTTTCGTGACTAGGCCTTGACATTAATTCTTTGGTCAAACTCTCTTGCTCTTTAGTGGCTTGCAACAATAGTTTATTGTTGGTTCTCATCTCAACTAATTTTGCTTGCATATCCGTGACGAGATCCAACAATTGAGAATTTTGATCTAGTGGATTTCCTTCACCCCCATATCCACATACAACCCTCTTCCATCACTCATAATAACAATTTTACTTTTCTGCACTTAACCACTATATAAAAAAATAAATTAGTGCATCAAATTTTAAAATTTGTAAATAATTTACAGCAACATAATTTGGGTTTTTATATTTTCTTTTATGTGTGGGGACACATAGGCACAATGTTTTCAACATGGGATCTGATACCATTTATAGAAAATCTACTTAGCCAAAACAAATTTCTTCTATTTACACCATTTATGCTACTTTGTCGTCATTGAATTTATTTTATTTCGACATATTATGATCTTTCAACACATGTTTACTTTTTTTCGTTAACATTTACTATAACGACATGATTATTTGTGAACAAAATAAAACTATATTGCCAATTATAATTCGGCCAGCCCTCATGATTCCACAATTCCTCTTTTAGTTTTTATTCTCTTTTGTAACATTCCTTCAATGAGAACAACTTCTATTATAATAGTAATTTATTTTACTATTAATCCATGTCTTCATAAGATTATGCATTTTCTATAAATGTTAATCACATAAAAAACTTAAGAAGAATCACATTAAAGTTTCCGATTAGAATATACAATTATATTCTAAGATTCTAATTATTATTAAATATTTCCCCTTTTAATGATTTTCAATACTCTTACTCATAAATACCAGTTGTAAATTCTCTTTTAACCTTGTTAATCTAACTTTTAAGATTAATAATCAAGGCTATATATCCACGTATGGACCTAGCACTTATCCCAACGACTAATTTATATAACATTACTACTCTAATGATATATGGATATCGTTGATAATGAATATCCAACGACATTCCACTATACTATTATTACATAATACTTAGAGCCCTATTCGAATTAAACATTGATTTCTGAACGTTATCATTAATTTGAATACTATACAAAAATGTTACATGTGTCCATGTATTGCTTATGATTTTTCTTTGGTTTATTACATTCGAGTTTTGATGCCTAGATTTATTTAAATCGTATATGATATACTAGGTATTGGGTTATATCATATTCCTATCATAGTTTTTTGGTAGCTCTTTAATTCTATTCCTCTGTTTGAGGCTATCACATTTCAATGGATTTGTACTTCATCCATTAACTTGTCACATGGTGTGGTTGATATTTTTGATTTCTTGCACCATGGATGGGTGCCACATTAATGGTGGGGATAAGGCCATATCCTCTGCCTCCGTTTTCTTCGTTAGTTTTTCGATGGCTTGTCATTTTTCCTCTTTTCACTTGCATTTTGCAATGCCAAGTAAGGCTTTGGCTCTAGTTCACCACTAAGGCCAATATCCATTCTCATAGCCTGTTCATTTACTTACTGTTAAATTCTCCACATCAGGTAAATAAATTTCTTTGTTTGATTTATTCCTGCCATTCGATATTTTTCGGTTTATTAATTTTGGTCTTTTCCTTCTGAAAATATTTACGTTTTCTTTCTATGATTGTAGGGATTCTTTTTACTAAGCATATTTTAGTATTCCTTGTGCCCTCTATTAATCACAACCCTAAGGTAACGAAGTTATGTAATTACCACGTGTGTAAATAGTTTTTCCACAGTTTTATGGAGGAAAATCTGTCTTTGGTAATTATGTCAATGACAGTGGCTAAATTTGTTGAGCGTACTCCTCCTCAATTCATTTTTATCATTTCCTTTCCTCCTAGGAGGAATTTATTTGATTTTTGAATTGTATTTCTATGAGGAATTCGTCTTTGGGTTTGAGACTCTTCATTCATCGAAATATTTTGTTTAATTCCTATTGATGAATTTAATATTTTACACCAAGCTAGGGATTCTTCAATTAAATCTCGTTTGTTGTAGGTTTTATTATGTGGATTTTCCACAAATTATTTCCTTCATCCTTAGAGATGAAAATTCGTTTTAATTCGAAATAAGGGAATCTGATTTTGGCCTTCTCTTTCTTGCCTTGAAAAAATATGAATTTCCTCTTCGTATCAAATTTGTATTTTAGTTCTTGGCTTTCTTGGCCAATTCTAGAGAACGTATATGTTTAACTTATGAATTTTTTTTATTTCTTTGCATATGACGTTCCCTGTTTTCTTCAATTTTATGCTCTATATATTTCATTCATATTCACTTTTCTTTCACCATGAATAGTCAATTATGATTTTAAGCTTTCGTTGGGTATTATAACGACCCTTTTTAAGGTCATTTACCCTCAAGAACATATACATCATTTTAGCCTCTATGGTGGTCGAATTTCTCTTTGTCACAATAACCTTAACTGTAGGGAACCGAATTTCAATTAGGTATATAAATCATAATTTACCTTTTTTAATAATGATATATATATGGTCCCAATTTACTTGCGCTTCTTTTACTCTTCTTTAGCTTACTTTGTTATAATAAAGACCCATTCGTTTTAGTTATACCATAAAATCCATCATGTATGGAACCAATGGTTAATTGAGGTTATGTAATAGGGTCTTTAATTTCATTAATGTTTGAATCCCAATTACCATTTATGTATACACATATACATGTTTGTAATGACTCTGTGTTAATTGACGAAAGTCTATTTTATTTTAAATAATTACATTAATGGCTTATAAATATATATGTTTGTTACTTATTCATAATTTAATTTGATAAAATATTTTGACGTTATTCTCTTAGGAATTACTTGTTGTTTTATTAATTTCACTCAATTAATAAAATGATTTAATGTACGGGAACTCTTCCTCCTCTTTTGAGATTATTGGAGACTCATTACATCCCTCGTCTACACAATTTTAGGTAATTTAATTTCTCTGTTTTTAATATTGTCACTACAATATTTTCCTCTGTACATCCACCTTCATGCACTCATTTATTTTCTTATGTAGGAACAGAGATTACTTCAGTTCTTACATCTGTCTAATAACGTAATATTTCAATTTCAATTACCCTCGTCAAGTTATTATATGTTATTTAATTATTTACTTCATTATATTCATATACTAATCCTTGTATATGGTATCTTTGTACAGGTATTGCACTTCTCGTATTTTACGATTAATCAAATTGGGCTTTCATTCTGCCAACTTTGACACTTTATATTATTTCTTCTATTTAAAATTTGATCAATATCATGCATAGAATTCAATCCACTGAATTCAAGGATATGTATTCGCGTATAATTTATGTAATTATTTATACAGAACAATGGACATTAGTCAAGGAATTCTTGATAGTTTGTAATGATATATTCTATCATTGTTAATACAACTTTATGCTCAATTTTATTTATGATGAGAAACTTTCATGTTTATATGTAGTTAGTATATGTATTGGACTACTTATTTGTAATATTTCTCTTGTACTATTCTCTATTACTTTAATATGTAATTGGTATTTAATTGCTTATGCAAGAATAATAATGAATAGTTATATTCAACCTTTGTGTTAATGTACAACATAGGTATTTAGATTTGATTTGCACAATCATTCTTTCTTTAAGATTGAAAATTATCACTTGTTGCATTTAGATCTTTGCTTCATTATTATTTTGAAAATTTATATTGATTATGGCTCTTACATCTTTCACACCTTTACTGATGTATTTTCTGCATTTAATAATTATACCCTTTCAACCTAACAACATATTTAAACCCTTCTACTTGGGTTTAGACATTTTTTTTGTTATTTTAATAATTTAATTTGTCTATGTAACTATAAAGAACTAAATCCCAGATGCGGGTGTATAGAAGGGTGATTAAAGTGATAGGACATGGGTGCGGTGAAGTGTGGAGACACCTGCCCACCCATGTCACGGCTGGGAGACGGCAGACGACCGAAGACATATGGCATTTAAGTCATGCTGATATCATATCTACTGCATTAAGTTTTAACGCAACTCAAGATCAGACCTCCACTCCTGTTTTTGATTCCGCATGCTCCAATATGCTCTGGCCTTTGGCTCTCATCAATGAGAGATTTATGGTGGGCGTTCTTCGATGCCCATCAGTTGGGACGTTAAAATGGAGTTTCTCTCTGGTTTATCGGAAGAGCCGCAACCGTTGAATTGCAGATGCTCTCCGGTTGCTGGGATACCCTGCCTGCACACTATGACGGGAAGGAGAAGCCAGTTGAACTGTTGCTTAGACCTTGGGGACAATCTGCATTTTTCTCATTCTGGCCTCTGTATGTCTTCTTCGGCTTCTTGGAATCCTCCCATATCTCAATCCAACGTCATTCTTGCTTCTTTGCCTCCTCTTACACCCTCTACTGAGACTTCACCTATGCCTCGCCTACGTCATAGAATGCGTTGCCACAGGGGTAGCTCCAGAGGCCAACCCCTACGTGCTCCCTCCAACTCCTCAACTGAGTCGCCTTCCCACTCCATCGATTATTTTTCAGGCCGTTATCCTCACACCAGAAGTGGGAGAGGTTAGATTCTAGGTTCTGGCCACCGTTTGGGCTCCCTTGTTCCTCATACCCCCACCACTTTACCTTCTCCCATGACGGGCTCAGAGCTTTTTTCCTTTAACTGCTCTCTTAACTACCCACGAATCACAGCTTCAATTAGCGTGGTTTTCCGTGAAGAGGCCCAAGTGAAGGAACAACGCACCCGTTCGGTGGGTCTGAGCTCAGAAAAAGCCCAGCTTTCGGGCCTTCAAGAGGGGCATGGTGGTGTGAATGTGCAGGAACCAGAGGCTCAGGTTCGTAGGGCTCATGATGTGGAGATAGCACTTGGAGATCCTATACCTTCAATGTTTGAAGTTGCTCCCACCATGGACAGTGACATGTTTGCCGAAGGATGGTGCCGAATTGTCGAGGAACCATCGGATGACTGGCTGCTTCTCTTTGGTTTGGTTTTCTTGCTTCGCGGCCCACTTAATTGGGCATGTTTTTGTTTATATTATTGTGCTGGACGTCGGTTTTATTTTTTAATTTTGTAAACATTGTAAACGTCAAAGATATCAAACGATGGTTCCCCTGTGTGGGCAATGCAACGACCTAGAAAACGTTGAAGACTGGTTTCCCCGTATGAGCGCAGTCTTCTTTTTTGATTTTTTGACAAATGTACCATAAGTCTGGGCTTTTTTTTTTGACTTCGGTCATGCCGTATTTTTATTCCCACTGTTAATAGATTAACCTTACTTAGAAAAAAAAAATATACAAAACTAAAATATAATTATTATAGTATGTTATGTTAAACACATCAAACTCTCTAACTTGCAATTAACATAAATTTTTATACTATTTAATAATACAGATAATATAATTTCCACATATATTTCTACATAAACCATAATTACTCTAACTCTCATCATAACAATAGAATATGTGAATACCAATTCCGGTAAGACTATTTGGCACCCAAACTTGAGCTTTCTCTCCATATCTCCCCCAACATAGACCAATTCATCCAAAGTGTAAACAACCTCTTGTCTACCGAGGAATGGCTTATTTAAGATTTATTTTCCTCATCATATTTCCACAACTAATTTTAGTTAAATAATGATGCTATTTTCCTTTATCCTAGGTTTTCCTTTTGTTTTTTTGCAACAAAGCTCTTTAAAACTAGCTTTTTCCTTTTTGTACTTTTATTTCACCTCTTCTCATTAACTTTCCACATTACTGTGTTATCTTTTTCGTTTTTACCTCTAATCTAATATTTTAAATTTAGTTTATTTTCTCCAAGGATTTTTGGAGAATTTGGGAAAGTCTTTGGATTTAATTGCATCCTCATGGACTTGAAATACTCATCTCCAATATACTCTAGTCTTTGCACAATAATTAAAATTTGACATTTATTAATTTAAAAAATATAATATGTCGACACATATAGTTTCCTTTAGGTCCACTTAACCTTTATGATTTTCAACTTTCTAATAAAAGAAGTAACAATAGGGATATTACAAATACTATTTTAATTTGGGCTCATAACTATGTAACAGAGCACCAGTTTCTTTCTCATGAGAATATTATATCTCTCACACTCTCCTAAGAACAATTTTTTGTCTTTGCAAACAACACCACATTTTGTAATTCAAATTTTCCATTAGTGTATTTTATTTAAATTTATTATAATATAAATAATTTTAGTTTGCATAAACAAAAATAACAAACATCTATATTTATTTTTTTAATACTATTGACTACATGTTATTTATTTTTATTTTATAAGGAAAAAATTTCAACTTGATATTGAGGATAAAAAGAATTATATATCTCTCTCACACTAGAATGTAAAATATACCTTTTAACACAACAAAATATTCTTTTAGTAATTTAAAAACATAGATAATGTATCTATTCATTATTAAATCTATTAAAATAATAAATAAATAGTAATAATTTTCATATATATGTCTAATTTTAATAATATATATATATATATATATATATATATATATATATATATAATTAATTTAAAAAAAAATAAAATGAAAAATGTTAAGGTGGTAATGTGTTTGTAAGGGTTAGTTTTTTATATTTTATTAAGAAAAGAGAGAAACAAAAATTACATTTCTTAATGTTTTAGTTATATATATATATATATATATATATATATATATAATGATGATGATGATGGTGACCAAATATTGGTCTATCGGACCTATAATTTTCTTAATTCTTAATTGTGTGGCTTCTAGTCTTTCCTGGAAAGATTGGTGTTGTAGCATTCTTTTTCTTCTCTACAATCTTCCAACTTCCTTTGTGCTCCTTCATCTCTTTTTTTCCTTGGGATACTGATGTCTTGTCTTTCATAGATCTGGTTTGCTTCTAAATGAAGATTTATTTTGCGTGGTATTCGAATCCTCATAATTTTTGTTGAAGCTTGAGGAGGTGTCGAGTTCATTTTTTTGTTGTTGGGCGGGGCTTTCTCCCTGCTTGTCTTGAGGGTGGTTTACTTCTTGCCTAATTTATTGTGATTCAAAGTTTTCTAGAAAGTACTCTTCCTTGACAGTGTAATTTTCCTTTTGTACTCCTTCCCACCATGTAGATCTATGCTGATTTTTTATAGCATAATTTTTCTAAGAGACTTTTGAGCAATTTTTGGCTAGAGGATCTACATCTATATATACTAACTATTTACAATGATTTAATTAATAATAAAATATAACTATGTTTAAAAGTATAAATAATATCATTCAATAAATTAACCTACAAAAATGAATTTTTTAAACTAAAAACTAGTTTATTAGCCATTAATTTTTAAAATAATTTAAGAATTAAAAATTTGATCACACTTCAATAAATATATTATGTTTTATTGAATTAGATTTATTTAAAATAAAGTTTATTTTCAATTTTAATAATATATACAAACTTTAAAAAAAAATTATACAATAAATTATAAACTAAAAAACCTTTTATATAATATTTTAAATTTTAAAAAATTATAAAATTTTGTGAAATTTAAATTATTAAGAAAAAAAACTTATCACTTATCAATCATTAAATTTTTTTAATAAATAAATAAATAAATGATGCAGGAGCATCCCACTAGGGAGGCAAACAGTCAGCATGTTTTCCTGTCTTTTGGTGATGTGTTGTTTTAACAGGTCTTTGAACCTGTCCATGTTTAATTTGTCTATTCTTGAATTAGAGGATTAGTTATCAGTAGGGGTTTGTTTTAGTATAACCGAATTTTTATTTTTAATTCTTATTAAGAAATTGTTGTAGGGTTACTAGGCTGCTTTAAATTTCGTTAGTGATAAAATGAAAATAGAAATAATATGTAAAGTGTAACTGAGTAACTGACAGTGGGGCAGTTACCAACTGGTAACGAATTTTCCCTCCACTGGGCTACAAAAAGAAGAAGAGGGTGACTTTACAGGGGTTCTGCAAACCTGTCATAGGAAGAAAAGAAATAAAACAAGTAGAAAATTGTTCAGCAATTCATCTGTGTTGGTTGTTGAGTAACAATTTTGTTGTTTACAGTCTATCGTGCATAGAATTGACAATTTATTAAAACAAAACTACAGTAACCACGCATTAAATTCTTTCATTTCTTTTCCCTCATACAAAGTGTACAGTTTCGGTAGTGCAGGAAGACAACACTACGAGTTATTTACACAATACAGAGATCGAGGAAGGAATCGGCCAAACAACGCCAACAAGAAGACGTGGAAAAAAAATTGCAAATAGTAATTAAACACAGGTAGTTAATTCAACCTACAGGTAACAGTTATTACGCCATTATATTTCTTGAGCAAATTGAAAACGAAAATTGAAGTTTTCTTTCCAAATATATTAATTAGTCACATTAAGAGTCCGGAACTTACAGTTCTACTGATTACATCTCAAAAACGAAATTATTCGGAACAAGAAATTACAGTTAGGGTTTGACCAAAAACCCTGAGGGTTACAGAAACTGAGTTTGTAACAGCCATAAGTTACATGCGGGGTTCCTCAAAACCTAGAAGAGTAAACCTGTACAAAATTTGACTAGGTTGAAATAAGGGGAAACATAGCCGGATAATACATAGCAAACCTACAGGTTGCTACAGCCAAGACGCTCAGAAAACATTGGAACGAGACTACCTGTAAGACCTAAATAAATTACAGTATAAAAAGGAGGGTTGAAACGTAGTTGGATGCTACCCGTGGGAAAAGGAGAAACGAGAGTAACCAAGACCGAGAACTGGATCACGAGACAGCTGCATTACCTGCACAGAACCAAGAAATGGCGTTAACCCAGATTGCCATTGTGACCCATTCAGAATAATCAAAGGATTGAGGAAGGATTCGACATCCTTACCTTGCGGAAAAGAAAGAACGTGGTGATTCCTGGATGAATGAATAAATACTACCAAAAAGACGACCAGACCTGCTCACGAGGAGCCCGAAGGTCAGATTGCGAAGGAGGAGAATGTGAAAATAAAACATGGAGGGCCGACTTACCAGTTCGAGCGCCTGACGAAGCCGAGTGAATTCGTGAGACATCACAGTTGAAACCACATGTAGACAGACGAAGAGTGAAATCAATAGTTGCAGAAGTTAAGCACAGAAAAACGAAGTAACAGAAATAGTGGGAATAAACAGTTACAGTGGAAGAGACTGGTCGTGTCGAGAAAACCGAACAGTTTACCATTGTTTACACAAATGCTAGTTCGCCGTTGAACATCAGTTACAGGGAGGGCCGAAGTTCACAGACCAAAAGAGCATAGAAAACCCAAAGGCGGAACCCTCACGCAGAGACACGGGATAGAATATGAGTGACCGCCAAAATGGAATGATCCCGAACAATAGGCGAGGAAACCAAGTGGCACGATGACCGAACCGAAAACATTTACTGCAGAATTAAATGCGAATTACCATGGCAACAGCATAAATCTCACAGAGGTCGAGAACTCGAGGTTTAACATTGTTTATTTATCCATAGTATGATGTGTACCAACTCGTGGTTTTATTAGAACGCCACGTAATAACACGTTGGCATTTGTACAAATACATTTTATATGTTATAATAGTGAATTTGGGGTGTGGGCTGGCGTGTACCCATCAAGTGGTATCGGAGCAAGTTTAAGGTCACAAGAAGATGGAAGTTGGTAGACGAGGAAGAGGAAGAGTAGTCCGAAGAGCAGTAGAAGAGGGACTGCGAGAAGAGATTCGAATTTTGAATCAAATATTGGTATCAGTAGAAGCTGGGGGAAGGAGAGACCCGGCGGATGACAGTGATGAAGATGTTGCAGAACCAGCAGATGAAATCGAAGGGGTGACACCTAAACTTAGATTGTTGAAATCAGTTTTGTTGTCGAGTCATAAGCCAAAACATGAACTTTCCACTTATGATGGAAGTTTGTCGGCAGATGTGTTATTGGATTGGCTGAGTGAAGTAAACAAATACTTTGAGTTTGAGGAAACCAGTGAGGACAAGCAGGTGAAGTTCGCTGCCACCAAGTTGAAAGGACATGTGTCCTTGTGGTGGGACAACGTTCAGGTAGAAATGAAAAGGCTATATAAACAGCCTATAAGGAAGTGGGCTAGAATGGAGGCAAAACTGAAAGAGAAGTTTTTGCCTAAAGATTATCAAACTATGTTGTACAGGCAAGTACAAAACTTGAGGCAAAGGGGAATTATGGTCAAGGAATATACAGAAGAATTTTATAAGTTGAATTTAAGGGCAGGGTATATGGAAGATACCTCAGAAAAAACAACAAGGTTCATGAATGGACTGAGAGGGGAGATATTGGATGAAATCAGTATTCTCTCACCCAAAACTTTAGATGAAGCATACCAGTTTTCCTTGAAGGCAGAGGAGAAAATAAACAGGAAGCAGAATGCCAGAAGAGGAGGTCGATCTGGCAGAGGAAAGGGGAAGGCCTTTGGCAAAGGAAGAGGTACAGGTTCCAATGAAGAAGGCAGCAGTTCCAAAACTGTAGGGACAGCAGAAAAGGACAACAGCACTAGAGGAGGATGACCAAACCAGCGAGGGAGAGGTAATGGTCGGGGTAGAGGAACTATCCAGTGCTATAGGTGCCACAAGTGGGGGCACAAATCATATGAATGTCCTGAAGGTGAACCAGCAGGTGGGAGAGGAGCTTATGTTGCCCAGCCTGAGGAAGCGGAAGCACCACCTCAAGAAGTGGAAAATGCACCACAGACAGGGGAAGCCTTGGTGCTGAACAAGGTGTTGATAAAAGCAGCAAAGGAGATTATGGAACCAGACCAAAGAAAGGCTTCGTTCCGGACAGTTTGCAAATCACAGGGAAAGTGCTGCAAACTAATCATTGACAGCAGAAGTACTGATAATTTGGTGGCCATGTAAATGGTGGAGAAGTTGGGACTGAAAAAGCTGAAACATCCCACTCCCTACAAAGTGTCGTGGCTGCAGAAAGGACATCAACTGTTAGTTGATGAACAGTGCGAGGTGGAGTTCCAGATAGGCAGATATAATGACAAAATTATCTGCGATGTTATGCCAATCGATGTCTGTCATATACTGTTAGGAAGGCCCTAGCAGTTTGATAGAAAAGTAGTTCATGATGGAAAAACGAACTGCTATAAGTTTGTCAAAGATGGGATCAAGCACACGCTTGTACCCATCAAAGAGGAATGTACAGCAGAAGCTAGTGGAGTAAAAGCGTTGCTGATGGGTGGAAAAGAGTTTTTGAAATAGATCGAAAATAATGATGTGAATTTTTCTGTTGTGAGAAGGCCAAGAAAAGTGGTACTGCACACAACGATTTCAGATTTACCTGAGGAGATTCAAGACATGTTGCAGGATTTTGGAGATATCAAAGTGGACGATCTTCTAGATGAACTACCCCCCGAGAGAGGTATCAGCCACTGTATTGATTTTATACCAGGAGCTAGCTTACCAAATAAGGCAGTTTATCATATGAGCCCGAAAGATAATGAAGAAATTCGGAAACAGGTGCAGGAATTGCTTGATAAAGGGCTGATCAGAGAGAGTATGAGTCCCTGTGCGGTTCCGACAGTATTAGCTCCTAAGAAAGGTGGCGAATGGTGAATGTGTATAGATTCAAGAGCTATTAACAAGATTACGATTCGATACAGGTTTCCACTACTGAGAATGGATGACATGATGAACTGTTTGAGTGGGGCAGCATATTTTTCGAAGATTGATTTGAAGAGTGGCTACCACCAGATCCGAATTCGAGAAGGGGATGAATGGAAGATAGCTTTCAAGACGAATGAAGGGCTGTATGAATGGCTGGTGATGCCATTTGGGTTAAGCAACACCCCTAGTACTTTTATGCGTCTAATGAATGAAGTACTGAAGGATTTCATTGGGAAATTTGTGATTGTGTATTTGGATGATATTTTAATTTTCAGCAAAATGAAGGAAGAACACTTCCGACATGTTCGAAGTGTATTGAGAAGATTGCAGCAGAACAAACTGCTGATAAATTTGAAAAAGTGTACTTTTTTTCAAAAAAAATTAGTTTATCTGGGTTTTGTGATTGGAGAAAACGAATTGAAGATGGATCCGGAAAAGATTGCAGCAATAGTTAACGGGCCATCCCCAAAGAATTTATTCGAGGTTCGAAGCTTTCATGGTTTAGCAAGCTTTTACAGGAAGTTTATCAGGAATTTTAGCGGGATCTGCGCACCCATGTTGGACATAATCAAGAAGGCAAATCAACCTTTTTGCTGGACTGAAACAGCAGAAAATACTTTTAAGACTCTGAAGAAAAAGATCACTGAGAGGCCGATCTTGAGATTGCCAGATTTCAACAAACTTTTTCAAGTTCGTTGTGATGCCAGCGGTATAGCCATTGGGGCAGTACTTAGCCAGGAGGACAGACCGGTTGCTTATTTCAGTGAGAAATTGAATGACAACAGACAGAAGTATTCGTCTTATGACAAAGAATTTTATGCGGTCATTCAAGCCTTGAAGCACTGGAGGCACTATTTGTTAGGTAACGAGTTTGTGTTATTTTCTGACAATTCTGCTTTACAGTATGTTATGCAGCTGCACAAGTTGAATCACAAGCATGCAGAGTGGGTGGAATATCTGCAAAGATTTACGTTTGTATTGAAGCATATCAGCTGGCAATCCAACAAGGTGGAAGATGCATTAACCAGAAGAGTTTTGCTCTTGTAAGAGAGTACGGTGCAAGTGCTGGGTTTTGAGTACTTGAGGGATCAATATTAGACATATACATATTTTAAGGAGGCACATGAGGCATTTCAGAACCCTTTACTGTGGAATAACAGTCCGTGGTTGGACTACAATCTACAAGAAGGATTGTTATTTAGGGGAGGACAGTTGTGTATTCCCGATTTTTCAATGCGGGAGAACATTATTTGGGAGAAGAATGGCGGAGGTCTAGCCGGACATTTCGGTATAGACAAGACATTGTCCCAGATAGAGCATTTCTATTATTGGCCAAAGTTGCAGCGAGATGTGCAGAGGTATGTAAGCAGGTGCAAAATGTGTCAGCTGGCAAAAGGTCACAGCCAGAATGCATGACTCTATACGCCATTTCCCATACCAAGTAGGCCATGGGACTCAGTTAGTTTGGACTTTGTCCTGGGTTTGCCTAGAACACAGCGAGGATTTGATTCAGTGATGGTAGTGGTGGATAGACTCTCAAATATGGCACATTTTATACCCTGTCGGAAAACCAGTGATGCTACTCACGTAGCCCACTTGTTCTTCACAGAAATTGTTCGACTGCATGGCTTGCCGAGGTCCATTATTTCAGACCGGGATGTGCAGTTCACAGGACACTTCTGGCGTACCCTGTGGAAAAAGCTGGACACCCAGTTAAATTTCAGCTCCACTTATCACCCACAGACCGATGGGCAAATAGAGGTGGTAAATAGGAGTTTGGGGAACCTGCTACGAAGATTAATCGGAGAAAATTCGTGGATGTGGGATCACGTACTTGCCCAAGCGGAATTTGCGTACAATGATTCTCCAAATCGTAGTATGGGATACAGTCCTTTTTAGGTTCTGTACGACATGCATCCTCGCGAAGTGCATGAACTGCGGGATTTGGGAAAGTTCGAGAAAAGAAGCGCAGATGGAGAAGATTTCGCTCAAGCAATGAGTGATCTGCATGAGCAGGTGAAATTGAAGTTGATGGACAGCAGTCAAAGATACAAACAACAGGTAGATTTGAAAAGGCGAGAAGTTTAGTTCAATTTTGGGGACGAAGTACTTGCTCACTTGCACAAGGAACAGTTTCTGAAATGGCAGTATAACAAATTAAAGTTTAAAAAGATTGGCCCCTGCAAGATTCTTTGCAAGTTTTCTGCCAATGCCTATGAAATACAACTGCCACCCGGAATAGGCATTTCGCCCATTTTTAATGTTGCAGATTTGTTCCCTTACACTGCCAGTCCTGAAGTCGAAGAGGCAACAAGGCCAGAACGGAACACCCCAGTTGAAGAGGATTTTTGGTTAAAGAAAATGCCTGCAGCGCAGCCCCTTGAGATCGAGGGTATCCTCGACACACAAGTAGCCAAACGAACACGCAAAAAGGACTATTTACAGTACCTGGTCAAGTGGAAGAACCATCCTATTGAGGAGAGTTCCTAGCTTGACGCAGCACAGATTCAGAAAACTGGCTATTCAGTGGATGACCTCATGGAGCGAAGCCATGACTTTTTGCTACCCCGGGAGCCTGATGCAGGAGCATCCGACTAGGGAGGCAACAAATAGCAGGTTTTCCTGTCTTTTGGTGATGTGTTGTTTTAACAGGTCTTTGAACCTGTCCATGTTTAATTTGTCTGTTCTTGAATTAGAGGATTAGTTATCAGTAGGGTTTTGTTTTAGTATAAATGAATTTTTATTTTTAATTCTTATTAAGAAACTGTAGTAGGGTTACTAGGCTTCTTTGAATTTCATTAGTGATAAAACGAAAATAGAAATAATATGTAAAGTGTAACTGAGTAACTAACAGTGGGGCAGTTACCAACTGGTAACGAATTTTCCCTCCACTAGGCTACAAAAAGAAGAAGAGGGTCACTTTACAGGGGTTTTGCAAACCTGTCATAGGAAGAAAAGAAATAAAACAAGTAGCAAATTGTTCAGCAATTCATCTGTGTTGGTTGTTGAGTAACAATTTTGTTGTTTACAGTCTATCATGCATAGCATTGACAATTTATTAAAACAGAACTACAGTAACCAGGCATTAAATTCTTTCATTTCTTTTCCCTCATAGAAAGTGTATAGTTTTGGTAGTGCAGGAAGGTAGCACTACGAGTTATTTACACAATACAGAGATCGAGGAAGGAATCGGCCAAACAACGCCAATGAGAAGACGTGGAAACAAAAATGCAAATAGGAATTAAACATAGGCAGTCAATTCAACCTACAGGTAATAGTTATTACGCCATTATATTTCTTGAGAAAATTGAAAACGAAAATTGAAGTTTCCTTTCCAAATATATAAATTAGTCACATTAAGAGTCCGAAACTAGCCTCCACCTATCGATTACATCACAAAAATAAAATTCTTCGGAACAAAGAAGTTATGAAGTAGGGCTCGAATTTAAAAACCCTTAGGTTACGAACTGAAGCTATGGAAGCGTGTTGCTGTGCGGGTCTTCAAACCTGGGAAGAGAAATCAAGAAAACTTGACTAGGCTCTAAAGAAGGGGAAACATAGTCAGATTATACACAGTAAATCCCATGTGTTATTAAAGAAAAATGAAAGATGTCAGAAACATTGGAACGAAATCACCAAGACCGCAAATAAATTGATACAAAGATAGTGCTGAGGGTTGGAAATGTAGTTGGATGCTACCTGGATAAGAGGAACGAGGAGTAACTAAGACTCTAGAACTGCTCCGCGAGATGTGCCTATTTACCTGCCAGTAACCAAGAAATGGCGTTAACCCAGATTGCCATTGTGACCCATTCAGAATAATCGAAGGATTGAGGTAGGTTTCGACAGCCTTACCTTGCGGAAAAGAAAGAACGTGGTGATTCTTGGCTGGACGAATAACTATTACCAGAAAGACGACCAGACCTGCTCACGAGGAGCCCAAAGGTCAGATTGCGAAGGAGGAGAATGTGAAAATAAATCATGGAGGGACGACTTACCAGTTTGAGCGCCTAACGAAGCCGAGTGAATCCGTGAGACATCACAGCTGAAACCACCTGTAGACAGACGAAGAGTGAAATCAATAGTTGCAGAAGTTAAGCACAGAAAAACGAAATAACGGAAATAGTGGGAATAAACAAGTTACAGTGGAAGAGACTGGTCGTGCCGAGAAAACTGAACAGTTTACCATTGTTTACACAAATGCCAGTTCGCCGTTGAACATCAGTTACAGGGAGGGCCGAAGTTCACAGACCAAAAGTGCACAGAAAACCCGAAGGCGGAACCCTCACGCAGAGACCCGGGATAGAATACAAGTGACCGCCAAAATGGAATGATCCCGAACAATAGGCGAGGAAACCAAGTGGCATGACGACCGAACCAAAAACATTTACTGCAGAATTAAATGCGGATCAACATGGCACCAGCATAAATCTTACGGAGGTCGAGAACCGAGGTTTAACATTGTTTATTTATCCATAGTATGATGTGTACCAACTCACGGCTTTATTAGAACGCCACGTAATAACAAGTTGGCATTCTTAGTACAAACACATTTTATCTCGTGCATCCGTTGAATTTGGGGTGGGATGGCGTGTACCCACTACAAATATCATTATTTTAATGAAGATTATGGCAACGTTACCGAAGAAGAGATATTCTAAGGAATATAATGAATATGTTTGCGTAATCTTACAATAATTAATTAAATATTAAATACATATATTTTATTCTATTAATTATATTTAAAAGAATTAAGTCATTTTAATTCTTAATTTTAATGGTGTATATAAATAGTAAAGAAATATAGCATTTAAATCATAAATCTAAAACTTTTATATAAATATTTTAAAGACAATATAAAATTTTAGAAATATAAATTATCTTTAAATAAAAGTTGATCTGTAAAATAATTTAACCATTATAAAAATTAAAATATATACAATAATTAAATTAATATTAAAATGATTATAATAATTATATAACTATTGATTATTATAATACAAATAATTTAGCTTTGTTAAAGAGAAATAGTAATTACATATCTATTGAGGATATGTAATTCAATATGTAAATAAAAAATATTTGTATAAAAAAAAAAATTCAATTTGATATTGAGGTTAAAAGGAATTACATATCTAGCTCATACTAGAATGTAAAATATACATCTTAACCCACCAAAATATTCCCTTAATAATTTAAACGCATATATAATGTATATATTGATTATTATGTCTATTAAAATAATAAATAAATAATAAAAATAAATAATGTATCCATTCATTATTTTGTCTAATATAAATTGTTTTTAAAAACAAAAGCTTTTCTATTAACCATTAATTTTAAAAATAATTTAATCATTATAGAAATTAAAATTTATAAAATAATTAAATAAATATTAAAATTATTACAATAATTATATAAATATTAAATAAATAAATTTCAATTTATTTCATATTATACTAAATAAATAAATATTAACATTATTATAATGATTAATTAGATATTATTAAATAAATATATTTTATTTTATTGAATTACATTTAAAAGTAATTGGAGATTTTTTAAAATTTTAATTTCCTATATACATATTATAAAAAAAAGTATTCAGTAACTTGTAAATTCAAGAAATTTTTATATCAATCTTCTAAATTTAAAACAATATTAAATTTCGCCAAATATACATTACTTTTTAAATGTAAAAAAATTATCTACTGTATTATTTTTAAAACAATTTAACAATTAAAAATATTGTAATAATACAAAAAAATATTTAATTAAATTACATTTAAAAATAATTAATCTTTATTTTTAATTTTAATTGTATATATAAAAAATATAAAAAATATTATGCAATAAATTATAAATTTAGAAATCTTTATGTAAATACTTAAAATTGAAATCATTATAAAATTTTGTAGTATATAAATTATTTTCTAAAACTAATACTTTAGCTATCATTCTTTATTTTTCAAAGTAATTTAATAATTAAAAATATAATAAATTACTAATTTATGGATCACAAAATTTTTAGATTTAAGAATATGATAATAATTAAATAAATATATTTTGTTTTAGTAAATTACATTTATATTTAACTTTTACTTTTAATTGTACACATTTATATAGTATAAAGAATTAAATACATTAAATTAAATTATAAAAAAATGATAGAAATATTTTAAATTTAAAACAATATAATTTTTTTTGAAATATAATTTATTTTTTAAAACTAAAAATTTATCTCTATATATAATGTATAATGATGTTATATATTTGTAAAGAATAATATATCATTCAATTCTTTTGAAAAAAAAATAAAAATTCCAATACTATGCTCTTAAACATAAATATACTTTCATATAAAAACTGTATGCACATTTACATATACGTTGATTTTCATGATAGTCATACTCATAAGCTGATTACATATTTATGAGACACTAGTAGACCACCGGCTTTATTAAAAAAAAATATGACAAAACATGCCTAACCCACACACTAATACTAATATTGCATCTTAACAAAACCCGCTCACTCCAATATGGTAACACACAACAATATATTGTGGAAGATTGACCGACCTATCAGTAACGGCAGTCTTCTCTGTTAGGGACCTCGCAAAGACGAGGCATAGCGACAGGAACTGAAGCGGGGTAGTATCCACCACTCGGGGTGCCGATCTTAATAATGCACTTGCATACATCCCGAAAATGTTGGTCGTCATTGGGGGATTCAGCGAAGTAGTTTTTAACGACACTACAACACTAGGGCATAAGATCACCGAAATCAATGTAGTAGTTGCAATAATACATTTCGCCCCTTCATAGTAAAATATCGCAAGTAAATTCAGAGATTGCACTCCCCACTAACGCCATAAGGCACACGCTCACCATAACCTGTCGCGTCATCGCCATTTTCAATCTCCCTCAGTTACTTCTTCGATCGCCCGCTTGTCGCTTCTGTGCACTCCCCTCTCTTCCCACCTCTTTATATATATATATTCATGTGGTACTATGTATATATTCCTATGTCACAGTAGGCGATAACCATTAGCACAGTTTTTTGAGGTGAAAGTCGTTCATGTTTTCTAGAACCCTGCTATTTTGTTCATATATTATAATTTGTACAACTATTTCCCACCCACTCGCGATAAATCATATCTTAACCGATCCGTATTTTATTAGAAAAATTTACAAATAGATTGATCATCCAAACAAATAAAATTTTTCTAACAGATTGATCATCCATCATCCAAAGAAATAATTATTTTATTATACATTAAAATAAACAAACAATTCTTTCAAAATTTTGACTATATGGAATTTATAATTCATCATCCAAACAAATATCTATTTTATTGGACATTAAAATAAATAAACAAATATTTTAAAATTTCTACTATATGTAATTTATAATTATAATAAATAGTATTTTATATTAGATATTAAAAAATTAGAATATATATATATATATATATATATATATATATATATATATATATATATATATATATATATATATTTCTTTATAAAAATATATTGTAAATGATAATATAGTATAACAATATTATATGTATTGTAAATGATAATATAATAGAACAATATTATTTTTGGATGGAGAAAACAGTTTTCTACAATATCTCATATTTAAAATTTAGTGATTTAAGAGGTTCCTTAAATATATCTTTTAACTTTAGTCATTATGTATCATATTTACACATTGTGTCTTATTGATCTCGACAAGGTGTGAGTTTTTTTTGTAGCTAATGCAAGGGATATTGCTCAAAGTCATGCTTCATGGCTATTTATGAAGAAAATCCAAAATAATCTTACAAGCTAAGGGGTTGGAAGGATCCTTCAACTATCAATTTCAATTTAGAAGGATAAGGTAGAATGCATCTGTAATAGCTAGATATAATTTGTTTTTATTTGGTTTTAAAAACCTCATCCTTGAGATTTGAGCTATTCTTGGCTGATGTGACCCTATATTTATGGTTATGTCTCAATGGAAATTAGTAAAATTTCTAGTGAATATAGAAGAAAAAGAGGGGTTTGTTTTTGGAATAAAATATATTTCTCTATACTTTGTTTTCTTATGGTTGTCTTTCAAAAATATAAGAATATTGGTTTTGCATCAATTTCTCATTTAAAACTTTAATTTGCAAACACTAGAGAAATCTAGAGCAAATGAAAAAGAATTTTAAAATTCTACTATAGAAGGGGGACAAATGTGTGACTAGCTCCTTTTTTTCCTAGAAAATGCTTGGTTGAAGATATTTGTTGATTTCGCTAAACTCTTTTTTATAATATGGCACCAAACCTAGGTTTCCAATATATGTTGGTAAATAAGTTTTACCAAGAGGCTTGCTAAATATATATTCTAACTTTAGTCATCACCTGAGAAAATGCTTGGTTGAAGATATTAGTTGATTTCTCTAAACTTTTTTTTTGCTAGGATTGCACCAAACCTAAATTTCTAATATCTTTACTGAGAGCTTGGTAAATATATCTTCTAAATTATGCATCATATTTACACCTGGTGCCCTATTGATCTCTACAATGCCTCACTTCTTTGTGGTGTTTCTTCACTCATTGATGCAGGAGCATAGTCAATTTTGTGGCTAATGTAAGGGATATTTCTCAAAGTCATGCTTCAAGGCTATTTATGAAGAAAATCTAAAAATATCTTCCAAGCTAAGGGGTTGGATCCTTCTGGTGTAAATTTCAATTTTTAACGATAAGGTAGAATCCATTTGTAATAGCTAGATATAACTTGTTTTTATTTGGTTTAAAAATATCATCCTTAAGATTTGATCTATTCTTAGTTAATTAGGCTTAGTTTGTTTTCCAATATATGTTTGTGGAAAATATAAGAATATTGGATTTGCATCAATTTCTCATTTTAAACATTAGTTTCCAAACACTACAGAAATAGTATAGGAAGGAATTCCACCTATTTTGGGGCTCCATTTCTGAGAAAATGAAAAAGAATTTGAAGATTTTTCTATCTGCATTTTTTGCATAAGGGGTCTAATGTGTGACTAGCTAGTTTTTTTTGTGATAAAATGCTTGGTTGAAGAGATTCATTGAGTTCTCTGAACAATTTTTGTATAGGATTGATCCTAGATTCACCAAAGCTTGCTTTCTAATGGTTATGTCATTTCTGCTTGTTGGGTATGCTCGAGTGAAGGGTCTATGGAATGAATGCAACCAAGTCAAAGAAGAGAAGTGAGTGATTATGGCTAAAATAGATGATAGGTGTAATTTTATGTTCCAATTTAAAAAAGTTATTTTTAAGTACAGAATCTATGAATTTCTGAAGATGAACATGAAACAAAAGAAAAAAATAGAGAAATTGAAAATCTAGTTCAATCTCTCATGAGATTATCAATTTATGTTGAACACACATTTCCATGAAGTTAACCTACCTCATTTGTGGTATAATAGGAGGTAAACTTAGAAGAAGAAACACCTAAACCTTTAAGATCATAATATGAGGATCAAAAGTGGCTTTTAGGGTAGGAGTAGAACAGGAGGTATACTAATTGCAACAATGAAATCTATACCAAGGTTGGAAGAAAGACTTGGAACGAGGGAGACTAAAAGGGTTCCTGAAGGAGATCTAGTGAACCTAATGAGCAAGAATATCATGAAGAGGAGGAGGAACCTATACCTTCTGAAATATTTTCTAGGATGTACTTCAAAGCTTAAACCTGAAGTCCCATGTTACAAGCAGTTAGAGCTGATTGATTGGATCAATGAGATGAAAAAACTATTTGACTTTGAAGAAATGGAACCAGAGAGGCAGGTAAAATTAGTTTTCACCAGATTGTAGGGGCATGCATCTCTGTGGTGGGATGGAGTACAAGTTGAAAGGAGAAAATCATGTAAGAAACCCATCAAAAAATGGAACATGGTGGTTTCAAAACTTAGAGAAAAGTTCTTGCCTAGTGACTATCACATTACCTTATATAGAGAGACATTAGGAAAATTTTGATGACAATAAGAAAATACAAAAAAGAGTTCTACAAGGTTGGTATAAGATCTGGACCTGTTCAAGATAGAGAAGAGAAGACTGCATGGTACATTAATGGATTGAGAATGGACATATAGGATGAAACCGACATGTTATATCCTAAAAAAGTAGATGAAGTTTATCATATGGAATTAAAAAATCATGAAAAACTTATGAGGAAGAAATTTGTGACAGGGAAAAGTACTCTTAGAGTAAGAGAAGTCAAGGGGGTAGAGGGATATCTACAACACCAAGAGTAGGAGATAACAGAAGCAACTCAAATCAACACACACCAACAAGAAGTGATACTAGAGGAAGGGGAATTTTTTCCAAAGGAAGAACATGCAGAGGTAGAGGGAGGCAGGTCATATGCTTCAAGTGTGGAAATCTAGGACATAGATATTTCGAGTGTCTAGAAAATGAAGACCCTAGACAAAGAAAGTTGTTTCTCCTTTAGTAGAAGACTAAGTAACAATATAAGAAACAAAAGTTGTAGCTGAAACCAAAGATTTCTTGGTGATAAAAAAAGTGTTGATTACACTAGAGAAGGAAGTTTTAGAACTAACACAAAGAAATACTTTGTTTAAGACAATTTGCAAAGTTGGAGAAAAATGTTGTGAGATAATCATCCACACTCTAAGTATCGATAATATTGTCTCTACATAAGTCGTGGAGAAATTGAAGTTGAATACCATTAAGCATCCTATGCCTTATAAGGTATACTCACTGCAAAAAGGTCATGAGTTATTGATAAATGAATAGTGTGAAATAGATTTACAATTGGGAAAATACAAAGGATAAAATTTTGTGCCATGTGCTGCCAATGAATGTATGTCATATTTTTCTTGGAAGACCTTGGAAATATCATAGGGGAGATATGCATGATGGGATGATAAATATATATAAGTTCCTTCATGATTGTATTGATCACAGTTTTTTTTCCTATGAATGAAGGAAGAACATCAAAGGTTCACACTCTAAAGTCGAAAATCCTTTCTAATGAGTGGGAAGTAATATCTTGAGCAAACTTAGTAAAATAAGGTAATTTTTTCTTTAGTTTGAAAACCGAGTGTGGTTAGTAGGAAAAATAAAATTGATGATTTTCATGAAGAAATTCAAAGGCTGTTAAATGAATATTGTGATATTACTGTGGATAATTTTCCTATTGGGTTACCATGTGTAAGAAGTATAAGTGATCAAGTTTTCCAAATAAATATGCATACATAATGACTCCAAAAGAGAACTAGGAAATTGGGAGACACTTGCAGTAGTTGTTGGATAAAATAATAGTCACTAAGAGTTTAAGTCCATGTGGAGTGCCTATTGTACTTTCTCCAAAGAAAGATGGAAGCTCTAGAAGGTGTAAAGATTCCATAGTAATAAAAAAGATTAATATCAATTAGGGATTTCCTATACCCAGAAATAATGATTTGATGGATTTTCTTAGTGGAGAAATATATTTTCTAAAATAGATGTAAAAAGTGGATACCATCAAATCGGAATAAGATAAAGAAATGAATGGAAAACTCATTTTAAAACCAATGAAGGACAGTATCAATGGTTTTTTATGTCATTTTGTCTCTAAAATTCTCCAAGTACTTTTATGAGACTTATGAATGAAATTTTAAGGAATTTTATAGGGAAATTTGTCATAGTATTAGTGTACAACGAGTCAAAATAAGAATATCAAGTGAATTTCAATAATTTTCTTCAAAAACTCTAGCAAGAAAATTTGTTTGTGAATTTTAAAAAGTGTTATTCTCTCAAAAGGGATATTGTTTATTTGGGATTTGTAATATCTCAATAAGAATTAAAAATGGAACATGAATATATTTAATAAATTGTTAATTTTCTTACACCTAAAAGATTCACTGAATTTATAACTTTCCATGGAATCAATTCACCAATAGTTGAGACCATTAAAAGGAACAACCAACCTTTTAAATGGGCAATTTTTTTTTTTTTTTAAGAAACATATCACAGAAAATCCTATTTTGATATTACCACACTTTAAGAAACATTTTCAAGTGAAATTTTATGCAAGTGGAATAGAAATAGAGGTTGTTTTGATTCAAGAAGAAAAACTTGTGGTTAAAATCAGAAACTTAATGAGTCCACACATAAATATTATTTATATGATCAAAAATTTTATGTTGTTGTTCATAATCTTACGAAATGGAGGCATTATTTGATTTCACGGGAATATTTTTTAATATACTAACAACCATGCTTTAGAATATATAATGCACCAACCCAAGTTCAGTGAAAAACATGCCATATGGTTAGAATATCTACAAGGTTTCACATTTATATTGAAGCACATAAGTGGACAATAAAATAGAATTGTAGATGGGCTTTGCATGAAGAATTTTTCTATAGAGGAAGGAAAAATTCAAATATTGGGATTTGAATTTATGAAAGACTTGTAAAAGGAGGATGCATATTTCAAAGAGGTATATGAAGCCTGCATAAATTAGAAAAATGTGAACACCAACAAGTGGCTATAATACATGGTATCAGAAGGACTGTGAATTAAAAATAGGCAACTATCTATTGCAATTTGTTCCATGACAGAAAATATCCTCAATGACAAACATAGTGGAGGGTTAGTAGGTCACTTTGGTTATGCTAAAAATTTAGAAGAACTACAATATTTGTACTATTTTCCAAATATGAGGAGATGTAATATTTTTAAATATGCTAAAGGCAGAAGTCAAAAAATTGGTTTGTATACACCACTACCTATTCCATGGAGACAATAGGATTCTACAGGTATTGATTTCATCTTTGGAATTCCAAGAGCTAAAAGAGTTCATGTTTCTATTTTTGTAGTGGTCAATGCATTTTCAAAAATGGCACATTTCATTTCATGCCATAAGATTAGTGATTCTCTGAATATTTCTAATTTGTTTTTCAAAGAAATTGTGAGATTACATGGTTTTCCTATCAAAATTGTCTCTGAAAAAGATACTAGGATTCTTTTGGAGGACATTATGGAAGAAAATGGGCACAAAATCGACTTTTAGTTCTGCATATCATCAACAAACACACGGGGAGACTTAAGTGGTTAATAGGAGCTTGGTAGAATAACATCCACAACAATGGGATAATGTATTAGCTCAAGTAGAATATGCATATAATGAATCTTTCAATAGAAGCACATGAATCACTCCTTTTCACACAATGTATGGTATGAATACAAGAGGAGTGAATGAAATTGAAAATTTGGGGAAGGGAGAGTTAAGGAGTGTTGAAGGTGAAGATTTTGTAGAAGCAATGCAAAGCATAATAAATACACTGAAACAAAAGCTTCAAGAAAGCAACAAAAAGTACAACAAAAGAGAAAATTTGACAAGAAGAGAGGTGAATACGAGGCTCGTTATTTTGTAATGGCTCATTTGAGGAAGGAAAGATTTCCAACAAGAGAATAAAACAAACTGAAATACAAAAAACATGGTCCTTGTTTTACGTCAATGCTTACGAGTTAGATTTACCAGCACATATTATTATATCTCCAATATTCAATGTTATAGACTTGTATAAATATCCAGCAGATAAGAGAAGTTAGCAAGGACATCTTAGAACCAAAATTTCAATGGATAGCACAAGGGCTATCTACAACAACACAATAACCTGAAATGATAATGGACAAAATGGTTTATAAAAAAACTAGAGGTAAGGAATATTGGGAGTTTATAATCAAATGGAAGAAGTCTCCTATATGTGAAGCAACAAGGAAACGTGAATGTATTTTACAAAGGGAAGGAGTTTACTATAATAAGCTAATAGAAAGGAGCTCATTAAAATATTTGTCCTTGTGAGTTTGTTGTAGGAGCATAGTCAATTTCTTGGCTAATGCAAGGTATATTAGTCAAAGTCATGCTTCGTGGTTATTTATGAAGAATTTTAATTTCTAAGGATAAGGTAGAATCCATTTGTAATAGCTAGATATAATTTGTTTTCATTTATTTTAAATAATCTCATTATTGAGATTTGAGCTATTCTTAGTTAATATGATCCTATGTTTATTGATATGCTTAAATCTGGAAATGGTATATATGTAAAATTTGTAATATGCAACCAGAAAAATATAGAAGAACAAGACTCAAGGTGTTTGTTTTTGGAATAAAATATATTTTTCCATACATGTGGATTCCTCTCATTCTCTATAGAAATTGATTTTTAAACTTTTAGATGTCTAATGGTTATGTCATTCTAACCTTGGGTATGATCAAGTGAAGGGTCTATGAAATGAAACCAAGTCAAATTAGAAGAGCTAAGGATTCGATATATTTTGTGACATTAGTCCTTGATTCATTCAAATCATGATAGTACTAAGTTTATATTCCAATTTAAAATAAAATCTAAACTTAAATATAACAGAAGAAATAAATCGAAAACTTGAAAATCTGGTTCAATATCTAAAATGATTATCAATTTCTACTTAAGATCTAGTTCTAGGAAGGGAATCTTAGTCACTCATTGTTATTGCACCACTCTTTCTTCATGCCTTGTGGCTACATGTAGCTTAAATTTAATTATAATCTTAAACATCAACATGTAGTCATATTATTATTATGAATATTCAATTTGTTTTATAACGATCTCTATACAGTGCATTCTCCCTGTTTTTGAACTTCTGCATGAAAAATAACAATTTTTCTTGCAAAAGAAATTATGAAAAATGACATCATACATTGTATAATTTTTTTAACGAAGATAATAAGAAATAAATATTCATTTAATTTCCTTGGCATCAATATTTCTTCTTAGCATCAATATTTCTTCTTAGAAAATGCCTTGCTCCCAAAAATTCTCAAGAGAATAACTATTGGTTTGTTGTCATAAAATGCCTCATAAAGGGATTTATTCTCTAATTTCTTTGTGAGGGATCCCATATTGTTATATATAGGAGTAGTTATTTATTTATCCCGCAAAACATTAGGAATATTCTTATCCTTAATTATGTTATGAGAACATTCAACCAAAGTTTTATTTTTTCTCTCAGCCACTCTACTATGTTATCCATCCCGCTAAGGAGTATATAATATTATATATTAATATTAGTGTATATTAATATTATTGTATATTAATATTATTATATATTAATATTATTATATATTAATATTATTCAATACTTTATATTAATGTAATATTTTAATAAAAATATATTGTAAATGATAGTATAGTAGAAAAATATTAGTTTTGGATGGAGAAAATAATTCTCTACAATATCACATATTTAAAATCTAGTGATTCAAGAGGCTTGGTAAATATATCTTCTAACTTTATTCAATAATGCATCATATTTACATCTCCTACCCTATTTATATCTACAATGGCACACTTGTTTGTGGAGTTTGATCTCTACAACGCCTCACATCTTTGTGGAGTTTATTCACTCATTGAAGTAATAACATAGTCAATTTAGTGTCTAATGCAAGGGATATTGCTCAAAGTCATGCTTGATCGATATTTATGAAGGAAATCCAAAAAAAACTTACAAGCTAAGTGGTTGGAAGGGTCCTTCAACTATGAATTTAAATTTCTAAGGATAAGGTAGAATCCATTTGTAATAGTTAGATATAATTTGCGTTTAAAAATCTCATCATTTAAGCTATTATTCTTGGTTGATATGATCCTATGTTTACTAATATTTCTCAATGTGAAATTATCTATATGTAAAATTTGTAAAATTTCACAGAGAAGAAAAGGATTGGAAGGGTTTGTTTTCAGAATAAAATATACTTCTCCATACCTATGAATTCTTCCCGCTCTCTATATAAATTGATTAGTGAGCTTGTTTTCTTACTTGTGTATGTGGGAAATATAAGCATATTCATTTTGCATCAATTTCTCATTTTAAACATTAGTTTTCAAACACTAGAGAAATAGTAGTGGGGGAACTGTAACCTATTTTTCTCCTCTAAAAATTTGAAAAAGAATTTGAAGATTATGCTATGTGGATTTTTTCTAAAGAAACTGTAGACCATTTCTCTCCTTCAAAAATATTTGAAGATTATGCTATGTGGCAAGTGAGGGTCTTGCTAGCTTTTTTCTAAGAAAATGCTTGGTAAATTGTTTTTTTTATAGGATTGCACCTAGCTTCCCCAAAGCTAGCTTTCTAATAGATATGTAATTCCTCAGTGTTGGGTATGCTCCAGTGAAGGGTCTATTGTATGAAGGCAACCAAATCAAAGCAGGGGAGTCCATGATTCAAGATCTAATAGATGATAGGTGTAATTTTATGTTCCAATTTAAAAAAAAAAAATTTAAGATCATAATGTGTGAATGTGTGAAGATGAACACGAAACACAAGAAATAAATCTAGAACTAGAAAATTATTTCAATCTCTTACTAGATTATCAATTTATATGTAGTTCTAGGAAGGGAACTTGCCTCATTTTTGCTATAAGCGCAGGTAAAATTAGAAGAATAAACCCCTAAAAATACCTTGAGGATAATAATATCAAGATAAAAAATGGCTTTGAGGGTAGGAGTAGTATGTGGTAGAGCTAGACCAATTGCAACAATGGAAGCTATATGACTATTGGAAGAAAGACTTGCAACAACTGAGACTGAAAGGGTTCATGAAGGAGATATTAGTGAATCTTATGAGGACGAAGATCATGAAGAGGACGAGGCACCTACACGTGAACTCATATTTCTGAAATCTTTGCTAGGATCTACTTCAAAACTTAAACCTAAATTGCCATCCTACACTTGAACTTTAGACCTTGAAGAGGTGATTGATTGGATCAATGAGATAGAATAAATCCAAGGAGAGAGGCACATAAAGTTTGTTGTCACCATATTGAAAAGGCATGCATCTCTATGGTCGGATGGAGTAAAGGGGAATTGAGAAAATGAGGTAAGATGCACATGAAAAATTGGAATACGATGGTTTCAAAACTTAGAGAAATTTTCTTGCCAAGTGACTATTAGCTTACCTTATATATATAAATGCATAATCTTAGGCAATGGTTCATGAAAATAAGAGAATACACATAATAGTTCTATAAGAGCTCGACAGGTTCAAGACACAACACATAAGACAACAAGGTACATTAATGGATTGAGAATGGACATACAAGATGAAATCAACATGTTATCTCCTAAAACATTAATTTTATCTCCTAAAACATTAGATGAAGGTTATCAAATGGACTTAAGAGTTGAGGAAAAAATTTGAGAAAGAAACATATGAGAGGGAAAATTACTCTTAGAGCAAGAGGAATTGATGGTGGTAGAGAGAGATCTACAACACGAAGAGTAAGAGCTAGCAACAGGAGCTCAAATTAGTAGACACCAATAATCAATTATACTAGAGAAAGAGGAAGTTTTTCCAAATAACTAATAGGAAAAGGTAGAGGAAGATAGTTAAAATGCTTCAAATATGGAAAGCTACGACAAATATTTTAAGTGTCCAGAAAATGAACACGCTAGAAAAAGAAATGCAGTTGTTTCTAGTGTAACAAAAGAGGAAGCGGGAATAGTAGAAACAAAAGGTCTACGTGAAATAGGAGAATCCGTGGTGATCAACAAAGTGTTCATTAAGCAAGGGAATGAAGTTGTAGAACGAGCACAAAGAAATACTTTGTTCAAGAAAATTTTCAAAGTTTGACTAAAAAGTTGTGAGATGATCATCAAGAGTGGAGGTATAGATAATATTGTCTCTACAGAAATGGTGGACAAATTGAATTTGAATACCATTAAACATCCTAAGCCTTATAAGGTATCCTAGTTTACTTGCATAAAGGTCATGAGCTTTTGATAAATGAACAGTGTCAAATAAAGTTGCATTTGGGAAAATACAAGGATAAAAGTTTGTGTGATGTGATGCCAATGGATGTATGTTATATTTTCCTTGGAAAACCTTCGAAATATGATAGGGGAGCTATACATGATGGGATGAGAAATGCATATGAGTTTTTTCATGATGGTATAGATCACATCTTGTTGCATATGGAGGAAGGAATCACATCAATAGTTCACAATCCAAAATCCATTCTATTTAGTGGGAAATAATATCTTCATGGAGGAAAATAAGGTAAAGGTTTCTTTAGTTTGCAAACCTAGTGTAGTTCTTACGACAAATACAATTGATGTTTTTCCTAAAGAAACTCAAAGGTTTTTGAATGAATACTTTGATATGGATGTGGATAATTTTCCTAATGAGTTATCACGTGTAAGAAGTATAAGTCATCACATAGATTTGATACCTAGATCAACTTTTCCAAATAAAGCTGCATATAGAATGACACCAAAAGAGAATGAGGAAATTAGGAAAAAAGTGCAGGAGTTGTTGGATAAAGGACTTGCGAGGGAGAGCTTAAGTCCATGTGCAATACCTATTGTACTGGGTCCAAAGAAATATGGAAGCTATATAATGTTTACAAATTCCAGAGAGATAAACAAGATTATTATCAATTACTGATTTCTTTTACCAATAATTAATGATTTCATCGATTGTCTTAGCGGAGCAAGATATTTTTCTAAAATATATTTAAAAAGTGGTTACCATCAAATCATGGTAAGAGAAAAGTATGAATGGAAAATTTCTTTTAAAACCAATGAGGTGTTGTAAAAATAGTTGGTTATGGCATTTCATCTCTGGAATTCATCAAGTATTTTTATGAGAATTATTGAATGGAATTTTAAGGGTGTTTATAGGGAAATTTTTCATAGTATCCCTTATTGACATATTAGTGTATAGTGAGTCAAAATAATAACATATAGTGCATCTCACGAATGTTTTTAAGAAACTGCAGCAAAAAAAATTGTTTGTAAATTTCCAAAAGTGTTCTTTTCTAAAAGGGGAACTTGTTTATTTGGGATTTTTAATCTCTAAACAAGGATTAAAAATGGACCGTGAAAAGGTTAAGGAAATTGTTAAATTTTATACACTTAAAAGTGTCAATTAAGTTATAAGGTTCCATGGATTCAAAACATTATACAAGAAGTTCACAAGAAATTTTAGTGGAATCAATGAAGCAATCGTTCAGACAACTAAAAAAGACAAACAACCCTTTAAATGGACCAAAAAAAAATCATTTTTTTGAAGAAAAAGAGCACAAAAAATCCTATTTTGACATTACCACACTTTAAGAAACCTTTTCAAGTGAAATGTGATGCAAGTGGAATAGAAATAGGGGTCGTTTTGATTCAAGAAGACAAACCTATAGCTTAATTCAGTGAGAAATTTAATAAGTCCACGTTAAAATATTCTTCATATGATAAGGAATTCTTTGTTGTGGTTCAAATTCTTAAGAAATGGAGCAATTATTTGATGTCACATGAGTTTATTTTATATACTCACAACCATGCTTTGAAATATATAATGAAGCAACCCAAGTTGAGTCAAAGACATGCAAAATGGGTGGAGTATATACAAGGTTTCATATTTGTATTAAAGTCCATAAGCAACCAACAAAATAGAATTGTAGATGCCCTTAGCATGAATAATTTGGTTATTCACCAAGGAAAATTTCAAATTTTGGGATTTGAATATATGAAAGACTTGTACAAGGAAGATGCAAATTTCAAAGTGTCATATGAAGAATTCATAAATCAGCAAACCATGAACATCAAAAAGTGGGAAAAATGCATGGTACAAGGACTGTTATTTAAAAATAGTCAACCACTAGCATATTTGGCCCAATTTCCGATGACTAGAATGTCCCTCTTGTGACACATAGGCATCCGAAGAGCGACAATTTCAGGCAGGGAAAAACGTGGTTTCTCTTAACGTGGCAATTCCGACACTTTCGCTAAGTGTCAGAAGAGTGACACATTTTCTGAAGTTTCCAGACGGTCATCGTTCTTCGGACATGACCTACCGAACGTCGCTATACTGACGTTAACAACATCGTCTCTATTTCAGCGATACCCTATGGTCACTATTCCGATGTTCCATAACTGTCACTATTCTGACATTTTTGATGTTTTCAAACGTACGTCGTAAGTTTGACATTTGTGTGACGGTTATTCACTCTACCGACGGCTTGCAGAATTCGTCAAAAGTCTGACGTCTTCCAGACTTTGTCAAAAGTTCAACCGTGTGCAAACTTTGTGAGTTGTCATCTCTATTCCCACATTTCTGATGTTTTGAAATGTACGTCGTAAGTCTGATTTTTTTTACGGTTAGTTACTTTACCAACCGTTGTCAATATTCGTCGGAAGTTTGACGTCTTGTATACTTTTTTGCAAGTCTGAAAGTTGTAAGTGGATAGCAAGCATTGAAATACCGATAGAAAAAAAATGCATATGGAAAAAAAATGCCGGTGTAGTCTTCTAGCTAGGAATACAAATGATATCCAAGCATATTCCCTTCTTTTAATTCCAATAGTCGATTCAATTTGTTCTTTCATGGTTTTTCGAAGGGAAATCCACATCTCTCACACTCGAGAGGGATAATCTAGGACCATTTGCGAATTTGATTCTAAAATTTAGTTTAAAAAATGGTACAATTAGTTTTAACCATTGTGCTTTTAGACTTAGAACAACATTGTATATTTTGGTTTTCTAATGTTCCAAATAGTATCTCCGCACATCATCAAGGAAAGAAAGAATCGTACATTGGTAAACCTAAACTATCTTTCCTACAATAAACCAATAGAAAACATGGATAAAGCCTATGGTGGTTTTTGCGAGACATGATATTGAATAATACATTGAATACAAGGATGATTAGAGAAATATTAGCATAAAAAATAAAATGGATGATTTATAGTTGAAAGACAATATAAATTGATAATGAAGTGATGTAATATAAATGGAAACAAACAACAATCAATTTATTAATGGAATCAATAAGATGACAATTAAGGTCTATGTAGATTGTTCATGTTAATCTCTAATTTTTGTGCAATAATCTCATATACCAGTCTTGAATTAAATCTCTCGTACTCTTATTCTTAAAAAAAAATAGTACTTTTCCCTCTGCCTCTACTGCATCATTTCACTCAAACAACATAATAGAATACATAATAAACATATGGTAAGGTGTAGAACTCATGCCTAATTAACTAATTGAGCAGTAGATGATACTAGAGAGAGGAGATATTATGAATTAAACTAGTAACAAACTAGTAAGGATGGACCTCAACAAGTTCATTGATTCATCAAGGCAAATGTCATCCTTCTCTATTGCCCCCGACCCATCATAGTTCACAGAGGATAAGAACAACAAAAAGGACTTGGTTAGAGATGGCCTTGAGTTTTCTTTAACAAATTTGATCAGTATTACCCACTTTTCAAAATATAGTGTTATCCCTTACAAAATCCCTTGGAAATTAGATAAGGAATTGTTTTGTAGTGCATAAATAATGACTGTGAAATCAACAAATTAAATCTCACATCATGGAAAGAGGAATTACTCCTGTCCATAACTAGAAAGAGTGATTGACTAGTTGGAAGAATTTTTCTTGGGTTTTCCCTTTGACATTTTCTTCCTCATTGGATCAACCTTTGAATGCATGATTATACGTGAATCATTTGATCCAATGGTTAGTTAGAGATGCCTTCAAGATCTCTTAAAATCGTTAAAATATGTTTGAAGGTAGGCACAATGGCTTGTTCAAATTGGATCTCCCACTTATGTCACATCTCCACTTACCAATTTTTTTTTTTTCTCTAGTTAAAGTATTAAACATATATCACTCTATATATGTTATTACTTTAAAGTTCTATTTACAGGATTAACCATATACCGCTCAATTCATGTTATCGCTTAAAGTTCCTCTATTACCATCGATCATTATATCCATAGATACATAATGAAATCGATTTTCAATCATCATATCAATTTCGAATCAATTAATAGATTTATGTTTCCCTCACTTCCGTTATCAACCTAACGATATGATTATATCAATTGAATTATTGATCCCTCTCAACGCTACGAATAGCCTCTATGTTGAATTTGAACCTTGTGGTTTTGGTTTTCATGGTGCGAAGGCCATTCCCTCTCAATATAATGTTATGGTTAATATTGTTTTTTTTGGTTTGAGACTTCGTCTCACGACCCACGTCTACTGTCTCCTTTCCACTATGCTTTAGCTTCTTGTTCTGAGAAAATCATTAGTTCAACGATATGACGAGCAATGAGATGTATGAATACTTAATGGTGTATCGTCCCAGATTTGTCACGATACGGGTTCATTAATAGACTAGAGAATTTTTTTTCCTCGAGCCTTTCACAACTTAATTATGGACAGGATGTCCGTATGCCTTGAGTCGAATTTTCCTATCTGTCTATGTACTCCATCCCATGATCAGATTTAGGGTTTCTGACCTGGGATTTTTTTTCGTGATCCTTGTGCTACTCGTTCGATGAACGCCAAGTGTATCGTTGAGATCTTAGGGTTTTTCCTCTTCCGTTTCCCATTAAAAACTCTTCTACTACACGGTCTCAATCTTCCTCCATAATCTTCTTCCCTCTCGGCGTTATTGCAGGAGCTCGTTCTCCCGGAGTTAGGCGATTTATATCTGGAACCAATGCGTCTTCAATACCAGGTAACGCTGTGGGATTCTTCACATTTTTTTTTCCATTGTTATTTCTAACTATGGTTAAACTTGTTTTCGGCGTAAAGTTTTTGTGAACATCCTCATCCTACTTCACAGGATATACGAGTATCATTCTGGACAGATGACGTAGAAATTTTTGGTTTAATAGCACCGCCATGCCCTGGGTAAACTCTCTATTATCGTTCTCAAGAATTTATGTAGGTTCTCTTTATGGCTAGGATTGTGTAGCTCTATTTCCTCCTTTCATTCTTGACCGGAATGTATTACTTCATTGTCAGCCATAGAGCTTAACTCAGTCTTTCGTTCTGTCTCAGGTATCATAATCTCATTGGTTTGGTCTTCTCGGCATTGCATCCGTCATGGTAAATGTTACCATTCCCTTCAAGCAATACCTAGACGCTGAGCTTCTTTTATTGATTTTATACAGGTGTCCTAAGTTGTGAGCTCTCCGTTACTAATTGAATTTTACAATTAATTCGGTTGTAGGTAATGTAGTTCGTTCACCTTCCTGTTGCGAGCTTGCGTTTATCTTTCCATTTTGTCTTCCCTTATTAACGTAGGGTTTCGCTTTTCGCTACAGGTTGGTAGACGTTGCTCTACCTTCATCGACTCTGAACCTATAATGTTAATGGACCACTGTCTGCTATAATTAAGGGGATAGCTCGTGCGGCTGTTCTAATTATTTGTGTATCAAACCTTAGTTTAATTTTCTCACTCCTCATCATAGAGTTTCGACTCGTCTGCATAGTATTGATATTTTTTTTTCATACCCCATCTCGACAGGGATTCTCCAACTCTGTTTATTCCTGTAGTTTTAATTGGTGCATTGGTATGGGTGTAAAGATTTTGATAACTCACAGCGGGCTATCTATTATCATAAATTAATTTTATACATATGAATATATGTATGACTCCAAACTGAGTTGGTTTGATTTCGAGCCTACACAACCCTAAGCTTGATGTAGATGTTTCTATTAATTTCAACCATAATTATCATTCGGTATGATGCTTATAAAAGGAAATATTGAAATTGTCTAGTTTATTCGATAAAAGAGTAGAGTAGTTTTTTTTATTTTTTATACGAGTTTGGTTTCACTGAACATTTTTTTTCTCTGTCAATTATTTTTCAAGTATGCACCTACAGGTTTCATCATAGCTCGAGCAATTATATGTGGTTCAAACAATATGTCCAGATTCTTTCAGTTGACCCTATATTTTCGGTCCATGAGTAGATCTTCAGTATTCTCCTAAGAAGCTTTACTTCTGTATTCTCCTAAGGAGCTAGTTTTCTGTTTCCATATCAATGTGTAACATAAAGAAATGAAATGTATACAAATAGTAGGCTGAAATTTGTATGAAGCCATCTAGCGTATTACTTCCTGTCATTTGTTAGCAATAAATTTTAAGAACTTAATGTGCAGACTTTTGAACTGTGTAAATGCATGTATTTTCTTACAGCTACTTAATCGGCCTTCAGGCCTACTTATATACATTGAACAAAGCTATTTACTTGATTTGCACTCTGGAAGTAAACTGTACTTACACAGGTTTAATTTCACTCTTGGAATACACTGAAGGATAGGAGATATATACTACTAATGTCTTATCAGTATTCTTCTTTCCAATTTAACCTCTGTACACATATTTAAAAATATATATTTGTTCATTCTTTTTGGTACTGGAATAAATCCAGACCTTTAGATTTCCATGATGGACATAAGTTCATAAGGTTTTTTTTTTTTTATAGTAGTTATGTATTTATAATTGTTCCTCATGTCTATCATGCCATACTATTCAGTTAGATTACCACCTTTATATCAAAGGCCTTTAATTTCATTATAATTAGCTTTGTAGCATATTAATATACATCTGTCTTAGATTTTAAGTTAGTTTAATTCTATTGCTAGACATATAGACATAACTGTAGCACCTACTCAGGGTTCTTCCATTTAATTGAATTCAGTATACTGTAACTATTGATTCATGGCGTTGATATTAATTGTATAAATCTGTTTTTTCCATTTATTTCTGTCATTTCTTATTTCAAATAGATGTAACTTATGTATAGCTTCCTTCATGTGTGATGCATGTAAGGGTATTATGCTTCCTCTTTCTGTACATAATATTTAATTAATAATACAGAAGCAGATTAAAGTTAAAATGTAAGTCATATTTGGGAAAAGATGTATTCTCAGATTTAGACCAACACTGGTTTAGAGATTCTGCTGAATTCCTTCCCATAGATATGCTTCCTACAACTGTACAGAACTGAGAGGAAATTTTCTTCTAAAAATTTCTGTTAAATGTAGGGAATGACAATTTCCCATTATAAATCTACTTAGCATCTATGACAATTAGCCATATTAATCATGATAATACTATCAATTGTAATGAACGTGGAACATACCACTTCTGCAATTGACCAATCCTCCCAACCTTAGAGCCCCTCTATCTCCAGAGCTCACCCACGAGCTGAGACCACCTCTGGAATAGACCAACCTCTTAATCTATTCAGGAATAGCTTATTTAAGCTTTTGCTCCCCAAAGTCTGTTTCTAAGCTTCCTGTTTGCCTAGGCTTCCCTATTTAGGAATTTTTAAAGCTACTTTCTGCTTTTCCCAGCTTTTTACCTCTTCCCAACTACTCCCCACATCATTGGGGAAGCTAGATTTTCCTCAAAATCTAATTTGGAAATAAATTCTTTCAAGGATTTTTGAAATATTTTTGGGGAAAGTATTTTCCTTTATCCATCCTCATGGATTTAGCAAGTGATCTCATAATTCTCATTTTGGTCAATCTGCGCAGAATTATTTTATTCATTTTTTCAAAATTAAATATTTAATTACATCCACAAAATACTTATCCATTGGGGTCCACTCCCCTTTGGATTAAAGTTCAAATGTCTAGCTTTGAAAGAAAACATAAACTAGGGGTGTTACAAATTACTTGGCAGAGATGAATCTCTCCCACATATCAGCCTAGCCCATGGAAGAAAACCCTTAAACTAGTGAAAAACCTATGGTTTCCCTAATGAAACAACATTTCTCCAATCAAAACTACAAAATAATTCCCATGATACAAGGATTTTCCCAATAGTTAGCTTGTAGTTTCCTTGACAACCCTATGCCATTTTCTTTTCTATAAGCACCCTTCATTCGTCGTGTTGTCGAGAACTTCTCAATCTCTCTCAAATGTTGAATATGAGTTGAGATTTGTGCCGTAAATCTCCCTAATCTCCTTCTCAAGCTCTTGGGTTTCTTAGGCCCACTGTCCCTTCCATGTTCCAACCCTCTACCATCTAGAAGTTTTCCTCACCAGCTCTCTCTAGAGTCTATGTGTTTGGTTTCTATCCTTTGTTGAATCAATTTCTTTGTATCTAGGATTTCTTGGCCCCATACCTAGTGTTCCCTTGGGTTTTATTCAATCACACAGAAAGGGAAGTTACCAACACAACGTCATGACTCAGAGCACACTTGATCTTACATTTTTGGTATTACCAATTTTGGTTAATTGCATGGATGAACTTATAGAGTAGAAAATTATTCATTTCATAATTCAATTTCCAAGAGTTATGTAAGAAGAGCTAAATTTTCGAGCATTGTGTGAGGCTCAACTTTTATGGCTCCTCATACAATTGATTTGAATCATCTTAGGCTATGTGGCATCGTTATTTCCTTTCTCCTTCTCCTTTCTCTTTCATATCTTATACACATAGTCTAATTAAGGGTTAAGCCCGATTTACTTTCTAGTTTTATTTCTCATTCTAGTTCTTACAAAACCTTTGGAAACCTAAATGAAGTACTTTGATAATCAACCACATCCCGAGGCTAACATTAACTAAGATTTAATATTAATTGTTTAAAATTAATAGTACAATCATTAATTCTTGAATCTCTATAACAATGAAGAGAATGAGAAAACACATCTAAGATTGTACCAGAAGCTGCCTAAAACAAAAATATTAGCTTCTTATAAGGGATTTCTCTTAGTAATGCACACACATAACAAGTATTCTCTCTCAATTCCTTTGCAGACTAATAGCTAAAACAAAAAATTCTGAACCCATGATTCTTTTAATAAATTAGACCAGAAAGACTTCAAAAATCAAGTTTAATTCTTCTATTATAAAAAATTTATTGTGATTCAAGAAGGGAAAAGGTGAGTCTTCTCAATGAACTGCAATATATCATCATAAATGGATTTTTAGAGCTTGGGACAACTATGCAGACTGCAGAACAATGGCGCAGTCAAACAATTTGAACTGCACATGTATGCGTTTGGTTGCTTGAGTGCCAAGAAAGACAATTTTTTCTATTTTCTTGTCGAGAAGTTCGATTTGAAAGAATTACGACACGTTTCAAGTCTTCGATGGAAATTTTTATATTGCTATATTTCTAAACTAGAAGCACAAACAGGTTTATCCACATGGATTTTAAGACCCGGGAAGGAGCAGGACTACACAAAATCAAACAATGTGAAAATTCTAAGAAATGGGTTTTATTAGAAATGAAATTAACTTAAAAACAAATTATAGAAAACACAGATACAAAACCAAACAAAAGAATGGAGGAAAAGAGGCTTCAGCCTGATGGAATTCTCATCATTCTCTCTTATTAAAAGAATTTTAGTGTTACAATTTAAATAGATGAGAGACAATGTCTTAAGATTGTCCGTGCTATCTTAGACTCCTTTGGTTGAGATAATTTCTCACCAAAAACCCACCAAGATAGGAGTTACTAAACAAACTCCAATATTTGAGGAACAATCCAAGATTTAGGCACATATTTGTAACTTGGAATATTTAAATAATTAATTTATGTTTGGATTTATTATTGTTTTTTGAGAGAGGCTAACATTCCCCCCTTCAATGATAAATCCAAAATAAGAACGAGGAACCATCTTCCATTTTCTCATGTTGATCCTCAAAAACATTGCCTGAAAAAACCGCCAAAGCTAGATGCTGAAAAACTACAATTTGAAGAGACCATGAGTCTCCCATATGTCTGAGTCATCTCTGAATTTCGCTTGAAAACTCCATCAAGTGCTATGTTGCAAAAGGATCCATCTGTCCTTTGCATGAAATCAAAATCCTTTTTCCACTGACAAAATTTTTTGAATGCCCACTGGCTTTTCCCACTGGCTAATGATGTCAAAGACAACTCACTGTTGCTTTTGCTCTGCTAAAATTTGTAACGTATCTTCCTTATACCCATGAATTTTTTATTTTTTTTTCTACTTTCGAACTTCGTCACATAGAATCTGGTGTGGAGTAGAGCTACTAATCCTTTTATTACTCTTGGGGTGTAGTTTGCTACTGGCTTCCACTAATGATTGTGGCTGATGGTATTTTCCCTTACTCTTCACCATCTCTATTAATTTTTACATATATATTTTACTACTTCTATAGTAGGGTTGCCTTTACATCCATATTTATCTATTTAGGCATATGGTAATTTATACCTATGTCTCTAGCACATTTATATGGTTTTTACATGAAAAATTTATCACAATATTTTGCACACCAGTGTAGATTTATTAACTCTAAGGTTCGATTCACATAGCATTACATAGCATTCGATGGGTTTGGTTTTTGTCTTGATGTAATCCCATTCCTTGTCATCTCACCACGGAATTTCGAACCCTTCACCGTCAATCATATGTTAAGGATAAGAATTAATTGTGACTGTGACTCTCTCCTCGTTTTATGCTTTATGTATATCATTTTGAGGCTAAGTATTGTGGAGATAAGCGTATGAATTTTTTTCATTTCATTCAATGTGTATCGCTGACATGGTTGCCAACGTGTATGGCCACGTTACCGATGCGATCCTCCCCATCGCACTCTTCGTGACAACTTGTTGAATTTTCAATTCAATTGTTCCACATATGTCCATGCTAGAGGTTGTATGTATTTATATATATAGTCTTTGTAGGATGCCACGTAATATGCCATGCCTGCATACGTCTTAATACGCTTGACATATAATAATTCGATGGTACATTGGCCTGGTTCTCGTAGATAGAAAATTATGCTTGGATTTAATGTGTATTAATTTCCAATTCCCCAACTTGATCCGTGGCTTCACCATGGATTCAACGCCATGTGGACGGTGAAGATTCATCTTGATCGTTAGGGTTTCATCGATCTTGGCAGGGGACATTGGTATCAATTCTTTGTGTTATTTTCTAAGTCGGTTCTTTTCCCTTTACAGTTGCCCGAATTTCCTCTCGATGGCGAAACTCTGGACCTTGGAGAACTGAGCGTAGCTACATCCCGCCTTCAGCGTATCCATGTATTTCGTATGATAACTTAGGTATGATAATTCCAGCGCAGCTCTAATTCTTCTTATGAAACTCTTGCTCTGTGCTTACAGTTTAATATGGATTTCTCTTTCCTTAGAGATTCGCTCAGTGACTCGAGCGAGAGCTGAGGTTTTTGAATACGATGAATTATTTCCCACCGTTTTGCTTTCAGTTGCTTTAGTTAGTTAAATTTCTAGCAGAGAAATCGTTTCTCTATTCGAGTGTTTCGATTTGGTTGTGCTAAGTCCGCATTTCTATGCTTCCTTCTATGTCTTATTAAGATCGAAACTAGGAACTAATACTCTTATTATTTTGGATGGAACTTTACCCTCTCCTCTACGTCCTTCGAGGGTTTTCTCTGAGGTCATTAATATGGCGATAGATGGGTTCTACTCTTCTCGGCATTCTTCTTCGATCCTTTCCCTGGTCTATGTAAGTATCAAATTCAATTATTCGTTCACAGAAGCTGTGGCTTCGTTATTCCATATTGAATGCCTACCCTCCATATTTGTGTTTATTTATGTCCTGCTCCTATTCATATGACAGGTCGTTGAAGGAACGAGGTTCTCCCTCACCAGCTAACTATTTATTCGGCAGTTATCATTTCATTCTTGATAGCGTTCTTCTTTAGAATTTCCCGAATCGTATTCTTATTGTTGATTTTTCTCTTACAGGTATTTTCGAATATTGCCTTCCTTTCCCTTCAACCATGAAAGGCATGGTTTCAGTCGGCATTAATGTTAATTCTCTTGTCATTTTCAGGTCGGTATTCACCAAACGTTGGTTGGAAGAAGCCAATTCACATCATATTGTTCTATAAAATTTATTCCGTCAGTTTAACATTTTTGTTGAGGAAATTGTATAATTGTGACTATTAATAAATTTTAGTTCACGCACTGAATATTCCTTTATCTCAATTTCTAGAACATTATCATCGCACTATACTATCCTAATTTCATAGTGGTCTGTAACTTTTGAATTATATTTATATATCTCTGTACAGGAAATGTCAGTTTCTTGTCTCTAGTAATAGGGACAACTCAATGATATGTATTCCATCTCAACTGACTTTTTGTTTGTTGTTCACATGAGAGCAAATTTTACTATAAGTATTATTATGTCAACATTTATCAAGTTGAAATCTCTCAGTAAAGAATAATTTCCCATTGACAGTAAAAGTGGGTTCTATGACTCCAACAGTGAACTCACTTCATTTTTCTTAGCTTGGGTTCCATTGTAATAGTTACTTACGACATTTCCTACAATTACATATATTCAATTTTTTTTGTATTTATTTTCCATAATACTTTCAGGCTATGCATTGTTTAGACTATACTTATAACCATAGTAACACTTTGATGAAGAGATTAACTGTTCTCTTTCACAATGTAATCCAGTTGCATGCATTATGTAGAAATTCACATCTTATTCTAACTCTAGAGTAATCATTCTATTTGGACCATTCCTGTACAAGGAATGTTAGTCACTCAGTAGATAGGTATATGTTTCTCATAATTTTCCAATAACAGTTAGCTAGATCTCTTCAAATTTTATTTTTTTTAATTGTATAAAGCATTAAAATCTATGCTCGTTCAAATCTATCCCTTACTATAGTAAGCAACTTATAGGCAGTTCTCAAATGACATTTGTTTACTTGTTTAGCAACATCTCTTGTCATGTTTCTTGAATACCTACATATTGATGTGTTAATATATATATATATATATATAGGAGAGAAATTTGCATTTATAGTATCAACTGTACATTCTTGCATTCATTCCATATTATACAAGAAATTTCTACAGCTAAACATGCACTGCTATTTTGTAGTTCTACATGTCGGTAATTTTTTTAGCAATTCCGATAGATGTGTATAGATCTGCCCTATATGTAATTAATTTCCCCTACTCACAGTATTCTGAGTTTTACAACTATTCACTGAATTAATCCTATTTACACAGAAACAGATTAAAGTTACATAAATACCCTTTATGAGATAACAAAACTCCAGATTTAAACCAGAACTGGTTTAGAGATTCTGGAAGATTTGTCCTTATTTCTATCGTTCCTACAACTATACAAAACTAAAAGAGTTTAATTACTCTACTACTCTGTAAATGTATGGAACACCAGCACAAAATAAACCATTTAACTAGTGTGCAGCTATAATCATCACCTTGTACACCTAATAACAATTAGTTTTAATCATTCATAATACTGTGAACATACCACTTGGGTAATTGAACAGTTCTGCCAACCGTAGAATTCCTCTATCTCCAGAACTCACCCCCGAGATGAGACCACCTCTAGAACATACCAACCTCTAATCTGTTTAGGAGTAGCTTATTTAAGCTGTTGTTCCCCAAAGCCTGTTTCTAATTCTGCGTCCAAAATATCAGGATGCTTTTATTTCTGTTTGCCTAGGCTTCCCATTTTAGGGATATTTTTAAAGCTTCTTTATGCTTTTCCCAGCTTTTTACCTCTTCCCAACTACTCTCCACCTCATTGGGGAAACTAGATTTTCCTCAAAATCTAATTTAGAAATTCTTTCAAGGATTTTTTTGAAAGATTGTGGGGAAAGTATTTGCCTTTATCCATCCTCATGGATTTAGCAAGTGATATCATAATTCTCATTTTGGTCAATCTGCACAAAATTATTTTATTCATTTTCTCAAATTAAATATTTAATTACATTTACAATATGCTTGTCCTTTGGGGTCCACTCCCCTTAGGATTAAAGTTCAAATGTCTAGTTTTGAAATTCAAACACATAAACTAGGGGTGTTACATATTCCCCCTCTGAAAGCAAACACCGTCCTCGGTGTTGTTATTTAACTACTAGAGTTCATTTTTCAAACAAGATTGGATATATTTCCATCATTTCAGCTTCTCTTTCCCAGGTAGCTTCTTCAGCAGTAAAATGCTTCCACTACACCTTTACTCTTGCTACCGTCCGATTCCTCAATTCAATTTCTTCCGGTTCCAATATTTGAAGCGGTTCTAGAAGGAACTCCCCTTCTATTTCCACCTGTATCACATTCCAATCAATAATGTGAGAAGCATCATGTATATATCTTTTTAATAACGAAACATGAAACACATCATGCACTCTAACATGGGGTGGTAAGGCTAGCTTGTAAGCCACTGGTCCCACCCTTTCTAACATTTCAAAAGGCCCACAATATCTAGGGGCTAATTTTGCCCAACTTCCAGCATAAAGTGTGCTCTTTTTCTTATCAACATATTTTTTCTGGAGATCTTGTGTTGTCTTGATATTTCTTTGTATTTTTTTAACAATTCTTTCCATCTCTTGTAACACGTCTAGTCCCAACATTATTTTATCCTCTGGCTGGCTCCAGCTCAAAGGGGTACGACACTTCCTCCCATAGAGTGCCTCAAACAGGCTCATTTTAATGGAGGATTGATAGATGTTATTATAGGAAAATTCAACTAAATGCAAGTAGTCTTCCCACTGTGAGGGTCGATCCATCACATACATTCTCAGAATATCCTCCAAAATCTTGTTAGTTCACTTTGTCTGACCGTCAGTCTGAGGGTGATAGGTAGTACTAAAATTCAGCTGAGTACCCATACCTCCAAATAGACCTTTCCAAAAAGCTGTTGTGAACTTAGCATCTCTGTCTGAAAAAATTACCTTTGGGACCCCATGGAGCCTTACTACCTCTTTCAGGAATACATTCGCTACTTGGGCTATCCCGAAAGTAGATTTCACTGGTATGAAGTGTGTAACTTTTGTTAAAGTGTCTACTACCACCATCACTGAATCATGTTGGTATTTGGTTTTGGGTAATCCTATTATGAAGTCCGTGGAAACTTTGTCCCATTTCCATTCTGCAATCGGCAAAGGGTTTAAAAGACCAGCAGGATGTTGATGCTCAACTTTAACTAGTTGACATTCCATGCATCTAGCTAAGTATTCTGCTACATCTCTTTTCATTCCTAGCCAGAACAACTTATTTTTCAAAGCTGTTAACATTTTCTGATATCGAGGATGCCCTGCATATGGCTATTTGTGATATTCATCTAGAATCTCTCTTTTCAAAGACTCCACATTGGGGATATATAATCTGTTTTTGTAGCAGATCAACCCTTTTTGGTTTTGAGTGAAATCAGTCATCTCCTTCTTTAGTAATTTCACCTGTAGTGTTTAATAATTTGGATCCTGGTTTGCTGCCTTTTTCACTAACTCTTCTAACTCAAACTGTGCACTACTTCCAATGCTGTTTATATTTTGACAACCATTTCTGCTCAAGGCATCATCAATTTTATTTTCTTTTCCCCTGATATGTTTTATGTCCATATCAAATTCACTCAGAAAAGACAGCCATCTAGCTTGTCTAGCATTCAAGTCAGTTCAGGAAAAGAAATATTTGAGACTAATATGATGAGTCATCAATGTAAATTTTTTTCCAAGGAGATAGTGTCACCACATCTTCAAGGCATGAATAGCAGTAGCTAACTCCAAATCATAGGCACTATAGTTTTTTTCATGTATCTTCAGTTTCCTAGATTCATATGCAATAACTGAATTTTCCTGCAAAAGGAGTCCTCCCAACCCCTCTCTACAAGCATCTGTACATACAACAAATTCTTTATCAGGATCTGCAATCTTCAGTATAGGGGCCATTGTAAGTTTTAGTTTTAATTGGTCAAAACTGTTTTGGCATTTTTTAGTCCACTCAAATTTGACACCCTTCCTTTGTAGTAACATTATGGGATGTGCTATGGCAGAAAATCTCTCCACAAATCTGCGATAATAACCTAAAATCCCCATAAACGATCTCACTGCTGAAACATCAGTTGGCACTGGACATTCTCTAATAGCCTTTATCTTTTGAGGATCAAGAGCTAGCCCTTGTTCAGAAATAATATGACCCAAGTATTGGATCTTATCTTTATAGAATTCACATTTACTGAATTTTGCATATAACTTGTTTTCTTTCAAAGTTTGCAATACTATCCTTAAGTGTTCTTTGTTCTCCTCTTCACTTTTGGAATAAACCAAAATATCGTCTATAAACACAAGCAAGAATTTGTCCAGGTACTTATTTAACACGCTATTCATTAAGCACATAAAAGTGGCAGGGGAATTTGTCAAACCAAAAGGTAGGAATACAAATTCGTAGTGACCATACCTGGTTCGAAAAGTTGTTTTGCTGATGTGTTCTTCTTTAATTCTGAGTTGGTGATAACCAGTCCTGAAGTCGATCTTCGAAAATACTGAAGCGCCTCCCACTTGGTCAAAAATTTCATCAATTCTGGGTAAACGGTATCTGTTTTTAATGGTCAACTTATTCAGTTAACGATAATCAATGCAGATCCTAAAGGTTTCATCCTTATTTTTCACAAATAGGACTGGTGCTCCCCAAGGAGACACACTCGGTCGGATATAGCCCTTCTCTAGCAATTCCTCTAATTGCATTTAGAGTTCCATGAGTTCGGGGGGACTCATTCGATAAGGGGCTCGGGAAACAGGTGTTGCTCCTGGCACCAGATCAATTGAAAAGTCAATCTCTCTTTTGGGGGGAAGATGAGGAATCTCATCTGGAAAGACTTCCTTAAACTCTCTTACTACTGGTACAACATCCAACATATTTTCTTCAGTTTTTTGTTCTGTTTCTTCCACATGTACTGCATAAACTTGGTATCCTTTTCTAGTTGTTCATTTTAATTGCAGTGCTGATATTTGTCTTACAGAAATAGGTTTTGGTTTTCCCTTGAGAATAAAAGGTTTCCCTTCTTCATCTACACAATGCAGGGTCTTATCCCAATAGTTCATCATGGCCTTCTTCTTTTCCAGCCAATCTATTCCTATCAGCAAGTCATATGAACCTAATGGCAGAATGTTTAAACTCACTTCTGTTTGAAAATCATTTAATTTGATGGTTGTTCGAGGTAATTTATGAGTTACTTTGCTCTTGGTACCCGTGGCTAACTGGACCAACCAGGACTGCTGAAATTTTTCAGTTTTGAGATTACATTTTTCTACAATTTTTGGACTAATGTAACTCAAAGAAGCGCCCGGATCAATTAAAACAGTAACAGATTGATTAGAAATCTTACCCTCCATTTCAACCATAGTAGCTTTATGGTCTGCTTGTCGATTTTCCAAGGCTGCACTGATGGTAGGTATATTTCTTGCTATGTCATTTACTGTTGTAGCTTCTTGATCTCTCATAATCATCTGAATGTTTCGATGGGGACAATCCCTCAAAATATGCGGTTCTCCAGAGCCCCAACATTTCAAGGGTTCCCTCATTTTGACTGTGCCTTCATTTTTATTTCCTTCATCTAGTTGTTTGGAGCCAACTTGAGACTAAGCAGTTTGACTTTCTTTGGGTTTATTAAATTTCTTTCACTGATGATCCCTGCCAAAGTTCTTCAAATAATCTGGTTTCTGTTTCTTCCCCTTGAATTCACCTTTGTTTAGCCAACCTTTTCCATGTTCAGCCTTTCCTTTAAACTACTGATAACATAATCTCACCTTCCTCACTGCCTCGTCCATAGTTTTTGGGTTATCAAACTCGATCTTTTCTTTGTATACAGCAGGCAAACAGTTCAGAAACCTTTGTACCTTTGCCTTCTCTTCCCTAATGTAAGGGACATATCCCAACAGATTTGTAAACTTAGTGACAAATTCATCAATAGTAAGTTGTCCTAGTCTAAGTTCATGAAATTCCTTTGCTTTATAATCATAATAACATTCATTTAGGTAGAAGTTCTTGAACTTAACCTAGAAATCTTCCCAGGTAACTATCTTCTCATCAATGGCATGAACCATTTTTGTCTCCTCCCACCACAAGGTAGCCTTACCTTGTAGCTAGTAAACAACTAATCAGGCCTTCATATTTCTTTCATATTCATAGACCTGGAAATACTTAATCATATTTAGCAACCAGGCTTCAACATCTTCCTCCTTCTCCACATCATAGGAGGGAGGTTTAATCTTTCAGAATTCCCCCTGTAATTCCTTTTTCTGCTTATACTGATGCCTAATAGCATCATCCTCCTCAGACTCATTATTCTTCCTCTTTCCAGAACCTTCGCCTTCTTGGGTGTTCCGTGAAGTTAACTCTCTGATGAGCTTTTCTTGCTCCTCATTGGCTAATGACAATCTGTCATTCTGGCTTCTTAATTCAGCCATTTCTCGTTGCAAACTGTGCAGCATAGCCATCACCGGAGTGTTGATATCTGGTGTATTATCTTCATCACGAAGATTGACATAAATTTCCTCACCTTCTGCCATTCCAGTACCACTGTACACTACACAACACAGATTAGTAAAAATAAAATATTTTTTTTTCCACAGAAATTAATTTATACAGTGTACACACAGCAACAGTGAGCACAATGACAACAGCCCAGTTTTATATAACTTGGGCTCTGATACCATTTGTAACGTCTCTTCCTTATACCCTTGATTTTTTTTTTCTTTTCTACTTTCGAACTTCGTCACATAGAATCTAGTGTGGAGTAGAGCTACTAATCCTTTTATTACTCTTTGGGTGTAGTTTTCTGCTAGTTTCCACTAATGATTGTGGCTGATGGTATTTTCCCTTACTCTTCACAAGCTCTATTAATTTTTACATATATATTTTACTACTTCTATGGTAGGGTTGCCTTTACTTCCATATTTATCTATTTAGGCATATGGTAATTTATACCTATGTCTCTAACAAATTTATATGGTTCTTACATGACAACTTTATCACAATATTTTGCACACCAGTGTAGATTTATTAACTCTAAGGTTAGATTCACATAGCATTACATAACATTCGATGGGTTTGGTTTTTGACTTGATGTAATCCCATTCCTTGTCATCTCACCATGGAATTTTGAACCCTTCACGGTCAATCATATGTTAAGGATACAAATTAATTGTGAGTGTGACTCTCTCCTTGTTTTATGCTTTACGTATATCATTCAGAGGCTAAGTACTGTGGAGATAAGCGTATGAATTTTTTTCATTTCATTCAATGTGTATCGCTGACATGGTTCCCAACGTGTATGGCCATGTTACCGATGCGATCCTCCCCATCGCACTCTTCGTGACAGCGTGTTGAATTTTCAGTTCAATTGTTCAGCATACGTCCATGCTGGAGGTTGTATGTATTTATATATATAGTCTTGGTAGGATGCCATGTAATATGCCACGCCTGCATACGTCTTAATACACCTTACATATAATAATTCGATCGTACATTGGCGTGGTTCTCGTAGATAGACATTTACGTTTGGATTTAATGTGTATTAATTTCCAATTTCACAACTCGATTCGTGGCTTCACCATGGATTCAACGCCATGTGGACGGTGAAGATTCATCCTGATCATTAGGGTTTCATCGATCTTGGTAGGGGACATTGGTATAAATTCTTTGTGTTATTTGCTGAGTCTATTCTTTTCCCTTTACACTTGCTCGAATTTCCTCTCGATGGCGAAACTCTGCGCCTTGGAGAACTGAGCATAGCTACGTCCCGCCTTCAGCGTATCCATGTACTTCGTATGATAACTCAAGTATGATAATTCTGGCACAAATCTAATTCTTCTTTTGAAACTCTCGCTCTCTGCTTACAGTTTAATATGGATTTCTCTTTCCTTAGAGATTCGCTCAGTGACGCGAGTGAGAGCTGAGGTTTTTCACTATGATGAATTATTTCCCATCGTTTTGCTTTCAGTTGCTTCAGTTAGTTAAATTTCTAGCAGAGAAATCGTTTCTCTATTCGAGAGTTTCGATTTGGTTGTGTTAAGTCCACATTTATTTGCTTCCTTGTATGTCTTATTAAGATCGAAACTGGGAACTAATGCTTTTATTCTTTTGGATCGAAGTTTACCCTCTCCTCTACATCCTTCAAGGGTTTTCTCCGAGGTCATTCATATGGCGATAGATGGGTTCTACTCTTCTCGGCATTCTTCTTCGATCCTTTCCCCGGCCTATGTACGTATCAAATTCAATTATTCGTTCACAGAAGTCCTGGCTTCGTTATTCCATATTGAATGCCTACCCTCCATATTTGTGTTTATTTATGTCCTTCTCCTATTCATACGATAGGTCGTTGCAGGAACGATGTTCTCCCTCACCAGGTAACTATTTATTCCACAGTTATCATTTCATTATTGATAGCGTTCTTCCTTAGAATCTCCCGAATCGTATTCTTATTGTTGATTTTTCTCTTCCAGGTATTTTCGAATATTGCCTTCCTTTCCCTTGAAACATGAAAGGTGTGGTTTCATTCGACATTACTGTTAACTCTCTTGTCATTGTCAGGTCGGTATTCACCGAACGCTGGTTGGAAGAAGCCAATTCACATCATATTGTTCTATAAAATTTATTCCGTCAGTTTAACATTTTTGTTGAGGAAATTGTATAACTGTGACTATTAATAAATTTTAGTTCAGGCACTGAATATTCCTTTATCTCAATTTCGGGAACATAATTATTGAACTATATTTTCCTAATTTCACAGTGGACTGTAACTTTTGAATTATATTTATATATCTATGTACAGGAAATGTATGTTTCTTGTCTCTAGTAATAGGGACAACTCAATGATATGTATTCCATCTCAACTGAATTTTTGTTTGTTGTTCACATGAGAGAAAATTTGACTATAAGTCTTATTATGTCAACATTTATCAAGTTGAAATCTCTCAGTAAAGAAGAATATCCCATTGACAGTAAAAGTGTGTTCTATGACTCCAACAGTGAACTCACTTCGTTTTTCTTAGCTTGGGTTAAATTGTAATAGTTACTTGCGACATTTCCTGCAATTACATATATTCAAATTTTTTCGTATTTATTTTCCATAATACTTTCAGGATATGCATTCTTTATACTATACTTATAACCATAATAACACTTTGATGAAGATTTTAATTGTTCTCTTTGACAGTGTAATCTAGTTGCATGCATTATGTAGAAATTCACATCTTACTCTAACTCTAGAGTAATCATTCTATTTGGACCATTCCTGTACAAGGAATGTTAGTCAATCAGTAGATAGGTATATGTTTCTCATACTACAACAGGTTACAAATTTTCCAATAACAGTTACCTAGATATCTTCAGGTTTTTTTTTTTTTGAATTGTATAAAGAATTAAAATCTATGCTCTTTCAAATCTGTCCCTTACTGTAGTAAGTAGATTATAGACAATTCTCAAATGACATTGGTTTACTTGTTTAGGAACATCTCTTGTCATGTTCCTTGAATACCTACAGATTGATGTGTTAATATATATGTATATATACATATAGGAGAGACATTTGCATTTATACTATCAATTGTACATTCTTGCATTCATTCCATATTATACAAGAAATTTCTACAACTAAACATGCACTGTTATTTTGTAGTTCTACATGTCGGTAATTTTCTTAGCAATTTTGACATATGTGTATAGATCTTCCCTATATGTAATTAATTTCCCCTACTAACAATATTCTGAGTTTTACAACTATTCACTGAATTAATCCTATTTACACAGAAACAGATTAAAGTTACATAAATACCCTTAATGAGATAACAAAATCTCCAGATTTAAACGAGAACTAGTTTAGAGATTCTGGCAGATTTGTCCTTATTTCTATGGTTCCTAAAACTATACAAAACTGAAAGAGTTTAATTACTCTACTACTCTGTAAATGTATGGAACACCAGCACAAAATAAACCATTTAACTAGTGTGCAGCTATAATCATCAACTTGTAATCCTAATAACAATTAGTTTTAATCATTCATAATACTATGAACATACCACTTGGGTAATTGACCAGTCCTCCCAACCGTAGAATTCCTCTATTTCCAGAACTCACCCCTGAGCTGAGACCACCTCCAGAACAGGCCAACCTCTAATCTGTTTAGGAGTAGCTTATTTAAGCTGTTGTTCCCCAAAGCCTATTTCTAATTCTGCGTCCAGAATATCAGGATGCTTTTCTTCCTGTTTTCCTAGGCTTCCCATTTTAGGGATATTTTTAAAGCTACTTTATGCTTTTCCCAGCTTTTTACCTCTTCCCAACTACTCTCCACCTCATTGGGGAAACTAGATTTCCCTCAAAATCTAACTTAGAAATTCTTTCAAGGATTTTTTTTGAAAGATTGTGGGGAAATTATTTGCCTTTATGCATCCTCATGGATTTAGGAATTGATCTCATAATTCTCATTTTGGTCAATCTGCACAAAATTATTTTATTCATTTTCTCGAATTAAATATTTAATTACATCCACAATATGCTTGTCCTTTGGGGTCCACTCCCCTTAGGATTAAAGTTCAAATGTCTAGTTTTGAAATTCAAACACATAAACTAGGGGTGTTACAATCCTTTTGCAACATAGCACTTGATGGAGTTTTCAAGTGAAATTCAGAGATGACTCAGACATACAGCTGACTCATGGTCTCTTCAGATTGTAGTTTTTCAGCATCCAACTTTGGCAGTTTTTTCAGGCAATGTTTTTGAGGATCAACATGAGAACATGGAAGATGGTTCCTCGTTCTTATTTTGGATTTATCATTGAACGGAGGAATGTTAGCCTCTCTCAAAAAAAAATAATAAATCCAAACATAAATTAATTAATTAAATATTCCAAGTTACGAATATGTGCCTAAATCTTGGATTGTTCCTCAAATATTGGAGTTTGTTTAGTAACTCCTATCTTGGTGGGTTTTTGGTGAGAAATTATCTCAACCAAAGGAGTCTAAGATAGCACGGACTATCTTAATACATTGTCTCTCATCTATTTAAATTGTAACACTAAAATTCTTTTAATAATAGAGAATGATGAGAATGCCATCAGGGTGAAGCCTCTTTTCCTCCATTGTTTTGTTTGGTTTTTTATCTATGTTTTCTATAATTTTTTTTAAAGTTAATTTCATTTCTAATAAAACCCATTTCTTATAATTTTCACGTTGTTTGATTTTGTGTAGTCCTGCTCCTTCCTAGGTCTTAAAATCCATGTGGATAAACCTATTTGTGCTTCTAGTTTAGAAATATATCAATATAAAAATTTCCATCGAAGACTTGAAAAGTTTCGTAATTATTTCAAATCCAAATTTTCGACAAGAAAATAGAAAAAATTGTCTTTCTTGGCACTCAAGCAACCAAACGCATACATGTGTAGTTCAAATTGTTGGACTATGCCATTGTTCGGCAGTCTACATAGTTGTCCCAAGCCCTAAAAATCCATTTCTGATGATATATTACAGTTCATTGAGAAGACTCACCTTTTCCCTTCTTGAATCACAATAATTTTTTTATAATAGAAGAATTAAACTTGATTTTTGAAGTCTTTCTGGTCTAATTTATTAAAAGAATCATGTAATCAAAAAAATTTGTAGATGAGAGGCAATGTCTTAAGATATTCTGTGCTATCTTAGACTCCTTTGGTTGAGATAATTTCTCACCAAAAACCCACCAAGATTAGAGTTACTAAACAAACTCCAATATTTGAGGAACAATCCAAGATTTAGGCACATATTCGTAACTTGGAATATTTAATTAATTAATTTATGTTTGGATTTATTATTGTTTTTTGAGAGAGGCTAGCATTCCCCCCTTCAATGATAAATCCAAAATAATACCGAGGAACCATCTTCCATGTTCTCATGTTGATCCTCAAAAACATTGCCTGAAAAAACCGCCAAAGCTGGATGCTGAAAAACTACAATCTGAAGAGACCATGAGTCAGATGTATGTCTGATTCATCTCTGAATTTCTCTTGAAAACTCCATCAAGTGCTATGTTGCAAAAGGATCCATCTATCCTTTGCATGAAATCAGAATCCTTTTTCCGCTCACCAAATTTTTTGAATGCCCACTGGCTTTGCCCACTCGCTAATGATGTCAAAAACAACTCACTGTTGCTTTTTCTCTGCTGAAAAGCTCCTCACTACTTCTTCTTTTTCAACTGCCCACTAGAAAATTTTTTGATGACCACTAGCAAATTTTTTGATGCCCATTGGCTGTTGAAGATTCCCACTGGATGCTTTTGCTGGTTTTGTCGAGACTTTCAGTCTGACAACCATTGTCAATCTCATTGACATTTTCCCCCCTTTGTCAACTGAAAGGAGAGACACTTCTCTTGGAAATTATTCCTGAACTCCCCCCCTTTCAGGTGTAGGAGTTTTACACTCGTGTACTCCACTGTTCAACTGCATGAGAGTACCATCATATTTTCACTATTGGCTACATTATGTGTGATTGTATTCTATTGTAGAACTGAGACAATATTTTGACTATGGATGACCATTTCCAAGGATCGATCCATTCATAATGTATCTTCAATCTGGTTGAGTGTTGTTGGTTGCGACATTTTTATGAGGAACTATTGGGCTTGCCACAATGGCGAAAAGGATGGAGATCAAAAAATTGATCTTCCATATGACTGGTTCTTTGACAATGAGAACATTTCAGTTGGACTTCAACTTCAGGTTGCGCAGAATTCTATTTATTTGCAACTTTGGGTTGTGTGCATGGCTGGTTTTTTGCAACTTTCTCAAAACTTGTTGAGGTGAGTTGTGCAAGAAATCCTCTACTAACAAACTTAATTAGCTTGGAATAATCTAGGATATGTAAGTTGGTGTTATCATTGACATATCCTAAGCCACATCGATTCTTTTTATTTTGAATTTCTTCCCATGGATTGATGATGGGCTTGGAAGAAATTGGAACTAGAACAACTTCGACACTTGAAGCTATTGGAATGAAAGACTTATCATCTGGATGGTTCAAAGACTTGAAAGTATCACTCTTTTCTTGCAATTCATTCCTTTGAAGTTGTGACTCTCGCTGAAGAAACTCAATAGTTTCATGTGTTTTTTGTAGATGCCGTGAAATACCAACAAGAGTTTCTTTGCTGATGTGAACCATGTCTTCATCACTTGAGATGATCAAGCTGTGAAGAATGTTTAACAAATGAATATTTTGTGCCATCTAAACTTGCTCAATTGAAATCAGGCTCTCTTGTCGGAGATGTCGTGCTTTGAACTATTTCACTTGATTTCGGTACTTGAAAGACAGGCTCACTTGCTATGTGGATTGAATGGCACGCTCGCTTGATTTGTTTCTTATTTTTCTTGCTTGGATCACTCGCTATAGTTGTAGAATTTTCTTGCTTAAAATCTGGAATTCACGCTCGCTTGATGACGATTGCGTTTCCTTGAATGCTCACTTGACTTACTTGATGACTTCACCCTCACTTGAATGAATAGCCATGTGCGCTTGATGTCTATCTCAACTTTCTTGATTGTTTGAACTTGTTTGGTTTCTTTGATGGTTGTTGCAATGAACTTCACTCTGCCTTGCTTAAAGGTTTGAACTTTGGACTGTCTTGATGCAAATTGCTTGAATGAATACTCATGCTCGCTTGCAGGAGATGTAAACTTGTTGCTTGTTTACTTTAGAGTTAAAAACTCATGAATTCACTTGATTTTACTTAAAGGAAAGGTGTTGAACACTGTCGAAAATGCACCCAAGAAAGCTTACAACGATTTTAATGATTCACTTAAAACAATGAATTCCCATGTCCTCTTAAAAATTCATTAACAATGAATTTTTAATGATTCACTTCAATCAATGAATTTCATTACAAGTTCTTAAATGGATTTGAAATAACGTTTATGTGGACTTTGCTTTGAAATGATGGAGTTTCAAGATTCATGAACTTGATTGTATTAAGTGAAGTAGAATTCCGATGTTGAAAACTTTGATTATTTGTTGTAGGTGCGCAGATGCATGTGTCGATTTTAATTATCCTTCCTTGTAGCTATTTCATTACATATGTTGTGCTTGCTGGTATTGAATTTTATGTATGTGATAAATGAAATCATTTATGTGTCAAAACTAGACACAAAAGCAACAACATGAAGCCATAAAAACATACGCCATCACAAACACACATGGTGTACCTAAGATCCCCTTATTCAATTTCGGGCAGATCTAGGACACTTCAACACCACAAATAATATGTCTTTATTAAGTATTGATGTCATTTAACTTTCATCTTTTACAACATTGGCATTGAAGCTTTCTCAAACAATGAGAATCTCACACTCACAAATTATGGAAACAAATGTCTTCAAAAAACTGACTCAACCTAAACACTTATCCCTCCAAAATCACCTTATCTCTCCGAATACAAATGGAAACTTATTACTCCACTTAAAATGAAGCACACTTATCACTCCAAAAATTTAAAAATAAGACACTCATCTTTCCAAAACTATATCAACCTTATTTCTCCATTAAAAAAAACTTCATTGAATTCAAAAAATTTAACACAGCTTTGTTGAAGAATCATCAATTGTAGGTTTTTCCTCCCTGTAAAGTTTTGATTCATCCACTGTTATCCAAGCTCTTCCCCCTTGCAAAGCATAACATTAGTGCTTCCAATAAAACTGATTGACTGGGACTATTTCATAAGTCACTCATCATTCACTGAGAAAATTTCAACGACCTTTGCCTCTAAGAAAGTTTCCTCTAATATCTTGGAAAGTAATGGTATATTCATTTATTTTCATAAGAAGAGTTAGATGTTCACTTTGGTGCTGCAAAAATGACAAGAAATGCTACGACACAATCGTTAAAACAGTGCTGAACACAATATTTGATAAATATGGTGAGAATTCTAGAGGGAAATAAAGCATGAATAAACACATTGAAATGAGTTGCTTTTCCACCTCATTTGGTTGTGATTCAGGGTCTGGCGAGGGAGGCAGCAAGGAAACTGAAAACGAGACAAGTTATGATTAGAAAATTTGTATATCTATATTTCCTTCCTTTCCCCAGGATATATCTCTTGTTGGTCCGATTTTGGATTATTCAGCAAATGAGAATTCTGTACAAGTGATAAGAAATCATGTTAGCCCATCAAATTTTGAGGATTCTGGAGGTACTAATTCTATTCAACACGATGATTGACTGTAGGGGCAGAGGTCGTCGTATGCCAATTCACATTCTTTAGATCACAAGCTGAAAGAACTATGAGCTCCACATCGATAGGATTCGGGGGTCATGCCATGGCTTTAGAGGTTGGGAGGATAGGTGAGGACTCTTCTGGTCCAGTGAAGGAAGTGACTTTCCATCAGAATGTTCCATATAAAGTTCAGAATTTCACGCAATTCATTGGCTGTGACACATTACAGTCGTAAATCACTTGTATGGTCACTGGATAGTGGTATATAGATCACGAACGTGCTCTTATGACTAACCATGCCAAACACAGCCCACTGGGATGGCTTCCATGCTGTTATATTTGGCACGGTGTGAAAATCTGACCTTACTACAGTTTTAAGTTTATGCGAGCTACATTCAACAACTAAAAATCACGGTTATATATCCGACTATGTCAACACATGACTTTGCAAACATAGATTCAGTTGTAGAACCAAACACTCAATGAAAATCTTAAGACTGAATTCACTTCCCATAATCTAGCACGATTATAAATCCACAACACAGCTGATAATATATATAATGAATACGTTTTGCAATGTCGTTGGAATGATATATAATTACAAAAAAAATGTATGCGTAGCTCTAAGTGGGAAGCTAACGCACAAAAATGACTATATATACCATTTTTAATTTGTTAATTACCCTGCATTCTTCATAGAGATATTCTACGTGTGGAATTTTGACCTTTGAAAGTTGGCTTCAATGCTATATTGGCAACACTAGAGTCCGTTCAATGCCATATGTACATCACGCCCTTTAACAACTGTATTCAATGCCATATGCACTTCAACACTCTTCAACAATTGCGTTCGATCTCAACGCTGAAGTGGTAATCCCTTCAATAAACCTTTGATCCTTGTTCATAGCTCCGATACCAGATATTAGAAATTAAGTTAACCTAAAAAAAAATTACAGAAAACACAGATACAAAACCAAAAAAAACAATGGCGGAAAAGAGGCTTCAGCCTCATGGCATTCTCATCATTCTCTCTTATTAAAATAATTTTAGTGTTACAGTTCAAATAGATGAGAGATAATTCCTTAATATAGTCTTTTCAATCTTAGAATCCTTTGGTTGAGATAATTTCTCACCAAAAACCCACCAAGATAGGAGTTACTAAACAAACTCCAATATTTGAGGAACAACCCAAGAGTTAGGCACATATTCCTAACTTGGAATATTTAATTAATTCATTTATGTTTGGATTTATTATTGTTTTGTGAGAGTGGCTAACAATTTTAAGTGTCAAAATTGATCATCTTCATGATTTCAAGACGTAAGTTAATCTAATTGGGAGGAATCAATATAGGATATTTACCCCACAAAATCCTATAGGACAACAAAACTATGATATTCAAGGCAAATCCAGCATTAAGCAGATGTATGACTCCACAGGATAAAAGACTTATATAATGATATATACTAAACATAACATCACCATTGAAACAAGGTATGCATTAGAAGAGATTATTGCAGTACACTACATGGATTCCTCTACTATTATCTGAAATTAAATATCTAATCTATCTTTAACCAACTATTGCCTTTCCCTACAACAATGTACACCAGAATATAGAGGGTTTGCATTTGAGCAAGACAAGCATGCAATTAGGACTAAGGAGCCAAAAACAACCCCATAGCAACCAAATACAACTGTTTCATTTTGAAAACTAATGTCTCCTTGGAGCCCCTTCTATCCAAGAGAAAGACTATAAAGTGGTAGTCACCCACTTCCTAAGACAAGCACTTGAAAGAATACTCTTGATTCTTTGAAATTACTACTCTCAGCCTTGTGGTGGAATATTAAATGAAACAAGAGATATTTTGGAATGATTTACATCTATTTTGTCTCATTAATCTTTCTTGCATTTGGTTCAAGTATGTGTTTGTTTCAGGCAAGGAGTTTTGGTAGGGCTTCAAATTTAGGGCTCGATTACTGGCCCAATTTCCAACAAATTTTACGTATTGTGCCAATTGGGCCAATATGTCACATGGTAGTGGGATTGTCTACATCCATGGAGTTTCAGGAATAGGAAACACTAAACTGGTTATGGAAAAGAAAATACATATTTAATCATTATGTTCAGAAAAACAAGAAGAAAATAAAATACGTATTTATTGTTATTAGTTCACGAATTAGCATTACATACCAAATTTTCAAAAACACTTCAAATGTTTACAAAACCTAGAAGATGTTCATTACAATAAAAAACTTCAAAGTTCTCTTCTTCAAATGTATGTGATAGCTGTTGAAAAATGTGGCATAATTCCTATATTTTAGGAGCTTGACATCCCCTGTACTGGGATGATTGGATGAGTATTTTTAGATTACAACATTGGAATTTAATTACAGGGGAAGGTCTATTGTTTCTGCTCTATTTTAAGGGGCACTTCATCATCACAATCTTCATGTTCACCTAAGTTATGATCTCTTTCAAGAATTTTAATTCTCTGATTGAAGAGAACTTGGTTCATCATATTATATAACCCACTTCCAACTCGTCAAGTACTTTAGATATGGGATTCACATTGTATGTCATATTGAAAAGGTCAGATCTAGTGAGATCTCCCTAGGGAACTTTTCTACATTTTTACCACTTTTATAGGTCTAAAAATCAGGACATCAACATACTCATCTACTTTGAGGCACTTATCAAAGGGTAATTCAAGGAATTATTGGTATCTTGAGCTATTTTTTTCTTTATGGTCTACATTTTTCTCCAGCTCATTTTATTACTTTAGATCAGTAAAATTAATAATTAACTCCTATCTTCATCTTAGACATCAATACTTAGCACTAGTCTACAAAAATGACTGTCTACTTCTATCAACCTAAACACATGCCCTCAAGAGGATCACTTCATACTTATCAGTTGCTGCATCTATTTGGGGTAGCAAGAAACAAGAAAAGATATATCATTCTTGACATTCTTCCCTAAACAAAAGCCCTAAAGAGCAACACCTCATACTTCCAGATTGTCCAACCTAACTGGGGAAAGAAGTCACAAGGAAAGAATTATGATTTTTCGAATTCTAGATGGACGTAAACACTTTTTAATGCAATGAGAAGAAAAAAATTTAATTATTTGAATTCTAGATGGATGCAATCACTTTGTAATGCTAAGTTGAGAACCTTCCTCTACTTGTAATATCCTCTATCAGGGGAAACGTTCACTGAGTATTACAACCAAAATATTTGCATGCATATTCATTGTTGAAGATATTTACTTGGAAGTGTATGTTACCTTCATAGTCTTCGATAATTTTGAAGTTTCGCCCCTGCTTTTTTTCTCAAAAGTCTCATACTTATCTACTAATTATGGGAAGGGACTAGCTACATGTGAAGGTCCATGCCATTGTTGAGAAGGATTTGATCAAATTTGTCCATCATACTTACATGTTAATATATGCCTCAATACTTGCTCAAAAAACAAAGATACATAATCGATGTCTCCATCACTCAAACATGTAACTGAACTTCATATTTGGATTATTTGTAACTTTAATCTGATTCTGTTTCTGGAAATCTTTGTTATTACCACCGAAAGAGAACTCTCGACTCACAAAATTGCAATAATCTTGTAGCTTTCAAGGTCGAAAATTGATAACAATGCTACATTCACTTACCTAAAATTGAGTGAATTTTCAGATCTCATACTAACTGCATAAATGGAAAATATCACACCTCAGTAGCTTCCAATTTTTTTGAGACTCTACTATCCTTGGGTATTTTGAAGGTCAGACCATTGCATTCAACTTCTATGACTATATTTCCTGGATCTTGATGTTCCTGCATGCCAAGGTCAATAAACATTTATGCCACTTTATTTTTAAGAAAATTGTATCTATATTACACACAAAGTAATATGCACAAGAGTAGCAAAGAATAAAAAATCATGTTGCAGCTAAAGCTGCAATAACCTGAATATGTAGATAGAATTAATCGTGATATTTTATAAGCATCTTCAGGAATACTTATCATCAGTTTTCTGGGGTAAAAATATACATTTTTCAACTATTATAAGTATATTTTATTTCCTAAATAGATTTATGGGTTTTAACCATAGGGTAAATCAATCATTTTCCATTCCAAGTAGTTTCCAGATTTTTGATAACATAGAGGTAGATAACATTAAGGGGATCTTGGATAGAAACTGAAGGGATCAACACCCTAAATCTGTTATTAGAGGTATAAAGCTAGAGCTTGATTTTGAGTAAGAATAAGCAATTAAAGATGAGAAGGAAGCATAATCGACCATATTCTTAAATCGGCCTCAGACATCCAGCCTATTTTGACCCTATTCTGGCTTGATTTCACTTTTTGTTTTGACTTGTGCGAGCCATAAACTATCCTATAAAATTTTTTGGCACTCCAAACAATGATCAAAGGCCTTGATTTTTTGTAATAAAGCTCATAGTTAATTCGGCCCTCCATCTCAGAAGCATTTTTTATTTCAGAGAGAAATTCTGGAGGAATTGATTTGGGAACCTTGTTCAAAGAAAGCATTGCATACATCTTCTGAGTCATGTTGGCAAAAAAATTCAGTGACATAGAGTTGTAAGGAACAACCATTTGAGGCACATCTCATTATTACTAAGATTGTCCATTGGGTTGATCCAAGGGCACAACCTGATAAAAAGTGCCACTCTTAGGGTCTAATTTGGACATTTCTGATAGAGAAACTAATGGTGAATCTAAATTGTGATTGAAGCTTGTCCTTAAGAACCTTGTCTCCAAACTGAGGTAAATCATGTTGTAGAAGTAAGATCTGGTATACCTTGTGCGAGTTTGATATTTGACAATGGATGTGAAGGGTATGTCTACAACCCTCCTGTAGGACATATTTGTTGTATAGTGGTGGCCTAAATAGTGTCCTTGTAAAGTTCTGAAGCTTATTCTTGTGATACAATTATGAGAAGAACTCTGATAATTTCCTGCAATATTTATCTGAAGAATACAATATTGAAATTTAAGGTTTGAATATTGCTAAAGCACAAGCTTATGATCCCACTAAATTCAGTGTATTTGTATCACCATCACTGTCAGTTGTCACAGATAGAGAAGGGTTTACATCTTTAGAAATAAGAAGGTACTACAATTATAGAATAGGTACTATATCTTTAGAAACATTTTGCCTTGGCATAGGTTCATCATTATCACATAGACACAAATTATAGAATTCTAAAATTATGGCTCATGTTATTTGACAAAATGTATTTTCAAATGGAAGTACCAACCAGTTTTTCAACCTAATTCTGAGCATGAATTTATAGTCCAGATTCCAAGGAGCCTTATATACTGTAAAATTACCCACAACATCTTTATATGGCACTTCTGCTTCGTTGAGAGTACTAACAAGTTTTTTAACCTACTCCAAATTAGCATTGTACAAGGCAAACACACTATTTTGAGTATAGTGCACTATTTTCAATATAGTGCACTATAGGGAGCAATATTTTTAGTATAACTTTGAAGACTAACCCTTTCTCATTTTCTTTCCATTCTTCTCTCTTCTTCTATGACTGTATGAATAAGGTGTTGTTCATATTACTGTTTGGCTTGGGTAGTATAAATATCTTGATGTCATCAGGTGACTGAAATAGCATTTTTCCACCTCTGCTATAGGGGACCCTTCTTGGAGGTTTACAGTACATTTGGAATCAATTTTCCTTTGTTCTTGGGGTGTGCCCATTTGAGGAAATGACTCCCCTCCTTCCTTAGCCGTCCTGAACACCTTTGTACTCCTAGAGCATGAAATCAACTAGAGGTAGACAAGATAATCTTGGGATCTTTTTACTTTTTTGATTGTACAAATTTTTTTTCTTATTACGTCTTTGAGACTCCTTGAGCACGAAATCAAGAGTAGATAGATGGATCAATATTAGGATATTTTTTATTCTTCTATTGAACAATTTTTTTTTCTTCTTACATCTTTGAGACTCCTATAGCATGAAATTAACTGGACCTAGACGTATCAACTATGGGAGGTTTTGATTCTTTGATTGTACAAATTGTACTTTCTTCTTAATAATCACTAGCCTAAATTGAGATTGATCCTCTTCATTAATTTTTTCCTTGTTCCCCTAAGATTGATTAGGAGCAGAATGAGAATCTTGCTAGCAATTCCTAAAAAAATGCACAAATCTGTGGCAAATTTTACACTTGAAAGGTAGTTGATACATACAATTCTTGGAGGAAGATCCTCTCATCCAACTATAGAGGAATGGCCTCCATGAGACCTTTATCCAGCTCGACTTTAACACAAATACAGGACACAAAAACTGGCATCCCTTTTGTTCTTCCCAAAGTCACCATCGATATCCTTTATAATCGCCTTGTCCCAAAAGATTAAAAAAAAAAGGGGATGCAGACCCATAACAAAACGATGAGAATTCCTCCTTTGGATTGAATTTTAGAGACCAATGATTTAGATACAGTGCAACAGTGCTTGGAATCCTAAAAAATAAGGTCCTGAGCAAAAGATGAAATCCTAATATTCTTCAGATATGAACAAGAAGCAAAATACACCTCTTCAAAGTGCAAAAAAAGATAGTTGTCCTTAAATATTTGGAGCCCAACAATCTGAGATCCATGTATCTACTGCAATTTGAGATCCATGTATATATCAATGCTCATCCTGTGAGGATGGACACTTTCCATCAAGTTTCTGAGGTCTAGATCAACAAAGATGGGATCATTACCTTCTTCACAAATTAGCTTGTTGGGGGTAGCTTCATAGGCATCAATAAGGTGGCTAACAAGTTTTCAAGAAATGTATTTGGATGATCAGAAGCAAGGTTGGAAAAATTACTAGACACACTCTAGACATCCATTAAAAACATACTCTCTATTTGTCAAATACTAATGGTGCCAGTTTTAGACTAGATTATTAGCCCAACAAGTATAATTTCAGTATTGCTATTATACTGAAATCGATACTTCTATAACAGGTTTAGTTTTTTTCTACCTGCTTTTCCTGGTTACAATTTTGTTAAAATTTTCTGTTTATACAACACAACAACTAAATTTTCATTTAAAAGACAGCAAGCTACAACTTTAATTTTGTTATTATATTAGACATTCATATGATCTATCATCTCTAAAATTTATTGCCGTAGGGTACCTATCCCCAGATCCAAACCATTTTTGGTTTCGAAATTCTGGGTGATTGTCCCTACTTAATTTTCTCCCTGCTATTAAACATACTAAAATTTCAGCTATTAGATCTAGTTTGTAACTGTATGAGGTACTGAACAAACAATCAATCTAAAATTTGGATAAGAAATTCTAACATAACAATTCATATAACCTTGATATACTTAATACAGACTTAAAATAATCTCCAAAATTATGCATGCATACCGATATTATGACCAGTCCTCCCAACCTTAGAGTTCTTCTATCTCCATAACTCACCCCCAAGCTAAGATCCTCCAAGGACAGAGTAACTTCAGATTATTTAAGCTATGCTCTCCCCAAAGCCTTTTTCCAATTCTGCGTCCAGAATTTCAGGATGCTTTTATTCCTGTTTGCCTAGGCTTCCCTTAATTAGGGACTTTAACGCTGCTTTCTGCTTTTCCAGCTTTTTACCTCTTCCCAACTACTTTCCTCATCATTGGGGAATTTATATTTTTCCTCAAAAATCTAAATTAGAAATAACTTCCTTCAAGGCTTTTTGAAAGATTTTGGGAAAAATTTTAACCTCTTTCCATAACCTCATGGATTAGGCAAGTGATCTCAAAATCTCATTTGGTCATAATGCACACATAAACAGTTTATTTATTTTTCATAAATAAATAATTAATTACATCCACACAATAATTATCCATTGGGGTCTACTCCCATTTGGATTTATGTTCAAATGTCTAACTTCAAAAGCATAGAACTTGGGGCTGTTACATATTCCCCCTCTGAAAACAAACACCGTCCTCGATGTTAACAACTAACTACTATAGTTCATTTTGAAAATAAATATGGATTCTTCTTCAACATCTCAGCTTCTCTTTTCCACGTATATTCTTCAGCAGTAAAGTGCTTCCATTGCACTTTTACTCTGGATACTATTCGATTTTTCAGTTCAATTTCTTCCCGCTCCAAAATTTGAAGCGACTTTGGAAGGAATTTCCTTTCTGGTTCCACCTGAATCAAATTCCAATCAATAATGTGAGAAGCATCATGTACATAATTTTTTTTTCAATAAGGAGACATAAAACACATCATGAACTTTAATATGCAAGGGTAAGGCCCCTTTCCAACACCGTCCTCGGTGTTACACTTTAACGTTGATTTTTCAACTTTGACGAAGATTTCTCCTTTGTCCTTGCTCCTGGCTTTAATCATATTTCGGAAGAATACTCTTCTTCTTCCACTCTATTTACTGATACCTTATGGAGTTAATTTTCTTCCTACTTCTTTGCAAGTGTTTTCTCTATCCATAATTCATACCAATTTATGTAAGAAATATCAGATACATATTATTGATAATCCACAATAACATTTTGAATTTCAATAATTTTAAGAAATTCAATTATTAGTCAAACCGTTCAGGTTCATAATAGTTTAGTGTACTTTTAGTACAACTACTTATCCTTTCCGGTTTTTAGTGAGATTTTCTCCTCATGCAAACTTAGTCCAGTTTGGCTTTTCTTTATTTTCCAGGTGATTTATCTGCACTTATTTTTACCTTTTTCTCCTTATTCCTGGAGTGTACAATTTCCTGTTACACACTTGGCTAAACAAATTTACAATTTTTCATTAGTATTTATGAATGAAAGAAAACAATTGTATCATATGCATGGTTCTGCTTAGCCTTTCTCAGTTCATATCTATACTTCTAGTACCTTCATTGTTTTCTTTTGTTAGCCAATCAATTAATAATGTCTATAATTCAATTTCTACTTCACACATGAAATTTTTTCTCTAACCTCTTTTATGAGATTCATATTCCTACTGACAATATCTCTAAAGTGTGCAATAATCTACAACTTTATGTTTCATTATTCTTTCGTAAATTTTATTCACTAGTTCAAAACTTACGTGAATGAATTTGGATCTGATGGGTTTCCCCCACACCCAAATCCAAATACAGTTCATCCTCCTTTCTCCCCGTTTGGAGCTGTATGATTTCACACCATTACCCTGTCCTTCAATTTAATACTCAGGGAAATTAAATTTAATAAATTTATACTAGCATAATTTTATAGTTTGAGTACATATTTATTTTATAGTGATATATGTAATCTATTACTATAATTCGTTACATTCCCAAGAATACATCAAAATGAATTTGGCACAATTTTATCCTTTTTAAAGAATCACCAGAACTTGTACATTTACTTTATTTGTATGTTCATGCTTTACTAATTCCAATGATGATTCTCCAATTATATCTGTATGTGAATTTCACTAATCATTAGAAATCAATCCATGGTTTGTATAAACAACACATGGTTTCTAATAAATGCCACTTACAACCTAAAACCATGGTTCACTTGATAAATGGATTATAATATATTGAGGAAAATAATTGTGCTCCATTGGATTCTTATCCATGATAATTATCCATGCATGATAATTTTCATAATTATGTTCCCATGGATTAAAAAAACCATTGTTAGTTTTCAATTCTACCTTAGCTAACTCACCTAGGAAAAATTGATTTATCCCTTCATTCATTCATAACTCAATGTAATGGGTCCATATGAAATGGTCCACAATTACTAAACCAATTAGTTATTAAACCAACTATTTAGATACTTAAGTGTATCACTTCATTATTTTCCATGTACTTGAAAATCATCCTGGTAATTTTACCAATTACCAACATCCAATTTTTCCTTGTCATACTATAATTTTAAGACTTAATCTACCACAATAGTGTTTATTACTCATTTAACCATAATTAGAGTTATAATATTCCAGCCATATGGTAAAATATGTCATTCCACTTTACTTGTAAACTTTTAAGGTAAATTCACTTTTAATTATCCCTAGTGAACTAGTTTTTCTCCCTTAATCCTGTGGGTATGAAGTTTGAAATTTATTTACTTAAATAAATTACCATGTACGAAAATATTATATTCACATAACTCCAGAAAATTAACTTTATAACTTATAACAAAATCACCTATATTTTTAATATAACGTTAATTGTAGATTTGCACTGCATATTTGACTTATGTCCCACATATCTTATTTCACAATTTTGTTCCTTCATTTACTAACATCGTATTTTCCACTTCATCCTTATGGTCATATTTTTAAATCAATGCTCAAACATATAATTAAGTTTCTGGCCTCTTGATATACTACTCATATCATGTTTCCCAATTTCCAACTTGATTTTTTTTTTTAATATTATATACAATTCGAATCAGGTGCAAATCGAATTCAACATAAGGGATTTAATAATATGATTCGACCACATCTAAGGGACTTATCGTGTATTTCATTTTTAAATACTCTACATATATATGTAAACGAAACACTTCCATTTTATATATTAAAATTAAGATTACTCTCTTAATTTATTCCCATTATATCCTCAACCATACATATATGTCTTTCCGTGATAAGAACAAAGTCCTTTTTATGGCTCACGTCCTATGCCATGTTACACATCGACATTTTAGCCATAACTTAATACATTATTAACTTACCCCTTGATATATATCAATTCATATATATCTTACTTTATAAATATATTCCCTCAACTTTAACTACATATTACATAAGAAGGCTTCCATTAAAATTAACGATGTATGCTAACTTTTCTATTCAACTTTATATGAAATATATATGTTCATGGTTTATTAGTCCTTTCCGCCTGCGGCATGGCAGGGAATATTGTAATCACTTTTGGGTTTTTTGTTAGTCGTTGGAGGAAAATGCGATCGAGACATTTTACTAATATAAAGTTTTTAAAGACAATTTTCTGCTACCGCCGATAAGGACCAATCCATAATTTGGAGGTCTTATTTGACCTCATATCGAGACCGAACCTATCGAAACTTAGGTTAAATGTAACTTGATTCCTCTTGTTTCATTCGTATTTCAAACTGCTAAACTAATGCTGGCATTAGTCCCATGTATTAAATGTTATTTGGTTGTAAATATTTCATTACCTCATGTTTTTCATACTTTCTTTCTTTCATGTACAATTGCCAATTGCCACCTAGACAACCATGCAAGGCAGTGGCTAGACAACTATCTATACATGTGTCGGACAACACGTTGCTACCATAATATTTTCCATGTTATGTGTTCACTCTGGATCATTTTTCCTCTCTGTCAGCTATGTTCACTCTGCTCATGATCCTTCGTTCACTCTGCTCAGGGTCCTTTTTCGGCTTTGTCCGCTATGTTCACTTTGCTAAGGGTCTTTTTTCGTTCGATTCTGGAGCAAAATGCAGAAGTTAAACAACAAACTATGCTCTGGATCCTTTTTCCTTCTATTCTGGAGCAAAATACAGAAGGTAAACAACAAAATCTGCAGTTTTTGCTGTGCTTAGAATTCTTTTTCCAACAAAAATGCCAAAATACAGAAGGTAAACAACAAATTTTTCTGTCTGCTCTGTTTTATTCATTGTGCTCAGGTTTCCTGCCATTCTGGAACAAAATACAATAGGTAAGAAACAAATTTAAGTTATTCCAATGCAATTATATTTCTATGTTCTTCGAATGTAATTATATTTCTTTAGATTATTGGCCCTAGTTTAAAAAAATGGCTCAAGATGGATGGAAAAGAGGCTGATTGCTGACAAAAATACTGATGCGATTTAGATAAAGACTGCAAAGAAAATGACCAAGAAATGAGCGGTCTTACCTTTTATGATGCTGCAAAAGCTGACTCTTGTAAATCTGTTGTAAAGCTTCCTCAATCGAAGTCTGTTAGCTCAGTTTCATTCTATATATCTATTTAATTCTATGTATCTATTTTAGAGAATATATCTTCTTAAATTTCTTTTTTACATTTCATTTACTTCCTCTGTTTCTTTTTTTATCTCTGTCTATTTATGTTTGTATCCGTATCTATGTATCTTATCTTCAAGAAATTGAAGAAATATTTAGCATTAAAGCAAATTTATGGAAAGAAAAAGCCAAATAGAAATAAAACCATCTTAACCAATAAAATAAATATAAGAAAAAACAAGTGCACTTGCCCAAATCGTAGCAGGGTATCAAATCAGCTTGTGTCTCTTAATGTTAATGGTCGCCCATCCCTACTTCTGAACAGCCCCTGCAAAATATTTGTAAGGTTATTCATGGAGCATATTGATGTAGCCGCTCCCTTAAGCCTCATCCTTCATTCCTGAATTTGCAGAATCCCTTTCCTTGCTTTGTAGAATCTCTGCCTCATTTCTTGCTTTGCAGAATCCATGCCCGTTAGTGTGATTCATGGAACACCACAGACGAACACTTCCAGCGATAAAGAAAAGAATTGGAAATGGTGAAGGCTATGGTGTGTCTTGAATTATTAAAACTTGGTAATGGTCGCTTGAGACACTTGGCAGTCATGCAAGTTAAATTTACTTTATTTGTCATTTATTTGTCATTTATTAAATTTTTTTTTTTGTTTAAACGATCATTAAATTCTAGAGGTTAAATTTGAAGGAAAAAAAATGTCACTATTTAATTTTTTGTTTAAACGATCTTTACATTACGTTGGATAGTGGCTTCTGCCCGTTGGATACTGGCTTCTACCATTGGATACTGGTTTTTGGCAATGCCTGTAGTTCGTCAACGTAACTTTTAAAACTGACTTGTGAGTTAAAAAAATTTCTCGCAATGCTTATACAGCAAACTATAAATTTATAAATATAATATCTTAGTTGTGAGTAATTACAAGATAGTTAATTTAGGCACCATAGATTGACAATGATCTGAAAGTATCACCTCAGCATTCCATTCATGTATAGCGAAATCAACATTTTTGACTTTACTAAATTACGATCAATGTAGATTGGTTAGTGGATAGCTTGCGGAGCAGGTGCACATATTTATATGGGCTAAATTGTCCTTGTTACAGTGAAAATGATACATTAACACTGCTTTTTGGAAAGTTGGGAGGACAATCTGAATTCATCATTTTCTGTGTTGATTGGCCTCGAGACAAAATCGTTTATGGTTCTGGTATAATTAGCATAACAATGTTAGAATTCGGTAGATCTATAATGCATCGATGGCTAAATGCATATCTACATTTAAAAAAAAATGATTTTTTAAATATTTTTTCTATATCAATGGACATGCAAGTTTAAAATAAATAAATAAATTGTGGCGGTTTTACATGCCAAGTTTTGATCGGACTGGACTTCTACAACAGTTATCACTAGTTTTAGCCTAATAAATTACATAGAAGAAGAGAAAGGTTTCTAGTGGAGTAACCAGAGCATGATTAGGTTACATTTGGTTTATAGCTATTTATTCTTTGGTATATCTCCCACAGGTCTATAAAGCTCCAAGGATTCTCCCACGAAAGGAGTTCATGGATGGATTTTTCGATATCCTTTGACTCAATAATTATATTTTCCACGCAGAACGCAAATGCAAGATAGACATTACTGTCAATTCTCAAATTCAGGAGGCTCTCTTTCCACATTCTTCTGGTAACTTGACCAGCAATTTCATGCTCTCTTTGCTAGAGAGGTTTCTAACTACAGATCTCAACGTTCACAAGTTATACCTCATTTGGAGGCCCACAAGTCATACCTTATACTTTCTGGTTGCCCCATCCGAGAGGAGCAAAAATAATAGTCAAAGATGCAAGATACCTCTAAACTCAAACAGGTGAGACCTTAAGTCTCCTCTTAAACCCCACCACGGGAGGTTGACCAACTTTTCCTCAAGACCCATGAGATCCTATATATAGTCCCAAATATCAAGACACAACACCATCATACTAGCAGAAGGATCAGCTCCGAGCACCTCCAGAGTCGAGCTCACCCACATCAACACACTTTTGCTACTACTCACCAAGTTCAGCGGAATATTGCAGACCCTATCAAGAGATTCTTGCCAAGACTACATATATCAAGAAACTCTACTGCCACATTAAAACACTAGTGTTATATCATGATATTGTCGATATTTTCATGATAGATGCAAAAATGATTCTTTCCATCTACCTCAAATTTATTCATTTTTAAATTGTAATTGTGAGATTTGTATTAATCAAAACAAACTACAGCATACCGAAAGAATAATTACATCCTGATATGTTCCGAAGTTGTCATACAGTAACAAAATTCCATAACTCTCTACTAGCCTGTAACCGAGCCTAACAATGTATAGGGGCAAAATTGTATAGAACTTCTGAGTGGTATATATTATACAAAATAAACCTGAAAAACTAAGAACTTTGTAAAACATGAAAACTAGCAAAATGCATGCCTACGGGTCACTTCTTCCAATGATGCATTGTCTAGTTACAAGGATGGCTTCTTAATTCGATTACATAGTCAAACTGGTGAACTGTCTCTTCCTTGGTCAGTCTTCCACAACTTCAATTCACAGATTGACCCTGATTCGAGACTCATGATTGGTTCCCCTTGCTCAGACTGATCACCATGTTTTGAAGCATATTGCATTCAATCTCGAGGACTGCCATTTGACACTTCTTTCGTATAAGTGTGCCCATGAATATTGCAACCTGGGTGACTACCTGCTCAGAGTGCCATTTGACACTTCTTTCGTATAAGTGTGCCCATGAATATTGCAACCTGGGTGACTACCTGCTCAGAGCTGATAGAAAATCTCTGAGTTGTGGATTTCAAATGGTTGTCTTCGGCACAATTTAATAAAACATATGGTACCATGAAAAATTTAAGGAGCTAAAAGAAAATCTCTGAGCTGTGGAGTTCAAATGGTTGTCTTCCGCACCGTTTAATAGAACATATGGTAACATATATGGTAACATACTCTACAGGATGTCAACCATCATTACTGCATGAGCTGAAAGAAAACCTCTGAGCTGTGGAGTTCAAATGGTTGTCTTCCGCACAGTTTAATAGAACATATGGTAACATATATGGTAACATACTCTACAGGATGTCAACCATCATTACTGCATCTATAGTGTTTGTCGGGTGTGCCGCGTGTGCAATCATAGGTGGATCGGGTATGCTATCATAGATGATCCACCGTTAACTGCCAACATTCCGTGTGATAAAAGATCCAGTGAAAATGCTACCTGATATCAACAAAACTTAGCCCCTACTCAAGGCAGGGACTTGCTGCTCTGCAGCCTCCCTTGTTAAAATAGAAACTAATTTAATTGTAATTTTTTTATAACACCGTACTATAGTTAGAACCCTTCTCCATTCTTTATTCCATCCATATATATATTTGTGAACAACTTTTGAATAATCTATTGTCCTTGAAAAGTTTATCTTCGTACCATAGTCAATATACTCCAATACGCTTTCTGCAAAGCATTAATTCCCTTTGGAGTGTTTCCCCAAAGCTTTTACAGGTGTCTCAATTTCTTGATGGCATATGGTAAATATGAGGTCTTGGTTTTATAACTTACCTCGAGGTTCTCAACTGCATTTAATTTAATTTTTGGTTAACGTTTATGCTATGCTATCTGAATGTTATCTTACAGAGAAGAAAACTAACATTGAAATTTTAAATTGGTTTTTAATTCACGATCCATGTGATCGAGTACCAAAACCTTAAATTCAGAGATTTTTTTGTGAATGTATATCAATTTTTTCTTACCTCCTCGTTATTTTTGCATGGATCCACACACAAGCTTCCATCGTGTAGCAGGTGGATGGCTCTGATTTCATGAAAGTTGCTAGGGTTTTATCTGATAGCAATGATATTTAATGGAACTTTTCAACGAAGGTTAGAACCCTTCAAACCCTTGTCTCTCTTGTGCTTTTTTTTTTCTCCCACTGTGTCTTTAGGTGACCGCCTTTGAGGAGGAGGAAGTTGTCTAGGTTTCCCTTTTTCACAATTGAACTATGCCTACAACACCATTGAAATCATACGATTTCTACTTTACTGATAAGGGTGACCGCCGTCGAGGAGGAGGAAGTTGTCTAGGTTTCCCCTTTTCACAATTGAACTATGCCTACAACACCATTGAAATCATACGATTTCTACTTTACTGATAAGTATTTCCTGTGTCCTGTCCTCCATATATCTATTAGCATTTTTTTTTCTTTGATTGATTATTTATTTAAATTTCTTCCAACTCTTCTCCAGAACTCTCGAAGAATTTGGATTCAACTTCATTTTAGAATTTACCGGCCCCAGATTTCCCAATTTCTATTTCAATTATTTACATTTATCAAGAATTTGAATGGCTTGGTTATTCATAAAGACTATTCTGAAATATTTTCCAATTCTTTTTTTTTTTTAAAGAGTTGAGAAATTACAAATTTTCTGTTTCAACAACCTAAATGAACGCATACCCAATTACGGTGAAAATTTTTCCTTTATTTATCTCAGTTTCATTGTTACTTAAATAACCATTGGCATTTTCCTCTAACGAAAAGACATCCCAGTGAGTATGTGTAACTTTTTCCAACGCACATGGGTGTTTCCCGTCTCTCGTCATTTGTGGAAATTTCTCTCAGGGACCTCCTATGGTAAGCACCAACAATAATTTTCGATTATTGATATATCATTTAATTCTCAAGTGTACATTTCACCACTTTCGGTATGTTGTTAAATATTAACATCAATTAACATTCACCTCTTATTTATCTAAACCTCATCCAGTAGGAGGCCATTTTACTTCATGTGTAGGTTTACTACTCAGTAAATACAAATATAATTTCCAGTCTCTACATTCATCTTTTGACTATATGAATTTCTATATATATATTTCATTTCAGCTATGGAATGAAGATACAGTTTCATAAGATAATTATACTGACATGTTATCCTTTAAATCTTAAATATCTTGTTACACCATTACTACTTCGTTCTTTCTTCTGAATCTGATTTCGATTGATGCGGGTATGAATTAACTTCCCATTCACGTTAAGTATACCCTAACTCAGTTTTCTTGCTAATGACAGAGAATCCATTCCAGTTATAAGTTTCTACAGGTAATAAGTAGTTTTCTCATATTTGTCATACAATTTTTATTTTATTTTATTTATTTATTTTTTATTTTTATAAATTGCTTTATCTCTGACTTTTCCTCTTTTTTCTAATTTCGTTTCACTTAACTTTACCCTTCTAACTTTATTTCAGCTTTTTCTTACAGGTAAATTTTTTTTCTTTCGGGTTTACTTATAAAAATTTTCCTCTTCAAGCCTCGAAGATGCCTATTAAGCAGTTTCATTTTGCATTACACGTTGATAATACTTCGCCTTCTCAACCATATTACTCCGATGGCTATAATTCTCGAGAACAATTCCATTCGATTTGACGACATGCAGAATATCAAAAATCAATTGTTAGAAGTATTGTAACATTTTTTTTTATGTAAATTGTAATAATATTCATTGGGACTATGACTTTTCTTACCCCCTTATTCAATTTTATATAGTACTGAACTAGGAAAATTTGTTTGTCTACATATCTGTGTTTTAAAGGTACGAGTTGATATCTACATATCTTCGAAACTTGCTTATTCCTCTCTACAGTAGCTTGGAATTTCCATTTACTAATTCTTTAGTGAAATACAGTCCATTTCAAATTCTTTAATGAAATAAAGTAATTACATTGTAATGTTCCAAATTTTTCTTCAATAAATTGGAACATTAAATTTTTTCTAAACTCATTTAGAAGATAAATAATTAGGTAAGGAGGACCAAAGATAATAAAAACATAAATAAAATCTCTCTAGTATGAAAATGGATCAGCCATGGAACCAGATTTCATACCCTCATGTGTGAAAATAGATATTTTCAAAGAGGTTTGACCAAGCCAACCAGTGCAGGGTATGAGTTGGGAAGCACTACACAAGAGGGAAGCTTCTAGAGGAAGGGAAGTTTCTAGAGGAAGGGCCCATGAGGAATCTCCAATTGCTATATAAATGGAGGGTAGGAGAGATATTTCCATCCATGCATATGTTTATGATATTGAGTTGGTCATCTTGACTTCTTGAGCACGCTCATTGTTTAGCTAGTCTGCAGCACTGTTTAGGGCACTGAGTGTCTCCGTTCAGAGATCTCACCCTCAGCCGCGGGGGACTTCGAGTGCCTACTCCAGTGAGGTTGTCCCATATTTATTTGGCTGGAGACCGAAGCATCATCCTCTAGGACAATGTTATTGCTGCAGCAGCATAATCCTGTGTTATAGGGTGTTGCCGTGGAGACTCCACAACACCACTTCCATTTCTTGTTCATCAGAGGGAGAGTCTTTCTTTCCTTTGGAGGATCAGATTGGAATACATTGGAGCTGATTTTTAGATCTTGGCACTTGGACAAAGTGTTCTATTCCACTCGCTGCATAGTTCCTCTTAGTGACTGCGTTATTTTCATGGTGTAACTGTAGTGAGGGTTTTCCGATTGATTTGAGGGTAAGATCTCAAGTGTAAGGATCAACCTTCCACTTTGGAGATCCATTCAAGGAGGTTTACTTCAGTTTTTGCATCATCTTCAGACTTCTCTATTGAGTTCCAGATTTGATTTGCAGCAGCTACCCAACAACTCCGACATTTTCGCTATTTTGTGTATTTCAACCAATCCCTTGGAGGATTGATGTATTATTTTTTCTAAGGGTTGGAGCTTTGCTCCCATATTGTGTTTGGGAAATATATTGTCATATATATGTATTTACATCATTTTGGAGTAGTATCCTATCATAGAATGTATTTTCATAGCTTGGGTTTATGTAAAAATAGCAGTGATGTTTCATTTTCATGTACATGCATTATTGAGGCTTGCATTGCTTTTCTTGAGAGGTTGTTTCCTCAAGACTTGTAAACTCTCCTGATTCTATAAATTATTCTTGGCTATATATTCATCTTCTGGTCTCACATCTTCTGGAAATAATGCCGAAGGGTTTCTGGGTCATTCTATTGTCTTGCAACACCTCAATCTTGAGGGATCTTCTATGTAAAACTGTTGTCTAACCTTGCTTAATGCCTATGAAATACTCCTAAACTCATTATATGATTATTCATACTATTTTACATATTATACCTTTATAAAATATTCTTCCCTTGCTTCAGTAAATTTCTGCATACTCAAAGTCATGGGAAATTAGGGTTTTTCTTGACTAGTCGGGAAGGTGGTATTGTTTAACTTAGTAAAATGCCTTTTTTTTTTTATGAAATTAGAAATTAATATCACTCTTGACCTATTATAATATATTCCAGAATCTTGACCCATAATTTTACGCACATTTTCTTATACACTCATTTTAGTGCCAAAATCCTAACTTTTCCCCACCTTTTTGCCCATAAAAACTGAGTAAAGGTTTCTGAAGTATTTGGAGTGGGTTTATTAGTGTTTTTAAACACTTATTCTGATATTTTAATCACATATTCCTAAATAATGCATTTTCAGGTATGATTTGCTGAGAAATCCATTTTTGGGATATTACAGCTCATTGTAAAACATTGTCTCTTCATGGTATGCTCATATATTCCTTTGCATATTGTTGAAAGTAAATTTTGGGTGGGAATCTTCAAAAAAATCTATATACAAAGTCTGGAAAGATCTAGGTAGCCTCCGGATCTCGTCCTCTTTTCAGAGGCGAAATACCCAGTAAATTCCCTCCTAGTCTATCTCTGGTTAGAGTTTGTCGTGTTTAGAGATATCCCAAAAATGGGATATTATAGTGGTATCAGAACATATTTATGTCTCAGCTTGTGTAGCTAGTTATCTATGACACTGGAAGAGAAACCGTAGAGGTGACAAATATGGGTATCTCGCAACAGTGTGACCAACATTCAACCAGGATCACAATGCCTACATTCTTACCTCCAGTACTGACTGAGAAAGGGAGGAAGCATGATCATATACCATTTGGAGACTTTTTTTGTAAATGGAAGTCCATGGGGGAAGACTTCAGAGCAGCTTTTCCTTTCAAAGATTACTGTCAGCTCAGGCAGGATGAAAGTGAATTGAATAATGGGAGATCTAACATGCAGAGTTCAAAGTTGCAGCATACCACTAGGAGGTCACCTTTTCCCATGTATGAGGGAGCCACTGATCCCTGTGAGTCTAAGCCCAAGAAGATCATAACATTGAAAAATATGAGTTTATTCTCATCTATTTTCAGATCCAGAGGAAATGCATCCACCTTTAAGGAGGTCAAGAATATTGAAGAGAAAGAAGAGGAAGTACCATGCGCTTCCTATTCTCATCAAGAAAAATATATTGAGTAGGGAAGATATTTGGATCATCAGATTGTAGCAGGAAAAGAAGTTGTTGAAATCTCAGTGCTGCACTTGGAGGGTGAAGCCTATGATTGGTGGTGCAGCCACTTGAGCCATGCAAGGGTGGAGACTTTTGCAGAGTTCACTAAAGGGTTGATCCAAACCTTTTATGGCGAAAAATAAAAGAAATAAGAGATCACATAACGTCTTGAGGAGGCTTGTGATAACCCTGTCGCACTCATGGAGGAGCAGCCACATGCATCAACACTTGGGGCAGCCAACACTTTTGAGGAAAGGACTCTTGTAGCCCTACAAGAAGTTCCAAATGCACATCAAGGTATGAAAATATTTCCAAATTCCATTGTTGGAACAAATTCTTTTGATCAATGTGGAGATTTACTTTTGCATGACCAAGAGTCAAATCTCATTGCTACTATAGAGCAGCTTCGTTGCACTGCAATGTGCAACATGGAAACACTCAAGAAGGAATAAAACAAGCATTCTCATGAGCCATTGTTGGATTGTACATCATATTGGAGGTTGGGGTTTGAAGCCCTGAATATTGATGGTAGACATCTTAGAGTAAGAAACCTTTTCTCCCTTCAAGATGACACTTTCTCAATGAGATCTTCTCAGATCAAAGAGGAACTTCTACTTTCATATCCAAGACCTTATTCATTTTGGAAGACTATGGATTAAAAGGGAGGTCTCAAGGAGAGATCTCATTGGATATGCACTTCCACACACCATGGAATGCAATGATTTTCTTCCCTTCTCACAAGAGCAGATAGAATATTGAGGACATCTTATGATGGATAAACTATCTCACGCTTGTGTTGGACATCCCTTGAGCCATACACATCATTATGGGAGGTTTTTTCCTACCACCTATTTGATTCTTGATAGGGTCTCATTGATCCTTGAGAAGCTTACATTTCAAAATTCCATAAAGTGCAAAGACATGAATTTGATTTGGGAGGATGGTAGCCCTCATGGGAGGAGTACCAGGATGAAGAGAAGAAGGAGGCATCCACAGGTGATTGAGTGGATGTGGTTGATCAACAAGGAGCTAGGAAGCTACTTGTAGATCTATGATTCCAGGCAGCAGGAGGCTTGGCTGCGCTGGTTACTATTGAAAGAGTTTGGCCATGCAAACACTCTTCCTAAGAGTGGGAGGATGGAGAAAATATGGCAGGATACTTGCATCATTCAGCAGCATAGAGACTGGATGCATGATGTTGATGTGTCTTCATCACATAAGTTGTATGATGGAAGTATGGGGAGGCAGCAAAATGTCTTCTTTCTTTGCTTGTTTTTGGGAGAGCGAGAGCAGATTTTCTCTCACACTTTGTATGATGTTACACGAGGAGGAGATGACATTATCTCCTTGATCTTTAATGATGGCTTCGAAGCACTTCCATCTTGGGAGGTATTCCATATTTTTTGCAGCATTATTGGAAGAATATTTTACAAGGAGCATGCCAAAGAAAATAGTTGTGTATTGACATGGGCTTGTTTGCATAAGCTCACAGCGTTGTCACCTTGGAGTAAATACTTATGGATGAAGTGTGCCCAGTAGAGATATTGTGGATCTATAACCCATAGGACCCAGGATCACTTCATATTTTTTGCACTTAGAGGAGGTAATGATGATAGATACATCTATGGAATATTCTTCTTAACTTGGATTTCCAAACATGAGGAGGATTATCTTCTTGCAGCACATGGTTCATTCTTCTTCACAGCATGCCAAAACGCTATGGAGGACTCATGTATGGACCCATGTACTATATTAATTCCAGCATATGGTGAGGATTTTGTTTATACATTCATTTATTTTCATAATCTTACCATTATTATGCAGTGCATTGCTTCACAAGAGGGCAAGCTTGTTAAATTCCTCCATGAATTATATTGGGCCAATCTACATGATGGAGGCAGCCATCTCTTTTGTGGCCTTGGGAAAATGTTTTATCACTACATGTATGTTAATTTTCTGCACTATAGCATGTATCATATAAAGACATGCATGATTAACCATGTAAAAAGAAACATTTTTCCATGTACTCTTATCAAGAAGCAACTTGTAAAAGTGTGTTTTCACTATGGGGAAAGTTGTTGGTACCTTCTTGCATCACTTCTGATCCTCAAAATTTTCTTCCTTTTGTTGCTGATCATGTCTCCATTTGCTGATATAGATAAGATTTTTATGGGAGGCTTGATTATGAGGGAGACACATGAGCTGGATGTGTCCGTGAGTGGGAAGAATTCTCACAATTTCTGCACTACATTTCTAATGGGAGCATGAGAGGAGATATGGCCACCACAACCAAATATTTGTTCTCTTTTGAGGTGGGACATAAGATTTATATTCATCCATTGTATAGCCATGGGAAAGTACTAGATCATGTATTATTTTTTTTACATTAAGCCATTTACTATCCTTTAGTAGACGTGATGAATCATGGACATTGCTTGCCATGTAATTTTCTGAAGTTTCAGTGGATGAGACTGTGTTGTATCCTTGTGAGAAATTGTTTGCATCATATATCATCATGTAAAACCTTCTGAAAACCTCTCATGATTATGTTCCATGATAACCATGTCCTATTCTTCATGGATGGATTGTTTTGGGCCAGCTTGTTCTTCATTGTTGGAGAAGCCTTCTTTGGAGGATTGTTCTTCACTTTGCCATTGGAGGGCAATAATTTTGCAGCCAATGATTAGCATACACACTACACTTTTCATGAGTGGAGAGGAGGACATCATAGGGTAAGCTATGATGCTTTCCAATTTAATATTTTTAGCCCACCTTCATTACTGGAGCTTGAGGTGGGAGGAGATTTTCAGGAGTTGCCTTATTGGGAGGTGGCTCATTTTGTTTGGATGATTTCCTGGGGATGGAGGATTCACATGAGGGAGATGTTCCTCATTATATTCCCGACTCCATGCCTTGAGTGGATATTCTTTAGTTCTATCCTTGCAGTTGCTTGGGGACAAGCAACATTTCGGAGGGGGGGACTGTAATGTTCCAATTTTTTCTTCAATAAATTGGAACATTAAATTTTGTCTAAACTCATTTAGGAGATGAATTATTGGGTAAGGAGGGCCAAAGATAATAAAAACATAAATAAAATCCCTCTAGTATGAAAATGGATCGGCCATGGAACCAGATTTCACACCGTCATGTGTGAAAAGAGATATTTGCAAAGAGGTTTGACCAAGTCAACCAGCGCAGGGTATGAGTTGGGAAGCAGTACATAGGAGGGAAGCTTCTAAAGGAATGGAAGTTTCTAGAGAAAGGGCCCATGAGGAGTCTCCAATTTCTATATAAATGGAGGGGAGGAGAGCTATTTCCACCCATGCATATGTTTATGATATTGAGTTGGTCATCTTGACTTCTTGAGCATGTTGGTTGTTTAACTAGTCTGCAGCACTGTTTAGTGCACCGAGTGTCTCCGTTCGGAGATCTCACCCTCAGCTGCAGGGGAATTTGAGTGCCTTCTCTAGTGAGGTTGTCCCATATTTATTTGGGTGGAGACCTAAGCATCATCCTCCAGGACAACGTTATTGCTGCAGCAGCATAATCTTGTGTTGTAGGGTGTTGCCGTGGAGACTCCACAACACCACTTCCATTGCTTTTTATTCAATGGGAGAGTCTTTCTTTCCTCTGGAGGATCAGATTGGAAGACATTGGAGCTGATTTTAAGATATTTTCACTTGGTCAAAGTGTTCTATTCCACCCACTGCGCATTTCCTCTTAGTGACTGCGTTATTTTCATGGTGTAACTGCAGTGAGGGTTTGCATATTGATTTAAGGGTAAGATCTCAAGTGTAAGGATCAGCCTTCCACTTTTGAGATCCATAGGAGGAGGTTTATTTTAGTTTGTGCATCATCTTCAGCCTTCTCTATTGAGTTCCAGATTTGAGTTGCAGCAGCTGCCCAGCAACTTCGGCATTTTTGCTATTTTGTGTATTTCATCCAATCCCTTGGAGGATTGATGTATTATTGTTTCTAAGGGTTAGATATTTTCTCCCCTATTGTGTTTGGGCCATATATTGTCATATAAATATATTTACATCGTTTTGGAGTAGTATCCTATCATAGACTGCATTTTCATAACCTGGGTTTATGCAGAAATAACAGTGATCTTTCATTTTCTTGTACATGTATTATTGAGGCTTGCATTGCTTTTCTTGAGAGGTTTTTTCCTCAATACTTGTACAATATCTTGCTGCTATACATTATTCTTGGCTATATATTCATCTTCTTGTCTCACAGCTTCTGGAAATAATGCTGAAGGGTTTCTGGGTCATTCTGTTGTCTTGCAACACCTCAATCTTGAGGGATCTTCTATGTAAAATTGTTGTTTAACCTTGCTTAATTCATATTCCATATTCCATACTCCTAAAATCATTATATTATTATTAATACTTTTTTACATCTAATACCTTTAGAAAATACGCTGCATTTTCTTCAGTAAATTTTTGCATACTCAAAGTCATGGGAAATTAGGGGTTTTCTTGACTAGTCAGGAACGAGGAACTATTTAACTTAGTAAAACGACTTTTTTTAAGTTAAAATTAGACATAAATATCCCTATTCACATATTCCAACATATTATATAACCTTTACCCATAAATTTATGCAGAGTTTCTTATAAACTGATTTTAGGGCCAAAATCCTCACTTTTCCCCACCTTTCTGCCCATAAAAGATGAGTAAAGGTTGCTGTAGTATTTGGAGTGGGTTGATGAGTGTTTTTAAACACTTATTATGATATATGAAGAAAATATTCCTGAATAATGTGTTTTCAGGTATGATTTGCTGAGAAATCAATTTTTTGGATATTACAGCTCATTGCAAAACGTTGGCTCTTCATGGTATGCTCCTATATGCATTTGAATATTGTTGCAAGTCAATTTGGAGTGGTATTATTCAATAATATCTATAGACAGAGTCTGGAAAGGTCCAGGTAGCCTCCGGATCTTGTCCTCTTTTCAAAGGTGAAACACCCAGTAAATGCCCTCCCAGTCTATCTCTAGTTGGAGTTTGCCATGTTTAGAGATATCCCTAAAACAGGATATTACATAATTTATTTAAATGGACTTGTCTTGTTTTTTTTTCTATTATACTGTGTCCTTAATGTAAAATAAAAATTTTCTTCTGATCTATATCCCACTAAATGCAATTTCAAAATATAAATTCTCTTATGTATATATATATATATATATCAACAACCTTTTCTTCTTCTTCTTTTTTCTGTTGCTTCCCATATTTATCGATTTACTTAAAATATTAAAGTTCTAACTATAGCAGTTTTTAACAAAGTATTACCACCTAATACAATGCTTCATATTTGGATAATGCTACTATCCATCTCTCTTGTATCTAAAGATTTTTAAATATAGTTTCCAGAATTGAAATAGATTAGCCATATAGTAAAATACATCATTTATGATGTTCATAAAATCAATACCATAGACCACAAAAATCTCTACTCTTTTGCATTTAAGTTTGTGCTTTTATCTAATTTAGGTTCCACATGCGATATTTTTCTATCTAACATTAAGATGTATTTGTAATATTACATAGGATGAAAAATTCTTCACTATGTCTTAGCTATCAGATCTAAGTAGCTATCAGGACAGAACTGAACTAATCAAGTAATTATAAAAAAAGGATAAATATATTTAGTTCTAGAATTTTCCATTTACAAAATTAAGGTTTCGCGGTAATTCTTACCACCCTACCCATTTCCTTCTCCTATTTCCATGTTTAAATCTCATATAGCTATTTAATCATGGTTTATTATATGCAACTATCTAGTTCGGAATAATCTTTAACGTTGAATTCCACTCCATATTTTAATAGGTATCTCCTTTTATACCTTCTTTCAACTACAGTATATTTTTCTGTGTTAGTATACGATTTGCCCAATGGTTTAGCTAAACTTCTACATGTGAATTTTAATCTTGGATATTAAATTGTTCTTCTAGTATACCTGAAATTATATCCAAGATATTCGTATACCTAAAAGTACTAAAAGTAACATTTTTAATCTTCATAAAATTTATAACATCTTATTGTTTCTTTATGAGCACATAGCTTGCCCAAATTTTCAACTAGTGCTCTGATACCATTTGTAACATCTTTCACACACCAATTTTTTTTTTTTTTCCTTTTCCGATTTATGATCATAGCTTCTTATCTGTATAAAATTTACTTAAGTATACTCTACTTTTATTCACGTGATACCATTCAAAAATTTTCTATTTAATCAATTACAATTTCATACTTTTATCATGTATTTAATTTCTCTTAGGTAATTTCAGGTACTCTTTCTATTATAAGATTTCCCATGAGAAAATTTGGCTTGACCTCAATTCTTATCAGTAAACCTAGTCGACTTATATATATATATATATATAGTTTTTTGTATTTCTCAGGTCATTTCTTCAGAGTTTTGTCCAAGTCTAACATATCAATATGCCCTTCCTTTAACTTTTTAGTTAGCAAGCTTTATAGACTTTCCAGCATCTATAATTATAGAGTTTCAACATCTATGATTATAGAGTTTCAACATCTATGTATATGCATATATACATATATATACCTATGTCCATTTAACTTCATTTGTTTCAACTAATTTTGCAGCAGTTGCTATTGAAAGTGGATAAATGATCTTTTACAGTATTTTAAATATGCTTTTACTCTTCTCCTACACATATAATTTTAGAACACATAAGTATATTTTCGATAGGACTTTTTCCTTATATTTTTGTTATAGTTAATCAAAATATTTGTAATTCTGGTGTATATTAAACTATTCCCTTGGAAATATAGAATATATATTAATTTTCTGCAATCAAATGGAAGTAATGAAACTGAATTTGATATTTTATACTCTCTAAACTCAGATCCTAGTTACTTAGGATTTAATTTATGATGTTATACATTGAAACTTCCATGTAATAGAACAGTTTAAATTCTTAATTCTACAATTCTTGTCACTGTAGTATGACTATTATACTGAAATCAATACTTTTATAACATATTTAGTTGTTTTCTACCTGTTGTTCCTATTTACAATTTTGTTAAATTTTTGTATTTATACAACACAACAACTAAATTTTCCTTTAAAATACAACAAGCTACAACTTTAATTTTGTTATTAGATTAGGCATTCAGATGATCTATCATCTCTAAACTTTATTGCTGCAGGGTACCTATCCCCAGATCCAAACCATTTTTGGTTTTGACATTCTAGGTGATGGTCCCTACTCAATTTTCTCCTTGCTATTAAACATACTGAAATTTCAGCTATTAGATCTAGTTTGTAACTGCATGAGGTACTCAAAAAACAATCAATCTAAAATTTGGATAAGAAATTCTAACAAAACAATTCATATAACCTTGATATACCTAATACAGATTTAAAATAATCTCCAAAATTATCCATGCATAACGATATTATGACCAGTCCTCCCAACCTTAGATTTCTTCTATATCCAGAACTCAGCCCCGAGCTAAGATCCTCCAAGGACAAACTAACCTCAATATGTTCTAGAGAATTTTATTTAAGCTATGCTCTCCCCAAAGCCTATTTCCAATTCTGCGTCCATAATTTCAGGATTCTTTTATTCCTGTTTTCCTAGGCTTCCCTTCATTAGGGACTTTAAAGCTGCTTTCTTATTTTCCAATTTTTTACCTCTTCCCAACTACTTTCCTCATCATTGGGGAATTTAGATTTTTCCTCAAAAATCTAAATTAGAAATAATTTCTTTCAAGGGTTTTTTAAAGATTTTTGGGAAAGTCTTAACCTCTTTCCATAACCTCATGGATGAGGCAAGTGATCTCAAAATCTCATTTGGTCATAGTGCACACATAAATATTTTATTTATTTTTCATAAACAAATAATTAACTACATCGACACAATAATTATCCATTGAGGTCCACTCCCCTTTGGATTTATTTTTAAATGTCTAACTTGCAAAGCATAGAACTTGGGGGTGTTACAAAAGAGATATAATAACCTTTGTGGATCATGGAATAAATACAACGCCGTTGCATTATCACTATTAGCAAAATTATTATAGTAGAAGATAAACTGATGAAAACTGTCTACAAAAACAAATAGGAGTAGGAAAAACTTCATTTTGAAGATACCTTGTTGGGAGGTGAGAGCCCACAAGCATGCCAAAGAAGGTGGAATACCTTGCCACATAGTTTCCGAATAAAGGAATATCATTCACGAAAGAGGTTCAAGAGTGTTTTTGATAGAAGAAAGATTAACGAGCCAAAACAAATGTAAATCATTCTAAAATATATCTTGTTTAATTTAATATTCCACCACAAGGCTGAGAGTAGTAATTTCAAAGAATTAAGAGTATTTTTTCAAGTGCTTGTCTTAGGAAGTGGGTCACTACCACTTTATAGTATTTCGTTTGGATAGAAGGGGCTCCAAGGAGACATTAGTTGTAAAAATGAAACAATTAATGTAGTTGGTTGCTATGGTTTTGTTTTTGGCTCCTTAGTCCTAATTGCATGCTTGTCTTGCTCAAATGTCAACCCTCTATATTCTGGTGTACATTTTTCCAGGGTAATAATTGATAGTCAACAAAGTTGGTGATATATTTGATTCTGCGGTACTTAGTAGCAACTAGTGGTATATAGCTTGGTAGTACTCAATGATCAGTGATACTCAGTTGTGATTGATGGGTACTAGATACTTTTTTGTATGCCAAAGAAATTATTTACCAATTAGGTTGAGACTTTTAGTTAAATCATAGTGATGTGATGTAGCTTTCTCTATTGATATAGATTATAGTGCTAAAGAAGAATTTGCAAATATGATAGATGGTTATGGAAACGATATTTGACTAAAGAATATTGGATAAATGCAATCCTTCTATAGTCCGATGTGGCATTTATCTAGGGTAATAAGTGATACTCAACAGAGTCTTAGACATCAGTGATATGTCACTTGGTAGTAATTGATGGTTGTGATATTCATGTGCCTGATGGGTGCTAGATACTTTTTCAGATGTCAAAGAACTTATTTTATCACCTAAGGTTTGAGCTACCTACAATGGCACCCTACTCAACAATAACATAAGGATACAGGATTTTATGCATGCATGAATAAGACCAATTATTATACTTATTTTCAACCCAATGAAAAGGACCAAAACATTGTTCTATTAGATGTTCTCTATAGGTTTGAAACCCATTGGTTGCATTTACAAGACTAGAAGGCTATGCCTGATAGTCCTCCAAGGGTGTCAACACAAGATGATTGTAAAGAGGGAAATGAAACCTACAACTATCATTTCATACTTCTACCTATAAAGAATTCCTATTTTTTTCCTTAAAGGGAGGCCTCTATACATTTCCATACCTGTATTCATTTAATACATGATGCATGTGGGAAAGTTCATCAAGTGTATACCTAATTATAAATCATTAAATAGGGTGAATACTCTTGTATTACATACAAGAGAGGTATTATGATAGAAAAAAACCAATAACATGACAATATTAATCTCATATCTGAGTGTACACATAATTTACATTACTATTATAATCTACCATCCATGAAGCTTTCCTTGTGAAATAAACTTAAAAATCACCATTGAAATGCCAAGTCACAAAGGAATTAACATCCAAGAATCTTACCATATCAGGGATGGAATGTCTTTGTACTAATGCTTAGCATGGTTACACACTCAAGTGATGGAAATATCTCATATAAAGACCAAATATATATGAAAATCATAGAAACTATACCAATTAGTCTTATGCTACCATTACAGTGTAAAAGACGCCATGTCTCAGCTATATTTTGCAAAATTTTAAAATAAAAATGAAAAAGTAATTTTAGTTGGTTAACACAAACACCAAAGTTTGATAATTCCACTAGTTTGGTGGTCAATGGAAGATAAGTTAGTGATGGTAATAGTGTTGAGCCACTAGACGTGAATCTTGGTGATGGAAATTTCCTTGTTATTGTAGCAAGATATACTTGCCAGTAATTCAAACATGGCTCCATTTCCTTGATATTGTAGCAAGACACACTACCCAATAAGTAAAACACAACCCCATTTATTTGTTGTTGTAGCAAGGCAAACTTCCCAATCGTTAAAAAATGACTCCATTTGCTTTTTGTTGTATCAAGAAAAAATTCCCAACAATAAAACATGACTAAAAATATTTTATAACATCACCATGTACCCTTTACTAAGGTAAATAAAAATATCAAGTATATCCATAAAGGATACCTCTGGAAATAATACGAGTCTATTATTTATAATATTATGTCCATTAAAAAATACATCATGTTTAATGTTAAATTTATAATAATACTTGACATCATGCCCAAGCATGAATATACCATGGAAACAACTTGACATCATGCCCAACTGGGATAACCTATTTTCATTTATTATCAGTTTGTATAAATTCTTCTAACAACGTAATGCATAGCAATATGACATGATGGCTACATAATTAGGAAGCTACAAGTATTTCATACTGTTTATGTTCTATTAGTAGTGGGAGGTAGGCCAATACTGGATTCAAAATTTCTCGAAATTAATTCCTCGACATGCGCTCCACATCACCTTCCACTTCCTCTCCATGTCAGTGCCACGTTAGTGCAATGTTTTCACCATGTCATCACCACATCAGCAATGAAGCATGTCATGATGAAAAACCATACACCACATAGGTGTGCCACATCATTCTACTTCAGTGCCACAACATCATGAACCAAATAACAATGACATGTTATCTTCCATGTGGGTGTTCCACATACCAATGAATATATTACCATTCTTCACTGCAAATTGATATTGTGATCTTGAAATAGTCTACAAACAAGGATTTTCAGACATATTCTCTGAGATTTTCAATGACCTATCTCTGAGGCTTTTCAATGAGAAGATAGAAGTAGTAGGCCTTGAACCATAGGAGGGTACCCACAGGTATACACAACAACCTTTTCCATCAATAACATAACATACTCCCATTTCCTTGCTTAGAAAAATGAGAAAACAAGAGCACATGGCAATGTGTTCTTTTGGAAAAATGCGAAAGAATTACATGAAAAAGTTGACATAGCTATATTTCATGGATTTTCCACATTGAGACTTGTTCTTGAGAAGGAAATATGCAGGCATTGTTGGCTCAATAATGCCCATGTGCGCTTATATTTTTAAGAACACCTTTGAGATTCATCTTTGATGGCTCAACGTTGTGTCTGTGTGTGAGCCAACACACATACACACAGAGATATTATACAAACATAAATAAATTCAATTATTATAAATATTGATGTAATTCAAATAACAAATAAGAAACACTATGGACCTCTAAGCAATACCAACTTTTTAACGTTATAAAATGTATCCTAACTCGAAAAAAATAGCAATGATTTTATTTCGTGTAGTGTATTCTTGGCATTAAAATGAATCGATAGAGTCACTTTAGATACCTTGCGTAGAATAAATAGTTTGTGATGATATATTGATGTTTGTAGAAAAAATCCAGGCCAATTTTCCATCACAAAGCCATCCTTATTTTTGGGGTTTGTCCCCTAGCCTTCATTGTCATCCCCCCTAGTTAGCGGTCACAAGTGTCCTATCCATCATTCTGTTGGTCGGTGGCTTATCCCCTTCTAGGATGATGAGCATGAGGAGATAATATTAGATGCACTAAAATAATTTTTTTAGTGTCTAAGTCACCAGAAAACTAGGTCAACCTATCTAAAATTGAAATTGTGATCTTCAAAATATTAAAGTAAATCAAAATCATCGGCATAGTTATAAAAGAATTCACAAATAATTCAAAGATAGATATCAAGTAGATATCAGAATTGAATTTCACAAAAATGACATTACATGATGAAATTTGTGTTAAGTAGTACCTTAGTATTGTGGGGCCCTCACGGTTGGAGTGAAACTACAAAATCGCTCTACTTAGGCACGTTAAAATGGTTTTCAAATGTCATTATTTACAAATTTATGTACATGAACCCACTCAAGTGATTGCGTGTGAGTGTGATAGAAGTGGAAAAATAAGGGAACTTTAATCCAAAACTACTTCGTAGATTGGAGCAGGAAGAAACCATGCTCCAGAATAAAACAATAGCTCAGTTAAAAGTGTAGTGGAAGAAATTTTCACGAGAGGAAGCTACTTGAGAGCAAAAAGATATGATGAGAGAAAAATAACCATCATTGTTTAATGAATAAGGAGAAGGATTGGCGAAAAAAAATAAGATGGTGTTTTGTTTTAGAGGTGGACTATGTTATATCCTTATTTCTAGCATTCTATAAATGAGGAATAACCATAAAGGTGAGGTGGACTTAAGAAATAAGTTATGTATTTATATATTAATTATGGAAATTAATATATATATATATATATATATGTGTGGAAATTATATCATTGTATAAAAGAAAAAGTAAATTGAGACCAGTAATTCAAATCCATGATAATGGACTAGAATCCTAAGACATTAAAAAAAATCTCTAGAAATCCTTGAAGAAAAATAAATTAAATTAAATTTTATTAGATGGAGTAAAAAGATATAATAAGATCCTGAGTAAAGTGAAAATTTACTGGGAGGAGGTAAGAATAAAACTAGAAAGAGGAAAATATGATTTTAAAATCAGATTTTGTGGAAAAAATGAAATCAAACCCTACCCTAAGGGAAAGAGCAACCCAAAATAACTTGAAGCGGTTATGGAAACATGTTGAGGGAAATAAAACTTAAATAATCTACTCATAGTATGACAAAGGGGTTGTGTGCACTAACGAAGTATTGGGGTCGATGTTCGAGGGAGGGCTCAAGCTAAATGTTGGGATCCAAATAGTATTTATATAGTGGTATGTATATAATGTGAAAGTTTTATGTTTATATTGTTGTTATTAGTTATCTACTTCTAGAATGGAATGTAGAAAAACTATTAAATTATAAATTTTGAATTGAACTTATGTAAATTAAATTATAGAATTTATGCATATTGTAGAGTGTCTTGGTTTTAGAAAATTTAAGTGTCATACGTATTTGAGGTAGATTAACCATAGAGGAATATAGTCAATCCTTTTGTGTTGTTACATACACTTATTCAAAATTTGGTACAAACACACAGAATATGTAAACCATTTTTCACAATGTAAATATGTTGTTTAAGTCCAAACTAGATATCTTAAAATCCATCGCAAAATTTAGAGTACATCTACAATGAAATTAAGTATATTTCATCTAGAGTAATAACACAAGGTATGCAATAGATATGAAATTCTTAACAGAACAATTGAGATTGAAGGTAGAATCTGAAATATATATGATGTCATATAGAAATTATTATAGATTTATATCCATACAAGACTCATTCATATATACAAACATTTAAAATAGAAAAAAGTAAGGAGCTTTATTAAAAAATTTCTATAAATATATCATCCCTTTTCCAAATATCTTCGAGTGAATTGGAGGAAGAAATAGTACTATCAATCTTCATTAACAAGGGTATTATACATAATTAAGATTACAATTGTATCATATTTCTCATCTAAATTGAATATACAATTTATAAAGAGAAACTATGTAAATAAACTAAATGGTGGAAGAGCCTTCATTCCTCTGAAGGAGGATGAAATTTATACTCATGTACTATGAGCCTCCATTCCTATGAGGGAGGATGAAATTTATACTCATGTACTATGACTGTTGATCACAAATAATATGTCAAAGAAGGAAAGTAATACGACAAACCTGAAATAGACAATGGATCAAAGTTAGAAATATGAATGACAAAAAATAAAACTAAAAACTTAGAAAATGGAAATAAATAAAAATACCTGTGAAATTATCAATAGTGTAATAAAAAGTGGAGCACATGTTTAAATAGGTGACAATAATTAATACAAAAATGGGAAAATCTCAATACTGACAGGAGGGAAGAGGTGTCCTCAAGTCAATCTATATCATTATGAATCAGGGCAACCTAGATCAATTAATTATGAATACAAAATCAAAGTAAAAATTTGGTGCAAAACCCAAAACAACGATTTGGGGAAAATCACAAAGAGAAATTCATGGTAATTAGAATATAATTATTCTAGTCAATGAAAAAGGTAATTCCTAAATTAAAAAATGACAAATTATATAATTGATGCATACTAGAGGTATTATTTTAGTATAAGAAAGGAATCTAATGGAAAAATACATGGAGTTAATAACCAAAAATACCAAATTAAACTCCATATGTGAATATAAAATTCCTAAGGTAAACGTGAAATAAGAATTGTGGAATTTGTAACATACCCGGATAACCTCGCAAGAAAATTCATGGAGTTAGTAATTTTTTCCAACATTTAAGAATGTGTAACCTTATAAATTACTTTATATATTTCCGCATTAACCATTTAAATACCCATCATCATCACTTAGAGAAATATTTAGTAAAAATCATAGTGAGTTACACAACCATTAATTTTCCTTGTTGTAGCATATTAACTTAAATTTCCTGCTATAACTATGCATGGATCCCATGATCATTTTAACTCAATTTGTACATCACCTAACATCACATCATGGAAGAGATTAACATCACGAAACCAACACAATGAACAATCACATCATTAGACATCGATATACCCTGGAAACCCCATAGGGTGAAAACTTACAAAAGTTTAATTTTACTATTAAACGCTCGTGAGGGCTGTCACCCCCCACTCAATGGTTATAAGGGAGTCCATCCCTTGACCATTGTCATAAAAATTACATAGAAAAATAATCTTAAAAAAAATATAACTAGATATAAGCTATTACAATCATCATGATACCATTTACCCACGAATCATCAATCTCTATCTTTGTAGTGAGACTGTTTCCTTCAGTGGATCATCGTACAATTGGAACTATTAAACCTGCATGGAATAACAGCTCTTTATCTTCCACAATGTTAAACTTGAAAAATCATTTTCTCAAGTCATATTTCTTTCCTACCATTGCTGTCGTCAGCACACATGATATCATGATTAGATAAAATATTAATAAACCAATAATCAATATCTATTTGTGACACTTCAACAAATATTTGTATGCATGTATAAAACATAACTACATTGACATTAATTTCCTTATTTAACATCATTTTGCATGCATTAGTAACAAATAAATCACTATCGAGCATCCTCTTTCTAACAAAGACTAACAAAATCTTGCATGTACTTTCATATTATTTCCAAAAGAAACCTAACATACTATAAAAATATTGTGCAATTTCTCTTTTTTCCTACTCTTATGTTTTCTTTTCAAAATGGATTAATGCAATAGATGTTATACTTATGTAGGTGAATACATGTTCTTCTCCAAAAACATATTTTCCACCCAAGATCTATTCATAATGGTTATTATGTATAACAATGCCAACTCTATTTCAAGCAAAGTTAACACACAATTTATATTTTCGTGCATGCAATAACATATCTTGTTCTTCCTGCATGTAAAACATATATTTCTTTCGAAAATAAACTAAATAAATATTTCATGGAAAAATAAACACATTTCTTTTCCAAGAGTCAAACGCCTACCACTTATTTCTTCATGCATGCAAAGTGACATTTCCCTCTCATCCAAAATATATAACCAATAACTATGCATAATATTCTCCCAAAATAAAGCCAATACCATAGCTAATCCCTTTAGGTTTTCAAAATACATATTATTTTTCCCAAAAGAAAGCTAACACAATAAAGATTATGTGATTGCATATTCCTTTTCTCTAGAAATCTAATATGAAAAAATATAGTTTTCCCATGCATGCAAGCATATATGTTTCTCTAAATAATCTTACATAATAAATAATGTGATTACTCTTTTTCCTCTCTAACAATCTAATCCAATAATGCATACAAGGATATATTTTTCTCTTCTATTCTTTTTGAGGAGTTTTAACACAATAATTACTTCCTTGCATATGATTATATATATTTATTTTTGAATGAATTTAATGCCTTAATTATTATTTTTAAAAAAATATAGATAACTCAATAGCTATTATGCATGAAATAGATAATATTTTCTTATCATTTCACATAACATAGAGATTTGTAATATTTCCTCCAGAATAACATGAATAACAAATCCTTCTCAAATAACACAAAAAATTGCATTTTACGCAAAGGTTTTATGTGAGCTACCCCTCACATAAGTTATTTATATATTTTTACATGACTCAAACTCCTCATGCATGTAAAATCACATAATAATTTCTAGTAGATCAAATATACTAGATATTATTCATGTGCACCTAAGCACAGACTCTCTTCAAGAGTCAAATATTTATATTTAAAAAATTTAATGCATATGCTTGGTAATTATGTAAATTAATTCCTTGTAAACATTCATCAGCATAATTGTTATGTATATATGCACATAAACAATTATTCTTATCTCATTGAAAAAATGAAATGGGAGCACTATGTTTCATTCTGTTTTTCCTGTTTTAGTCAGCCAATTTGGATGCGTATTGTGAACATATGGAAAAGAATTTCATAAAACCAAAAGATGTTTTTATTTGGAACTGACATAATAAGAATAGCCTCTCATTTTTTTCACAGGTGTCACGGTTTTTAAGATTTGAATGAATCTTTGATGCCCATTTTTCCATATTTAAATATTTAATAATTTCCTGTTTTTGTCATCAAATTTAGACACTGTTTCCAAACAAATGGGAAATATTTTTTAAAAACCCAAACAGGGTTCTGTTTATAGTGGGTTCATTAAAAATAACCTCTCTCGATTTTTACACAGGTGTTACGGGTTGGAAGATTCAAATGAATCTTTGGAGCTCATGTTTCCAGATTTAAATAATAATTAATTCCCTGTTATTTTACATACATTTAGGACATGGTTCTCGAGACATGGGAAATGAATTTTTAAAATATAAAAGATACTTTTGGTCCTAACATCCTCTTTTACAAAAACCTCTTTCACTTTTTTCATATCTATTTCGGTTTGAGAGATACAAAGTCATACTTAGACCCTATTTTCCAATAATTCATGCAATTCACTGAACTATTTAGCCACAAAATATTTTATCAATTCAAAACACATGAATTATTCTCATAATTCAATGAATAAAAAACATATTCCTCTATGAACAAAATTGTATAAAGGTTTACTAAATAATTAATCTTAATTATTTATCACATGAAATTTTTCTTGCAAATAAATTCATTCATTATATCATCATGGCCCATATGCAAACAAACTTATTTTCAAAGAATATGGTTATTTATATCTTGATGCATGTTTGGAATACTAACTTCCTCTTCCTTGGCTCCATTCTCCATGTATTCTCCCATTCCCCCCTTCTATTTCTCTCATAGGCTTATAATAAATAGAATTAATAAAATGAAATAGCTTTTATAAATCATAGAAGCATTCTAGTTTTTTCAAAATCATAAAAGAATTCAAGCTTTTCTAAATCATAAAATCATTCCATCTTTTATAAATCATAAAAGAATTCCATAAAGCCTCCATAAATCTTATTTTTCGTTAATCAGAAAAGAAGTCCATAAATCTCTCATGCTTATATTTTTAAAGGTAGATTTTTTTTTTCCTTATGAGATAAATATCACTTATCCATATTTTTTTCCAAAACTATTACTCATTATTTCTAAAACTCATAAAATATACCAACTTGGAAATATAATTTATTTCCATAGAAGAATTTAAATTGCTCTAAATAAAATAATTAATAAATAATTCTTCCAATATTCTTATAATTAAGAATTACAAGAATATTCTTCATGTAATATCAATATAATAATTAATAATATTTAATTATTTAATAACCCTCATTTTATGAGAGTTTTTATGGTGGCTTACGCGAGGGATATTACAAACTCCCCCCCTTAAAGAGAACATTGTCCTCGATGTTCTTTTCTTGTTGGAACATTAACCTTTAATTTTCATTAGCAATGATTTAGGAAATGTAAAATAATACTTAAACCATAATACTTTCACAAAAACTCAAGGAGCACTTAGCCCTTTAATCATCAAAATGATAAGAAAAACTCTATCAAGTTCACATTGCATTTTATTTAGGAGTTACACTAGTCTTTTTTTCCCACTAATGTTGTTGGAAATTACTGTCTTTCTCTCCCACAATAATTTCAATCAAATTAAAAATCATGGTATTTATCTCCAACCATTTCCTTCAGTAATTTTCTTTCTCTCCAAAAGTAATTTCATTCAAATTCAAACTCACGACATTAATCTCCAGCCATGTTCTTCTAGTATGTCAGGAATTTAAAGTTCAATAACTCATTATTTTATCTAACATGAGTTATTTCAATTGCTTATATATTTCAATTAATTTCCTCTATGCATGCATATAGATTAGTCATTTATGGCTTGTTCATTTTGTCATAAAAACACAACCTATTTCATCAAAATTTTTGCGAAGATAATTTAATATATCATCCATGCAAAAATATGACATATGAAAAAAATTTGAGACATGAAATTTACAGTTTATTCTAACATCCAACATATTTAGACAATTTTAAAATCAGTAACAAAACATAGACATAATTTCATCTAGCCGTACTTAATTTCTGGGAGTTATTGAGGAACCGAGCATATTCCACCCAACCGTGAACTATCTCCAAGAGTTACCCACCGAGCTAAGATCTACTTGCCACTAGAATCAACAACCTCATTGATTCCTTGGTGATTTATTCCCAGCAGATTTTTAGCAGCGTCGCGCTTTAAGGTCTGCAAACCTTTTTTCCTAGGCCTTTTTATTTTATATTTTTCAAAAAATATACTCTTATTTTTCTTTAAATCATGCCTTTCTCTCCCGCTATGCTTTATTTTACCACACTTAGTATTTATCTCTAGCTAAGTCATTAAAATAATCTTTCTGTCCCATTATATTAATATTTCCTCTTTATTATTTTCTCCTAGGGATTTTTAGGAGACTTTTAGGGAAGGTCTATGTTGAACTTAACCACCAATAGCTTTTCATAAGCTGGCAAGAAGTCTTCTAAAACTCTAGAGTTATTTCCTAAATACCCCAACCAAAGTATTCATTAGCTCAATAATAAAATAAAATATTACCTCATTACATCAGTCCCATCATGGCTTCCATAGCCATTGAATCCAATAAAAATTCAATGTCTAAAAATATTCAATGTCTACAAATCCACTGTAATTTACATAATTTTCCTTTTGCATATTATCATTAAGGCAAAGGAAAATTTATCCACACCATGCATCTATTCTTGACCCTCAACATGGGTCCCATGATTTGTCAAAGTATATTTTCAATAATTCATCACATGTAATATACGTGGTATACATTCAAAATTTCCACATAATAAAAATCATGTAGCTTAAGAAAAATACATTAAGAAATGTTTCATAGCATAGCATTATACTTTATTTAAGGTCTCACCTTAGCAACCATCAATATTGTAGAGAACTAACAGTCCTATTGAACACTAGGACACAAAATGTGATTTTTTTCTTTCCTTACCATTAGCGTGAAGCCATGTAAGAAACAACCATTGAGGAATTTTGGGAAAATAATTTGCAATCATGTAATATACAACTGCTGCAGAATTTTATCAAATAGTGTGCAAGCATGCAATCTACGACTAATTCGACATTCCAACAAACAGTTTGCAAGCATGCAATCTATGGTCAATGAGACATTCTACCAAATAGTTGGCAAGCATACAGTCTACTGCCATTGGGGGACTAGTTAGCGGTCGTGAAATAAATTTCCATAAATATGTTTAAACTATCAAAGAGACGTTTAAACTAGAATTTAAAGTATACATGAATCATATTAATATCATCAATGGTAAAATTTCTTCCAATAAGACAACCAACAATCCCTACAGGAGCGTCTAATAAAAGAAAATTGACCAAATTATGGATCCAAGTTTAAAAATAATTTTTTTCTTGGAATCAACATGGGGGTTACATGATCTCAAGGTATGAATACCCCTTGATGTTAAGATTAATCACATCCAAACTTCCATGGATGCAATTATTTAAAACGAAAAAACTTTGGATCTAATTTATTTGAAACACATGGAATGAAAATTTTCCTCTACAAATCTAAATGAAGAAAGAAAACCCATAATTATGCTACTATGAGCTTTTAATTGACTTTAAGTTCACTATGTGAGTTCCACTTCACTCATTGATTATTTTTATCAACTAAAGAGGTTCGTTCAATTTTGTTTTTCTTTTTTTTTCAACATTCCATTGTCCTCTTCAGGGTCAACCCCAACTTCTAAATTATATATTTATCACACCAACCATATACGCATTCATTATTTATAAGAATTGTATGGTAAATTTAGTCATGTTTTCTCCCTTTTTTTTCTTATGCACCATAATAATTTTTTCCAATATTATGCATGCAAACGTTGGTAATTAATCCACACTATAACCGATGAGTGCTCATGATGGTTTATATTTACAATATATGTTTTATTGTCTTTTATCTTCATCCATATTCAAATTTAATGAGCACAACTTTTAAAGAAACATTGTAACTTTCTACTCTTACATGCGGTCATTAATCAGACATCATGCATCTCATGTTAATTGTAGTATACTACAAGTTTAATTAAAACCATACCTGAGATGATGCCCACTATCATCATACCTCTACTTCCTTTTTTCATAATGATTTGCAAAAGGTGCCAGTGTTGCAACCTTTCACTCTGATACCATTTGTAACATAGCCCGATAAGCTCGCAGGAAAATGCATGGAGTTAGAAATTTTTTCCAACATTTACGAATTTGTAACCTTATAAATTACTTTATATATTTCCGTGTTAACCATTTAAATACCCATCATCATCACTTAGAGAAATATTTAGTAAAAATCATAGTGAGTTACATAACCATTAATTTTACTTGTTGTAACATATTAACTTAAAGTTCCTGCTATAACTATGCATCGATCCCATGATCATTTTAACTCAATTAGTACATTACCTAACATCACATCATGGAAGAAATTAACTTCATGAAACCAACACAATGAAAAATCACATCATTAGACACCGATATAACCTTGAAACCTCGTAGGGTGAAAACCAGCAAACGTTTAATTTTATTATTAAACGCTCATGAAGGTTGTCAACCCTCACTCAATGGTTATAAGCGGGTCCATCCCTTGACCATTTTCATAACAATTACATAGAAAAATAATCTTAAATGAAACATAACTAGATATCAGCTATTACAATCATAATGATACCATTTACCCACAAATCATCAATCTTTGTCTTTGTAGTCAGACAGTTTCCTTCAGTGGATCATTGTACATTTGGAACTAGTAAACCTGCATGGACTAACAACTCTTTATCTTCCACAACATTGAAGTTAAAAAATCATTTTCTCAAGTCATCCTTCTTTCCTGCCATTTTTGTTGTCAGCACACATGATATCATGATTAGATAAAATATTAATAAACCAATAATCAATATCTATTTGTGACACTTCAAAAAATATTTGTATGCATGTATAAAACATAACTACATTGACATTAATTTCGTTATTTAACATCATTTCACATGCATTAGTAACAAATAAATCACTATAAAGCATCATCTTTCTAACAAATACTAACAAAATCTTGCATGCACTTTCATATTATTTCCAAAATAAACCTAACATACTATAATAATATTGTGCATGCAAATGCATAACAAGATTTCAAGATAACTATCCAAAAAGGAAATTTATCTCTTTGCCTACTCTTATGTTTTCTTTTCAAAATGGATTAATGTAATAGATGTTATACTTGTGCATGTGAATACATGTTCTTTTCCAAAAACATATTTTTCACCCAAGATCTATTCATAATGGTTATTATTTATAACAATGCCAACTCTATTTCAAACAAAGTTAACATAAAAGTTATAGTTTTGTGCATGGAATAAAAAAAATTGTTCTTCCTGCATGTAAAACATATATTTCTTTCGAAAATAAACTAAATAAATATTTCTTGGAAAAATAAACACATTTATTTCCCAAGGGTCAAACGCATACCACTTATTATTTCATGCATGAAAAGTGACATTTCCCTCTCATCCAAAAGATATAACCAATAACTATGCATAATATTCTCCCAAAATAAAGCCAATACCATAGCTAATCCCTTTAGGTTTGCAAAATACATATTATTTTTCCCAAAAGAAAGTTAACACAATAAATATTATGTGATTGCATCTTCCTTTTCTCTAGAAATCTAATATGAAAAAAAATATATTTTCCCATGCATGCAAGCATAAATGTTTCTCGAAATAATCTTACTTAATAAGGCATGTGATTACTCTTTTTCCTCTCTAAGAATCTAATCCAATAATGCATACAAGGATATATTTTTCTCTTCTATTCTTTTTGAAGAGTTTTAACACAATAATTACTTCCTTGAATACGATTATGTATATTTATTTTTGAAGAAATTTAATGCCTTAATTGTTATTTTTTCCAAAAGATAGATAACTCAATAGCTAGTATGCATGAAATAGATAATATTTTCTTATCATTTCACATAACAGAGGGATTTGTAATATTTCCTCTAGAATAATATGAATAAAAAATCCTTCTCAAATAACACAACCAATTCAATTTTACGCAAAGGCTTTATGTGATCTACCCCTCACATAAGTTATTTATATGTTTTTACATGACTAAAACTCCTCATGCATGTAAAATCACATAAAAATTTCTAGTAGATCAAATATACTAGATATTATTCATGTGCACCTAAGCACATACTCTCTTCAAGAGTCAAATATTTATATTTAAAAAATTTAATGCATATGCTTGGTAATTATATAAATTAATTCCTTGTAAATAATCATGAGCATAATTGTTATGTATATATGCACATAAAAAATTAGACTTATCTCATTGAAAAAATGAAATGGAAGCACTATGCTCCGAATAACCTCTCTCATTTTTGTCACAGGTGTCACAGTTTTTAAGATTCGAATGAATCTTTGATGCTCATTTTTCCAGATTTAAATATTTAATAAATTTTTTTTCATCAAATTTAGACACAGTTTCCAACCAAATGGGAATGATTTTTGAAAAACCCAGAGAGATTTCTGTTTATAATCAGTTCATTAAAAATAACCTCTTTTGATTTGTACACAGGTGTTTCGGTTTGGAAGATTCAAATGAATCTTTGGAGCTCAGTTTTCCAGATTTAAAGAATAATTAATTCCCTATTATTTTACATCCATTTATAACATGGTTATCGAGACATGGGAAATTAATTTTTAAAATATAAAAGAGGCTTTTGGTCATAACATCCTATTTTACAAAAATCTCTTTCACTTTTTTCATATCTATTTCAGTTTGAGAGATACAATGTCATACTTAAACCCTATTTTCCAATAATTCATGCAATTCACAGAACTATTTAGCCATGAAATCTTTTATCAATTCAAAACACATGAATTATTCTCATAATTAAATGAATAAGACACTTATTCCTCTATGAAAAAAAATTGTATAGAGGTTTACTAAAGAATTAATCTTAATTCTTTATCACATGAAAATTTTCTTGCAAATAAATTCATTCAATATATCATCATGGCCCATATGCAAACAAAAGGATTTTCAAAGAATATGGTTACTTATCTCTTGATGCAAGCTTGGAATACTAACCTCCTTTTCCTTGGCTCCATTCTCCATGTATTCTTCATTTATTCTCTTGTATTTCTCTCATAGGCTTATAATAAATAGAATTAATAAAATAAAATAGTTTTTATAAATAATAAAGCATTCTATTTTTTTCTAAATCATAAAAGAATTCCAGCTTTTCTAAATCATAAAAGCATTCCATCTTTTATAAATCATAAAAGCATTCCATAAAGCCTCCATCAATCTTATTTTTCCTTAATCAGAAAAGCAGTCCATAAATTTCTCATGCTTTTATTTTTAAAGGTAGATTTTCTTTTTCCTTATGAGAAAAATATCACTTATCCATATTTTTTTCCAAAACTATTACTCATTATTTCTAAAACTCATAAAATATACCAACTTGAAAATATAATTTATTTCCATAGAAGAATTTAAATTATTCTAAATAAAATAATTAAGAAATAATTCTTCCAATATTGTTATAATTAAGAATTACAAGAATATTCTTCAAGTAATATCAATATAATAATTAATAATATTTAATTATTTAATAACCCTCATTTTATGAGAGTTTTTACAGTGGCTTATGGGAGGGATATTACAAAATTCATATTATCAAGAAGTGTCCAAGAAAACAAAAACCCAAAAATAAAATCTCACTATTTCGAAATTATGTAACCTCGATAATGGAAAAACCATGAACCCAATTTAGAGATTATTACCTCTTCATTCTCGCCTTTAAGAATAAGTTGAAGATAAGAATACGTTGAAGACAAAGAGGATGTTGAAATATTAGAACCCTTAAACAAATTCTGTTAGAAAGAGATGTAATACATCATAAAATTCTGAACTGAGATGAATTTATGACTAGAGAGATAACTAAATACGAGAAATGAGAGAAATCAAAATTAAAACTGTGAATTTAGAAATATAGGTTTCTTACCTATAATTAATAATTAATAATTATAATTTGCAAAAGAGAAAATAAAATTCAAGATCCATTGAATTAGGCACCCCATGATGATAGGATGATAGAAGGGGTTATGTTAATATGCCCTTCAACCGCATAGAAAATCCTCATAAGAACACCAAGAAGGTATCTCTAATTTCATTAACCTCTCACCCATAAAACTACTAAATGACATTAAAATGAAAGGGTGAAATGCTAACAAAATTAATTCAATGAATGAAGAGTGATCGATAAATATTCACCATTAATCACCATCCTACCCATGTCCTCCCAAGGACCTAAGCTATGTGATATGCAGGTCCTTGGGAGGACCTAAGCCATGTGATATGTAGGTGATCACTTACCATCATTTAATGGTTTATTAAAACTAAATAATAAGGTTTGAAGAGGAAATTTAATATGATGCAAAGAAAATAAAAAGTGGATAAGATATAGGTGTTAATTAAATGAATTGTCACAGTTATGTAAATTCATTCAATACGAACTATTTTCTTATAATAAATCAATTCCAAAATTTATGAGAGAGTTACAAAATAAACCAATTATATGTTGAATATTGTGGGGTAATGAGATTTTATGGGTATTGCATACACAGACTTCATATGGTTCCTATATATACAATGTCATTATGCCACCAAAGAATAACATCTTAGGGTGTTTATCAAAATTTAACTAATAACTGTGATAGTTGTGAATCTTATAATTGGTATATTATAACTTGAATATAATATTAGAAAATTATGTTTTAATTTTATAATAAGGGTTTTCATGGGGAATTATAGTCATATGGGTGGGTTATAGAATTATTTTAACAATATGTTGTAAATGACTTTTAATCAAAGAGATATATATGGAGGAACATGTATGCTAATAACCCAATTGTAATAAAGGTTATATGAAGTTTAAACAGTAAATTACAATTTAGCATTAAAATGATGGTCGATGTGCTAAAAGACATGTTGGGGGACATGTACAATAAATTAATTGGACTTAAAGGATATATGGCATTGAATGACAAGATAAAGATAGTTCTAAGTAAATTGGAAAATGAGAAAGTTTTAGAGAATAGAACCATTGAACCAATAGCTAATTCAAAATAAAAAAACAAGAACACACAATTTAATAATTTTGTATGTCTAAAGAGGACAAGTGTGATGGTCCAACAATAAAATAGAAAGAAAAAAATTGGGTGAATGGTAGTTGTTACAATCAATCGCTTGGTTTTATTCATATAAGGGTTCATATTCTAATGATATAAGTAATTCATAGGTTTGATAATATTAATCATTGGGATTAATATAAATCATTATGGTTATAATAATGGTCAATCATGGTCCAACCTCACCTATTGGCAAATATTTTGTCAATATAAAAATAAAACATGGTGGGACTTTGCATTGCAACAAAAGTTGTCTCAATATGAAAATGGGGCATGGTCGACTATGTTTATTTTTCTTGGTTTTATTAATATTTTTTGTTTTTGAATATTAGTTTCCTATCTTTATTGATTCCTTGGGTTTATTAATAAAATGCATTCAGTTTATCGATCCCCTCTGTTTCGAATATAACTACTCATGTTAGATCTTAAACCTTCTTTCTTTAAAATACCCATAATTAATAACTTCTTGTTTTCATGTGATTCTTATCTTTACAATAAGAAGTAAATATTGAGACTCATATACTCAACAAAATAAAATAAAAAATAACACAGATATTTACCTATATTTCTAAAAATACAATAAGAGTTACCACATTCTTTCCTATTGATGAAATGTTATCCTAGTAAATGGCCTTGAGTTATCGGATCACTTTCTACTAGGAAACAAATAAGAATTTTTCACAATTTGGTCTTCTTAAGCCTTAGTAGAATCTTGTTAAAAATGGTTTTAACTCTTTATCTATATGTGTCCAATATTTATTTAGCACCATAGCCTCTTTTTTTTATTTTCAAATTTCCTCTCTCTCACAAAATCTAAAATTTATTCCACCCATGAAATTTCTCTACAATCATGATCATTCAAGTAGTAGGAAAATCATTTCTAGTAAGGTGGAGGATTTTTTATTTTTCTGTTTCATTATCCTTTCTTGGATAAGAACTAATTTTAGCCTAACTAACCATGTTGTGGCTCCTATAGTATTTTCAAATATAGCAATAAGTTAAACAACATTATTCCATGAAAATAAATAAATATTTACCATATCATAAAAAAATTCACTGTAATTTTCAACTTCTTAGGAAATTTTGAAACTTTTTAAAATCATAAAAGTTTTAAATAATTTTTTTTTGGGCTAGTGGTAATAGTTTTACATTAGAAAAAAAGCATGTTTACAAAGTATCATCATGGTATGTTAAATGGATAAAGCAAGGAGAGGGGGTAGATAAATTGGTTTACAAACATTTTTTAGTCACTAAGATGGAGGCACAAGAGGGAAGGAATATTAGAAATAGCACTACCTCATCATTAACATGCTAGGAGGACATCTTCAAGAATACTAGGAATTTAAGTTGGTGGAATTTCCAATTATGAAATCATCTCGAAGAAGACTAGGAATTTAAGGGTATGGAATGTTGTATTACTAAATCAATTATTATCATGTCCATATGTGCATCTATTTTTGTAATCTATTCCTTTTTCCTTCCTCTTCTTCCTTAGAATTCCTCAAATTTCCATGATAGGACAAAATTTGTTGATTCCACTCATCAAGGAGGCATACCTTCCAATATTTGTCACCCATAGTCTTATAGAAATAAAAAACACTTTTCTCCCATCCATATCCCCCCCCAAAATAATAAAAAATAACACAAAACATGGCTATCCATAGTGATGGTGAGTTCCAAATTGAGGAAGAGACCTCACATAACTAGGAAAACACCTACAATGAGAGTATACTTGTTGAGTGGGAGCACCCTACATGTATTCTTGAAAGCTTTGATCATCCCTTCATTTATTTTGACTATAAGGATTATGATAAGAAGGGAAAGGCTTAACATTACAAGGATCAAAGGGATGAAGCTCAACACAACTAGATCAAGCACCACTAGGAAATGCACCAACTCAACTAGGCTTACTATCCATAGTGTGTGTAATATCTACCTTTCTATGGACCAATACTATTTTAATTTGGGCTCATCACTCTCTAAGAGACTGCCAATTTCCTTCTAGATGATATCTCTCACACTTTGGTAAGGACAATTTTTTTTTATTTTCTAACAACACCGCATCTTGTATTTAAAATTTTCCATTATTGTATTTTATTTAAATCTATTGTAGTATAAATAATTTTAGCTTTCTTAACGAAAAAATAAGAAAAATTATATTTTTTTATTATTGACTACATGTTATTTATTTTTATTTTAGAAGGAAAAAAATTCAAATTGATATCGAAGATAAAAAGAATAACATATCTTTCTCACACTAGAATGTAAAATATACCTCTTAACATAACCAAATATTCTCTTAATAGTTTAAAAAGATAGTTAATGTATGTATTCATTACTATTTCTAATAAAATAATAAGATTTTTTTTAATGTTTCTAGTTTAAATATTTTAAATTTAAAACAATATAAATATTTTTGAAATATAATTAATTTTTTAAAACTAAAAATTTATATATATATAATGATATTATATGTTTGTAAAGAATAATATATCATTCAATTATTTTGAAAATAAAAATAAAAATTCCAATACTACTCTTAACATAAGTATACTTTAATATAGAAAGTGTATGCACATTTATATATACATTGATAGTTATACTCATAAGCTGATTACATATTTATGAGACACTAGTAGCCCACGGGCTTTATTAGAGAGAGCATATGACAAAACATGCCCAACCCATGCATCTTAACAAAACCTGCTCACTGTAATATTGCATCTTAACAAAACCCGCTCACTGTAATATGGTAACACACAACAATATATTGTGGAAGATTGACCGACCTATCAGTAAGGGCAGTCTCCTCTGTTAGGGACCTGGCAAAGACGAGGCATAGCGGCGGGAACTGAAGCGGGGTAGTATCCACCACTCGGGGTACCGATCTTAATAATGCACTTGCATACATCCCGAAAATGTTGGTCGTCACTGGGGGATTCAGCGAAGTAGTTTTTAACGACACTACAACACTCGGGCATAAGATCACCGAATTCAATGTAGTAGTTGCAATAATACATTTCGTCCCTTCGCTGTAAAATATCGCAAGTAAATTCGGCCATTGCACTCCCGACTAACGCCAAAAGGCACACGCTCACCATAACCTGTCGCGCCATCGCCATTTTCAATCTCCCTTGGTTACTTCTTCGATCGCCCGCTTGTCGCTTCTGTCCACTCCCCTCTCTTCCCACCTCTTTATATACATATTCATGTGATACTGTGTATATATTCGTATGTCACAGCAGGCGATAACCATTAGCAGAGTTTTTTGAGGTGAAAGTCGTTCATGTTTTCTAGAACCCTGCTATTTTGTTCATATATTATAATTTTTACAACTATATCACACCCACTCTCGATAAATCATATCTTAACCGAAACGTATTTTATTAGAAAAATTTGCAAACAGATTGATGATCCATCATCCAAACAAGTAATTATTTTATTGTACATTAAAATAAACAATCAAATATTTCAAAATTTTTATTAGATGGAATTTATAAATCCAAACAAATATTTGTTTTATTGTACATTAAAATACACAAACACACATTTCAAAATTTGTATTATATGTAATTTATAATTAATATTAAAATTTAGAGAGTAATATAAAAAACGTACTTATCTCCACAATTTTTATATGTTATAAAATATTTTTTTATTTAAATTTTATAAATAAATACTACTTATATTAAATATAATTATAATAAATAGTATTTTATTGTAGTATTGTATATTACATATTAAAATGAGTATATATATATATATATATATATATATATATATATATATATATATATATATATATATATATATATTGTGTATTGTATTGTAAATGTTAATAAAAGGTCGTTATGTAACATATTTACACTTTTTGGTTGTCTTATTGATCTCCCAATGTATGAGTTTTTTTGTGGCTAATGCAAGGGATTTGCTCAAAGTCCTGCTTCATGGCTATTTATGAAGAAAATCTAAAAATATCTTATAAGCTAAGGGGTTGGAAGGATCTTTCAAGTGTCAATTTCAATTTAGAAGGATAAGGTAGAGTGCATTTGTAATAGGTAGATATAATTTGTTTTTATTTGGTTTAAAACAATCTCATGCTTGAGATTTGAGCTATTTTTGGTTGATGTGATCCTATGTTTATGGTTATGTCTCAATCAGGAAATTAGTAAAATTTCCACGTCTGAATACACAAAAACAAAAGAGGGGTTTGTTTTTGGAATAAAAAAATATTTCTCCATATTTGTGGATGCCTCTCATTCTCTATAGAAATTGACTTCTGACTTTGTTCAAAAATATAAGAATATTGGTTTTGCATCAATTTCTCATTTAAAACTTTAATTTGCAAACACTAGAGAAATCTAGAGCAAATGAAAAAGAATTTGAAAAGTCTGCCATAGAACATGGACAAATGTGTGACTAGTTTGTTTTTTTCCTAGAAAATACTTGGTTGAAGATATTAGTTGATTTTTCTAAACTATTTTTTATAAGATTGTACCAAACCTAGCTTTCTAATATATGTTGGTAAATATCTTTTACCACCAGGCTTGGTAAATATATCTTCTAACTTTAGTCAATAATGCATCATATTTACATCTCAGAAAATGCTTGGTTGAAGACATTAGTTGATTTCTCTAAAAAATTTTTTTTTATAGGATTGCACCAATCCTCACTTTCGAATATATCTTGGTAAATATATTTTAGGAAGAGGCTTGGTAAATATATCTTATAACTTTAGTCATTAATGCATCATATTTACACCTAGTGCCCTATTGATATCTACAATGCCTCACTTCTTTGTGGTGTTTCTTCACTCATTGATGCAGGAGCATAGTCAATTTTGTGGCTAATGTAAGGAATATTTCTCAAAGTCATGCTTCATGGTTATTTATGAAGAAAATCAAAAAATATCTTACAAGCTAAGGGTTGGATCCATGTGGAGTAAATTTCAATTTTTAAGGATAAGGTAGAATCCATTTGTAATAGCTAGATATAATTTGTTTTTATTTGGTTTAAAAAATATCATCTTTAAGATTTGAGCTATTCTTAGTTGATTAGGCTGAGTTTTTTTTCCAATATGTGTTTGTGGAAAATATAAGAATATTGGATTTGCATCAATTTTTCATTTTAAACTTTAGTTTCTAAACACTAGAGAAATAGTACAAGGAGGAGTGTCACCTATTTTGGGGCTCCATTTTTGAGAAAATGAAAAATAATTTGAAGATTTTTCTATTGAATTTTTTGCAGAAGGGGTCTAATGTTTGACTAGCGAAGTTTTTTTGTGATAAAATTTTTGGTTGAAGAGGTTCATTGAGTTCTCAATTTTTTTTTATAGGATTGGTCCTAGATTCCCCAAAACTTGCTTTCTAATGGTTATGTCATTCCTTCTTGTTGGGTATGCTTTAGTGAAGGGTCTATGGAATGAATTCAACAAAGTCAAAGCAGATAAGTGAATGATTCTCTCTTAAATAGATGATAATTTTAAGTTTATGTTCCAATTCAAAAAAAATATTTTTAAGTAAAAAATCTATGAATTTCTGAAGATGAGCATGAAAGAGAATAAATAAATCAAGAACTTGAAAATCTAGCTCAATCATGAAGGTAACCTACCTCATTTGTGGTATGAGAGGAGGAAAAATTAGAAGAAGAAGAACCTAAAATTTTAAGAGCATTATATGAGGATCAAAAATGGCTTTTAGGGTAGGAGTAGAAGAGGAGGTATACCAATTGCAGTAATGAAATCTATACCAAGATTGGAGGAAATACTTGCAACAAGGGAGACTAAAAGGGTTTCTCAAGGAGATCTCCCTGAACATGATTAGGAAGAAGATCATGAAGAGGAGGAGGAACCTACACCTTCTGAAATCTTTGCTAGGATGTACTCCAAAGCTTAAACCTGGAGTACCATGATATAGGTAGTTAGATATGATTGATTGGATCAATGAGATGAATAAACTCTTTGACTTTGAAGAAATGGAAGGAGAGAGGTACGTAAACTTAGTTGTCACTAGATTGTAGAGGCATGCATCTCTATGGCAGAATGTAGTACAAACTGAAAGGAGAAAATCATGTAATAAACCCATAAAAAAATGGAACATGATGGTTTCAAAACTTAGGAAAAAGTTCTTGCCTAGTGACTATGAGGTTACCTTATATAGAGAGACCTTAGGAAAAGGTTGATGAAAATAAGAGAATACACAAAAGACTTCTACAAGGTTAGTATAAGAGCTGGACTAGTTCAAGATAGAGAAGAGAAGACTACAAGGTACATTAATGGATTGAGAATTCACATATAGGATGAAACCAACATTTTATATCCTAAAAAAGTAGATTAAGGTTATCAAATGGAATTAAAAAATGATGAAAAACTTATGAGGAATAAATCTATGAGAGGGAAAATTACTCTTACAGGAAGAGAAGTCAAGGCCATAGAGAGAGATATACAACACCGAGAGTAGGAGATAATAGAAAAAACTCAAATCAGCACACGCCAACAAGGAGTGATACTAGAGGAAGGGGAAGTTTTTCCAAAGGAAGAACATGTAGAGGTAGAGGGAGTCAGTTCATATGCTTCAAGTGTGGAAAGCTAGGACATAAATATTTTGAGTGTCCAGAAAATGAAGACCCTAGACAAAGAAATGCAGTTGTTGATCCTATAGTAGAAGAGGAAGTAGGAATAGTAGAAACAGAAGTAGAAACAGAAGTCGTACCTGAAACCAAAGACTTCTTGGTGATCAACAAAGTGTTGATTCAACTAGAGACGGAAGTTGTAGAACCAACACAAAGAAATACTTTGTTTAAGACAATTTGCAAAGTTGGAGGAAAATTTTGTGAGATGATCATCCACACTCTAAGTATAGATAATCTTGTCTCTACAGAAGTGGTGGAGAAATTGAAGTTGGATACCACTAATCATCCTATTCCTTATAAGGTATACTCATTGCAAAAAGGTCATAAGATATTGATAAATGAATAGTGTGAAATATATTTACAATTGGGAAAATACAAGGATAAAATTTTGTGTGATGTGATGCCAATGGATGTATGTCATATTTTTCTTGGAAGACCTTGGTATAATATGATAGGGGAGCTATGCATGATGGGATGATAAATTTATATAAGTTCCTTGATGATGGTATTGATCACAATTTGTTGCCTATGAAGGAAGGAAGAACATGAAAGGTTCGCACTCTAAAGTCGAAAATCCTTTCTAATAAGTGGAAAATAACATCTTGAGAAAAATGACGAAAATAAATTAAAGTTTTCTTTAGTTTGAAGGGAAAATACAATTCATTATTTTCATGAATAAATTCAAAGGTTTTTGAATGAATAATGTGATATTACTGTGGATAATTTTCCTAATGAGTTACCAAGTGTAAGAAATATAAGTATGTCACATAGAATTGAAACTTTGATCAAGTTTTCCAAACAAATCTGTATACAGAATGACTCCAAAAGAGAACTAACAAAATTAGGAAACACTTGCAATAGTTGTTAGATAAAGGACTAGTCACTAATAGTTTAAGTCCATGTGGAGTGCCTATTGTACTTGCTCCAAAGAAAGATGGATGCTCGAGAAGGTGTATAGATTCCATATTAATAAACAAGATTACTATCAATTAGGGATTTCCTTTACCCATAAGTAATGATTTGATGTATTTTTTTAGCGGAGAAATATATTCTCTAAAATAGATGTAAAAAGTGGATACCCTCAAATCGGGATAAGATAAAGGGATGAATGGAAAACTCCTTTTAAAACCAACTAGGGACTATATCAATGGTTTGTTATGCCATTTGGTCTCTATAATTCTCCAAGTACTTTTATGAGACTTATGAATGAAATTTTAAAGAAGTTTATAGCCAAATTTTTCATAGTATATCTTTTTGAAATATTAGTGTACAGTGAGTCAAAATAAGAATATCTAGTGAATTTCACTAATTTTCTTAAGAAAATCTAGCAATAAAAATTCTTTGTGAATTTTAAGAAGTGTTACTTTCTAAAAAAAGAAAGAAGGATTAAAAATGGAACCTGAAAATCTTCAAAAAATTGCTAATTTTCTTACACCTAAAAAAGTCACTAAAGTTAGAACTTTCCATGGAATCAATGCACCAATCAGTGAGACCATTAAAAAGAACAAACAACCCTTTAAATGGGCCTATATATATATATATATATATATATATATATATATATATATATAAAAATATCACAAAAAAGCCTATTTGATATTACCACACTTTAAGAAACATTTTCAACTGAAATTTGATGCAAGTAGAATAGAAATAACGACTGCTTTAATTAAGAAGAAAGATTTGTAGCTTATCTCACTGAAAAAATTAATGAGTCCACACAGAAATATTATTTATATGATAACGAATTTTATGTTGTTGTTCATAATCTTAAGAAATCGAGGCATTATTTGATGTCACCGGAATGTTTTTTTATATACTAACAACCATGCTTTACAATATATAAAGCACCAACCCAAGTTCAGTAAAAAACATGCCATATGGTTGGATTATCTACAAGGTTTCACATTTGTATTTAAACACATAAGTGGAAAGCAAAAAATAATTGCAAATACGCTTAGCATGAAGAATTTTTCTATCGAGGAAGGAAAAATTCAAATATTGGGATTTGAATTTATGAAAGGCTTGTAAAAGGAGGATGCAGATTTAAAATAGGTATATGAAGCCTGCATAAATCATAAAACTATGAACACTAACAAGTGGCTATAATACATGGTAGAAGAAGGACTGTTAATTAAAAATAGTCAACTATCCATCCCAATTTGTTCCATGAGGGAAAATATCCTCAATGAAAAACATAGTGGAGGTTTAGAAGGTCACCTTGGTTATGCTAAAACTTTAGAAGAACTACAATACTTCTACTATTTTCCAAATATGAGGAGAAATGTAACCAGATTTGTGAGATGTAAGATTTTTCAATATGCGAAAGGGAGAAGTCAAAAAATTGGTTTGTATACACCACTACCTATTCCATTGAGACCTTAGCATTCTATAGGTATTGATTTCATATTAGGACTTCCAAGAACGAAAAGAGTTCATGATTTTAATTTTGTAGTGGTCAATGGATATTCAAAAATGACACATTTCATTCCATGCCATAAGACTAGTGATGCTTTGAATATTCCTAATTTTTTTTTCAAAGAAATTGTGAGATTACATGGTTTTCCTATCTCTGAAAAAGATACTAGGATTATTTTGGAGGACATTATGGAAGAAATTGGGCACAAAATTGACTTTTCGTTCTGCATATCATCCACAAACACATGGGGAGAATTAAGTGGTTAATAGGAGCTTGGTAGAATAACATCCCCAACAATGGGATAATGTATTAGCTAAAGTAGAATATGCATATAATGACTTTCAATAGAAGCACATGAGTGACTCCTTTTCACACAATGTATGGTATGAATCCAAGAGGAGTGAATGAAATAAATTTTTTTCCAAGGGAGAGTTAAGGAGCGTTGAAGATGAAGATTGTGTAGAAGCTATGCAAAGCATACTAAAAAAATAAAACAAAATCTTAAAGAAAGCAACAAAAAGTACAACAAAAGAGAAAAATTGACAAGAAGAGAGGTGAATTTAAGGTTGGTTATTTAGTAATGCCTCATTTGAGGAAGGAAAGTTTTCCAGCAAGAGATTAAAGCAAATGCTTACTAATTAGAGTTACCAACACATATTCATATATTTCCAATATTCAATGTTGTAGACTTGTATAAATATCAAGCAGGTGAGACAAGTTAGCAAGCAGAACCAAAAGACACCTTAGAACCAAAATTTCAATGGATAGCACAAATGCTATCTACAACAACACAATAACCTGAAATGATACTGGACAAAATAGTTTATAAAAAAAACTAGAGGTAAGGAATATTGGGAGTTTCTAATCAAATGGAAGAATTCCACTATATTTGAAGCAACATGGAAAAGTGAAGCTGGTTTACAAAGGGAAGGAGTTGATTATAATAACCTATTAGACAGGAGCCCATTAAAAGTTTTGTCCTTGTGAGTTTTATGTAGGAGCAGAGTCAATTTCTTGGCTAATGCAAGATATATTAGTCAAAGTCATCCTTCATGGCTATTTATGAAGAATTTCAATTTCTAAGGATAAGGTAGAATCTATTTGTAATAGCTAGATATAATTTGTTTTCTTTTATTTTAAATAAACTTATTATTGAGATTTGAGCTATTCTTAGTTAATACGATCCTATGTTTATTAATATGCTTAAATGTGGAAATGATATATATGTAAAATTTGTAAAATTTCCAATTACTATGCGAGGAGAAAAATACAGAAAAATATAGAACAACAAGACTCAAGGGATTTTTTTTGGAATGAAATATATTTTTCTATACATGTGGATTCCTCTCGTTCTATATAGAAATTGATTTCTAAATTTCTAGATGTCTAATGGTCCTGTCATTCCAGCCTTGGGTATGATCGAGTGAAGGCTCTATGAAATGCAACCAAGTAAAATTAGAAGAGCTAATGATTCCATATAGTTTGAGACATTAGCGCTTGATTCATTCAAATCATATTAGTCCTATGTTTATATTCCAATTTAAATATATATATATTTTTAAAAGAATCTGTGAATGTATGAAGATGTACATGAAACAGAAGAAATACATCCACAACTTATATATAACAGAAGAAATAAATCTAAAATTTGACAATATGGTTCAATCTCTAAGGTGATTATAAATTTCTGCTTAATATGGTTCAATCTCTAAGGTGATTATAAATTTCTGCTTAAAATCTGGTTCTAGGAAGGGAACTTGAGTCAGTCATTGTTGTTGCACCAGTCTTTCATCTTGCCTTGTGGCTACACGTAGCATAAATTTAATCATAATATTAAACATCAACATGCAGTCATCTTATTCTTATGAATATTTAGCTTGTTTTCAAACAATTTCTATACAGTGCGTTCTCCCTGTATCTGAACTTCTTCTATACATTCATGAAATATAACAATTTTTCTTGCAAAACAAATTATGAAAAATGACATCATACATTTTATAATTTTTTTAACCAAGATAATAAGAAATCTCCTATTATTACACATAGGAGTAGTTATTTATTTATGGCTAAAACCATTAGGAATATTCTTATCTTTAATTATGTTATGAGAACATTCAACCAAAGTTTATTTTTTTCTCGGCCACTCTACTATGTTATCCATTCTGCTAAGGAGTATGTAATATTATATATTAATATTATTGTATATTAATAGATGTATATTAATATTATTTAATACTTTATATTAATGTAATATTTTAATAAAAATATATTATAAATGATAATATAGTAAAAAATATTAGTTTTGGATGGAGAAAATAATTCGCTACAATAGCACATATTTAAAATCTATTGATTCAAGAGGCTTGGTAAATATATCTTCTAAGTTTATTCATTAATGCATCATATTTACACCCCTGGCCCTATTGATCTCTACAATGCCTCTCTTGTTTATGGAGTTTGATCTCTACAATGCCTCACTTATTTGTGGAGTTTCTTCACTCATTGAAGCAATAGCATAGTCAATTTAGTGTCTAATGCAAGGGATATTTCTAAAAGTCATGCTTGATGGATATTTACGAAGAAAATCCAAAAAAATGTTACAAGCTAAGTGGTTGGAAGGATCCTTCAGCTGTCAATTTCAATTTCTAAGGATAAGGTAGAATCCATTTGTAATAGTTAGATATAATTTGTGTTTAAAAATCTCATCATTTAAGTTACTATTCCTAGTTGATATGATCCTATGTTTACTGATATTGCTCAATTTGAAATGATATATATGTAAAATTTGTAAAATTTCATAGAGAAGAAAACGATTGGAAGGGTTTGGTTTTGGAATAAAATCGATTTCTCCATAGCTATGGATTCCTCTCATTCTATATAGAAACTGATTTTTGAGTTTTTTTTCTTACTTGTATATGTGGGAAATATAAGAATATTCGTCTTGCATCAATTTCTCATTTTAAACATTAGTTTCTAAACACTAGAAAAATAGTAGTGGGAGGAACTGTAACCTATTTTTCTCCTCAATTTCCTAGAAATTGAAAAATAATTTGAAGATTATGCTATGTGGAAGAGGAGGTTATCTCTAGTTTTTTTCCAAGAAAAGTCTTGGTAATTTTTTTTTTATAGGATTGCACCTAGATTCTCCAAAGCTATCTTTCTAATACTTACGTAATTCCTCAGTGTTGGGTATGCTCTAGTGAAGGGTGTATGGTGTGAATGCAACCAAGTCAAAGCAGGGGAGTCCATGATTCCAGATCAAATAGATGATAGGTGTAAGTATATGTTCCAAATTAGAATAAATATATTTAAGAACATAATGTGTGAATGTGTGAAGATGAACATGAAACACAAGAAATTAATCCAGAACTAGAATGTCTAGTTAAATATTTCACTAGATTGTTCGAGGAAGGGAACTTTCCTCATTTGAGGTATAAGAGCAAGTAAAAATAGGAGAATAAACCCTTAAACATACCTTCAAGATAATAATATCAATATCAGAAATGGCTTTGAGGGTAGGAGGAGGAAGTGGTAGAGGTAGACTAGGAGGTACACCAATTGCAACAATGAAAGATATATGATTATTGGAAGAAACACTTGCAACAAATGAGACTGAAAGGGTTCATGAAGGAGATCTTAGTGAATCTTATGAGGAAGAAGATCATGAAGAGGAGGAATCACCTACACCTGAACTCATATTTCTGAAATCTTTGCTAGGATCTACTTCAAATCTTAAACCTAAAGTCCCATCCTACACTCCAACTTTAGACCTTGAAGAGGTGATTGATTGGATTAATGAGATAGAATAAATCCAAGGAGAGAGGCACATAAAGTTTGCTTTCACCATATTGAATAATCATGCATCTCTTTGGTGGGATGGAGTACAAGGGGAAAGGAGAAAATGAGGTAAGAACCACATCAAAAATTGAAACATGATGGTTTCAAAACTTAGAGAATTTTTCTTTCCAGGTGGCTACGAGCTTACCTCATATAGACAGATGCAGAATCTTGGAAAAGGTATATGACAATAAGGGAATACACATAATAGTTCTGCAAGGTTAGTATAAGAGCTAGATAGGTTCAAGACAAAAAACAGAAGAAAACAAGGTACATTAATGGATTGAGAGTAGACATACAAGATGAAATCAACATGTTAGCTCCTAAAAAATTAGATGAAGGTTATCAAATGGACTTAAAAGTTGAGGAAAAACTTAAGAGGAAGCAATATATGAGAGGGAAAAATACTCTTAGAGCAAGAGGAAGTGAGAGTGTTAGAGGGATATCTACAACACCAAAAGTAAGAGCTAGCAACAAGAGCTCAAATTAGTAGACACCAAAAATCAATCATACTAGAGGAGCTCAAATTAGTAGACACCAAAAATTAGTCATACTAGAGGAAGAGGAAGTATTTCCAAACGATGAATAGGAAAAAGTAGACAAAGAGAGTTCAAATGCTTCAAACCTGGGAAGCTAGGAAATATAAATTTTGAGTGTCTAGTAATTGAAAGCATGAGACAAAAAAATGGAGTTTTTTCTAGTGTAACAAAAGAGGAAGAGGGAACAGTAGAAACATAAGGTGTACATGCAACAGCAGAACCTGTGGTGATCAAAAAAATGTTGATTAAGCAAGATAATGAAGTTGTAGAACCAACACAAAGAAATACTTTGTTCAAGAAAAATTTCAAAGTTGGAGGAAAATGTTGTGAGATGATCATCAAGAGTGGAAGTATAGATAATATTGTCTCTACAAAAATGGTGGAGAAATTGAAGTTGAATACCACTAAGAATCCTACTCCTTATAAGGTATCCTATTTTAATTGCATAAAGGTCCTGAGCTCTTGATAAATGAAAAGTGTGCGATAAAGTTGAAATTGGGAAAATACAAACATAAAGTTTTGTGCGATGTGATGCCAATGGATGTATGTCATATTTTCCTTGGAATACCTTGGCAATATGATAGGGGAGCTATGCATGATGGGATGAGAAATGTATATGAGTTTTGTCATGATTGTATAGATCACATCTTGTTGCCTATAGAGGAAGGAATCACATCAATAATTAACAGTCCAAAATCCTTTCTCATGAGTGGGAAATAACATCTTCATCAGATGGAGGAAAATAAGGTAAAGGTTTCTTTAGTTTGCAAACCTAGTGTAGTTCTTACGACAAATACAATTGATGTTTTTATAAAATAAACTCAAAGGTTGTTGAATAAATACTTTGATATTGATGTGGATAATTTTCCTAATGAGTTACCACTTGTAAGAAGTATAAGTCATCACATAGATTTGATACCTGGATCAAGTTTTCCAAACAAAGCCGCATACAGAATGACTCCAAAAGAGAATGACGAAATTAGAAAAAAAGTGCAGGAGTTGTTGGATAAAGTACCTGTGAGTGAGAGCTTACGTCCATGTGCAATACCTAGTGTACTTGCTCCAATGAAATATGGAAGATAGAGAATGTGTATAGATTCTAGAGAAATAAACAAGATTAATATAAAGTACTGATTTCTTTTACTGATAATTAATGATTTCATGGATTTTCTTAGTGGAGAAAGATATTTTTCTAAAATATATTTAAAAAGTGGTTACCATCAAATCAAGATAAGAGAAAGGTATGAATGGAAAATTTCTCTAAAAACAAATGATGGGTTGTAATAATAGTTGGTTATGGCATTTCATCTCTGAAATTCAGCAAATACTTTTATGAGACTTATTGAATGAAATTTCAAGGGTGTTTATAAGGAAATTTGTCATAATATACATTATTGACATATTAGTGTATAGTGAGTCTAAATAAGAACATATAATTCATCTGAGGAATGCTTTTAAGAAACTGCAGCAACAAAAATTGTTTGTGAATTTTAAGAAGTTTCAAGGAAATTGTTAATTTTACTACACTTAAAAGTCTCACTTAACTTAGAAGGTTCCATGGATTCAAACGTTTATACAAGAATTTCATACGAAATTTTAGTGGAATCAATGAAAAAATCATTGAGACAATTAAAAAGGACAAACAACCCTTTAAATGGATTAAAAAAAAAAAGTCATCTTCTGAAGAAAAAGAGCACAGAAAAGCCTATTTTGACATTAGCACACTTTATGAAACCTTTTGAATTGAAATGTGATGCAAGTGGAATATAAATAGGGGTATTTTTGATTCAAGAAAACAAACCTATAGCTTATTTCATTGAGAAATTTAATAAGTCGACACATAAATATTCTTCATATGATAAGGAATTCTATGTTGTGGTTCGAGTTCTTAAGAAATGGAGAAATTATTTGATGTCACATGAGTTTATTTTATATAATAAAAACCATGATTTGAAATATATAATGCAGCAACCCAAGTTGAGTCAAAAACATGCCAAATGGGTTGAATACCTACAAGGTTTCATATTTGTATTGAAGTCCATAAGCCCACAACAAAATAGAATTGTACACACGTTTAGCATGAAGAATTTGGCTATTCACGAAGGACAAATTCAAATTTTGGGATTTGAATATATGAAAGACTTTTACAAGGAAGATGCAGATTTCAAAGTGTCATATGAAGAGTGCATAAATCACCAAGCCATGAGCATAACCAAGTGGGAAGAATACATGGTACACGAAGGAATGTTATTTAAAAATAGTCAACTAATCATCCCAATTTGTTCCATGTGGGAAAATTTCATCAAGGAAAACATAGTGGAGGTTTATGAGATCATATTGGTTATCATAAAAATTTAGAACCATTATAACACTTCTATTATTTGCTAAATATGAGGAGAGATCTAAAAATATTTGTGAGCATATGTAAAATTTGTCAATATTCCAAAGGGAGAAGTCAAAACACTAGTTTGTATAAACCACTACCTCTTCCATCTAGACCTTAGAATTCTATGAGTATGGATTTCATATTAGGATTTACAAGAATGTAAAGAGGTCATGATTCTATTTTTGTAGTAGTGGTTGGATTTTTAAAAATGGCACATTTCATTCCATGCCGTAAGACTAGTGATGTTGTCAATATTGCTTATTTATTTTTCAAAGAAATTTTCATATTACATGGTTTTCCTACCAACATTGTGTGTGAGAGAGATACCATATGTTTTGGACACTTTTTGACAACATTATGGAAGAAATTGGGCAGAAAATTGAATTTCCGTTCTTCTTATCATCCATAGAGACATGGGTAGACTAAAGTGGTTAATAGAAGCTTGGGAAATATTAATGTATTAGCTCAAGCAGAATATGCTTATAATGGCTCTTTCAATAAAATCACTGGAACGAGTCTGTTTCAGATAATTTATTGTATGAATGCAAGAAGAGTGCATGAAATAAAAAACCTAGGGAGTTAACGAGTGTTGAAGGTGAAGATTTTGTAGAAGTTTTGAAAATCAAACATAATAGAGTGAAACAAAAAATTCAATAAAATAAGAACAAGTACAAGCAAAGAGAAAATTTGAGAAAAAGAGAGGTGAATTTTGAGGTTGGTGACTTAGTAATGGCTCATCTAAGGAAGGAAATATTTGCAACATTAGAATACAACAAACGAAAATACAAAAAAGTTGGTCCTAGTAAGATTTATAAGAAATTTTTAGCCACTGCTTACTAATTAGAGTTACTAGCATGGATTTTTATATCTCCAGTCTTCAATGTAGTCGACTTGTATAAATATCAAGCAGGTGTTACAAGTCAACAAGAAGAAGAAGAGGAAATATCAAAACCAAAAGTTCAATGTACAACAAAAATTCCATCTACAACAACACAAGAACACAAAGGGGTTTATAAAAAATCATAGGTAAAGAATATTCAGAGTTTCTAATCAAATGGAAAAATTCTCCTATATCTGAAGAAACTTGGAAAACTCAATATAGTTTACAAAGGGAAGGAGTCTATTATATTAAGCTTAGCACATGAAAAAAATTTTCCTTGGCTGTTTGATGTAGGATAATAACCCATTTTTTCGCTAATGCAAGGTATATTGGTAAAATTCATGCTTCGTGGCTATTTATGATGAGAATCCAAAAAATATTTCAAGTTAAGGGGCTAGACCCATCACCTCTCAATTTAAATTTCTAAGGATAAGGTAGAATCGATTTGCAATAGTTATATATAATTTGTTTTTATTTGTTTTAAATAATCTCATCATGCATAATTGAGTTATTCTTGGTCGATTCAATCTTATGTTTAAATATATGGGTGAATTTGTAAATTATATATATCTTTAAAATTTAGTTTTCAAACACAAGAGAAATTGTAGAGGGAGTAACCGTCGCCTATTTTATGTTTAGTGCAACAAATATTATTCCATCTCTCCCCCATCCATGTATATCTATATATCCCTCTTTCTCTCCTTATTTGTCTCTCTATCTCAAACCCCTAAACACACATGCTCTCTCACTCCATATTTATATATATCTGTTTCCCTCCCTCCCTCTCTCCATCTATCTCTTCTTCCATCCATTCACCTTCCATCTATATCTCTATACTCCCCTTCTCTCTCTCTCCCCTGCTTCTACCTCTCTATCCACCCACTATCATCTCCCCCTATCTTTCCATATTCTTTATCACTCCCTATCTCTCTCTCTTCACCTTTATCTGTCTATGTCTTTCTTCATACCTCCCTCTCACTCTGCCTCCACTCCATCTCTCTTTCCATCCCTTGCTCCACTCTCTCTCTCTCTCTCTCTCTCTCTCTCTCTCTCTCTATATATATATATATATATGAGTGTGTGTGTGTAACATTCCTCAATAACCTCACATAAAATATGCATGGAAACTATTCAAATCATTATTCCAGATTCCTCATTCACCATTAGATAGAATTTTTATTAGTACATAGAGTAGCTTTATTATAGGAATAGTAAGTTTCATAACCATTGAAAACCATTGTTTTATTATATTAACATAAAATGTATGATGTAAAATCTCACCATTTCTTGATTCCTTTAACAATATTAATTAATCACATAGTTGTCATTATGAACATCAAATCACGCAAGGAATTAGCATCATCAAATGGACACAATAATCAATCACATCATTGAACACCGATATACCCTAGAAACGTCGTAGGGTGAAAATGAGAAAATGTTTAATTTTTTCATTAAAAACTCATGAGGGTGTTCACCCCTCACTCAATTTCTCATAAGGGAGTCCATCCCATAATAATTATGTTAAAATATTAAAGCGAAGGTCATTTAAATACAAAATATCTAGCTTAAATCCATTACAATCATTATGATAGAATTTACCCACTAATATTAAATCTTCATATCTTTGTGGCATGGTTCTTCCTAAAATGAACCATCCTAAAGCTCGCACTTGTTTGTAGGGACAATTAATTATTTATGTTCCACTATCTTAAGCATAATATATATTTTTCACAAGTCACCATCATTTTGTGCTATTTTTGTCTTAAACATACATTGATGTCAAGGTTACATAAATTATGGGTAAGACCATACGTCTGAAGTGATATAGAGAAATGGGCGTAGTGAAACCATGGAGCACCATAGTTTAATCTTTGCCTTACTTTAATTATAATGACCAACACAGAGGATGAATAGAGAGGTTAATAGAACTAGCACCTCTTTATACCATAACCATGATACCTTAGGCACTCGTAGCCTTACACCTATGACATCTAGGATGAGAGAAATGAAAACGCGGAAACGAAATCCATAAGGTGACTATAAAAAAAAAGAATGAGGAGTAATGGTAAGAAAATGGTTAGTGCTTGGGGAGGAGAAATGAGGAACATTGGTTCTCTTCATTGCATCCTATCCCTTCTCAGAACCCCACACAACATATCGATGTGTCCATCACATGCTACCATTGGAGGGTATGAATTATACGTACTTGGGAGGGGTAAACAATAGCTATCGATTATTTCATAAATTTAATGCATCAATAATATGGTTTTAAATGCAAAAGATGCACTCGAGTAATCTAATAAAACCATATATGACTGATTTTAGGTTAAATTATATAGTACTAAGTCCTCGTATATTTGAAAGTTGGAATAGAGATTATTAATAGTCGTCAATTATAAAGGTTGCGTTATCTTGCTTTGTTCAAGAGAATTAATCAAGACATTTACATGGCCCAGGAGAATGATGATATTTACCATAACTTATGCATTGTATTATTAAATTAAGCCACAAATATCATGCAATCAAGATATAACTCTCAAGGTTACTTTAAGTTGGTATGTAAAAAAAAAGAGAAAAAGTAAATTAGAAGGATGGTAGTTGTATAATATTTTTAATATGGAGTTATATACATGTATAAGTTAAATCAAAGGAAATAAGAAAAAAAAATAAAAAGTGTCTTAAATCTAGGAGATGTGAGACCCGGGATCTTTGTCTTAGACAAAATGAAAGGGAGATGATTTTAAATTCACTAAAGGTGTCCATTGTGCTTCAACAACTGAAACTGGAGCTTTTGGAAATCCTATTTATATTCAATAAACACTTGCACTGTTTTATCCATGCCCATAAAAATCTGCTTTAGAGCCTTGCCGAATATTTATTTCATGAGCCAAAACAAGAAAAGGGTGTGCTTGAACTAAGTTATGCGACCACAAGTCTGACTATGATCTCGAGCTAGAGTCTACAAATCCTCAACATTGATTTCCATTGTACCCACTTGATAATTCAAATCCTCTTCCCACTCAATTAAATTCTTGATTTCCTCAGTTTTCCCTCATGTTATCTTGTATATGGGTTGTTTATGATGTTGGATACAGGCTTTGTTCCCATCGGTTTAGCTTCACAAGAGCCTGGTTTCCATGCTAACGTGGTGCCTCTATTTTTCTTGCCACAACCCCTCGAGGCAGGGCTTCTATTCCTCACTTTTGTTGCTTGAGCCATGACTTTAAAGTTACAATATGTTGAGATGGGAGTATTTACAAAATTATTTCATAGAGGTGGTAGGTTGAGCCTAGAGATGCTCAGAATCTATATGTTGCCATCACCCTACCCACTTGTAATAATAGTAACAAAAAACCATTATTCAAAAAAATGGATTTGAGGGGATTTCTCCCACCCTTTCCAGGGATTAGGAATGTCACCACCCGAACTAAAAAAAGAGCCGAACACCATTTTTAAAAACTAGCAAGCATCAAAATCCATAATTTGAACATAGATTTTATTGTAGTTCCTACCATGATGACAAACCATGTTCAGAAACCACAAATGAGACATGACCAAATGAAAAGGTGGGTGACATAAGGGGTGAAGTCCCTGGGACCCATAAAGGGGTAGGAAAGGAGGAGTTCTTCCCCATCACACCCAAAGCTAAAATAGAAACTCGTCCCGAAAGAACTCAGTGGCACAAAACCCATAAATAAAACATTAAACAAATCGTCCCAAAATCCATGCCATGTGAGGCCAAGGCATAATAGTGATGCTAGGTTTATCATTTAATCCCTTGGATTTATTAATATCTTGAGTTGAAAAATTATTAATTCCTAGCCTTTATTAATTTTCTGGGTATTTTAGTCCATTGGGTTTATTTGATCAGTGTATTAAGGGTTACATATTACTCCTATAGTTTAATATTAATCGGTGGCACAATGTCACATTATGAAAAATATTCTCTCAATATGAAAATAAACCATGTTCAACAATTGCTGATCATCATCAACCATAGCCGATCATGGTGTACCATGGTTGAATATGACATTGTGAAAAGGATTTTCTCAATAAGAAAATCTACCATGTAGAACTATGATCATCCTTATTGCATGTAATATCCCTATTTAGGGCAGCCTCCCTGTTGAGGGTCCGGTGGGCCCTACCACGTTGCCGAGGTCTTCGTAATTGGGGGACTGCACGAGGGTCCCCATCCCAAGATGCTCCGGTGGGCCTTAGGACTCCACCCTTAACACCCTGGGATACTGCCCTCACTAACGTTTCGAGATTTTGGTGTAGTGGTTGGGCTTTTGTGGTATTAGAGTTAATGTTTCGAGGTCGAGACTCGGGAAGCATGGTGGGCTGTAATATTCCTATTTAGGGCAGCCTCCCTATTGAGGGTCCGGTGGGCCCTACCACATTGCCAAGGTCTGTGTAATTGGGGGACTGCGCGAGGGTCCCCGTCTCGAGATGCTCCGGTGGGCCTTAATACCTCACCCTTAACACCCTGGGATGCCGCCCTCACTAAAAGTTTGAGCTTTTGGTGTAGTGGTTGGGCCTTAACACCCTGGGATGCCACCCTCACTAACAGTTCAAGCTTTTGGTGTAGTGGTTGGGCTAGTAGACAGTGGGAGCATGACATTCCTAACTAGGAGTGGGAGGAGCTATTGGATATGGTGGAGCATCCATCTGTGGTTTGACACATGGATGAGGCGCAGATAGATGTACACGTAGTCAACAGAGCTGTAGTATTTTTAGTCGGTAGCACTCTACAGGAGTACATCGATGGAGCTTGCAGCATATCTTGCCCACTTTGGCCCATTATAGAGAGAGGGGCTTCCTTATACAAGCATATTTCATTGGCAGATAGGGCATAGCAGTGGGAGTTGATTACGGGCTGGCGGAAACACTCCGAGCATGTTCCATATGCAGTTGTTGTTGCTACATCGGATTCTTCTTCCAGGATGGACTGGCAAGAGATCATGAGTTGGTACCCTCTTGATGGTACGGTATTATTCGTAGGGAGAACAATGGAGCAGGGGCCCTTGGACATAGTAGATGTTATAGAATCCATATGGCAGGGGGGCACATGGCGTCATTTCTTCAGCACTCCATCACGATTTCAGCAGAGTAGGATCAACATGGGATTGAGTAAGGACTTGGATTGGAGAGAGGTGACGAGTTGGTACACAGCTGATGGGACAGATTACACAGTCACAGATACAATGCATCATGGGTCATGTTCTTTTCCTCTTAGAGCATTAGTCATAGCCAGAGGCAGTGCGCAGTCTGAGCCGTGGGACTTGAGTGATTATTGGCCAAGCTGGCGATGGGATTCGAGAGGAATGTTGGTTGGCTGGTACCATGAGAGATTATTTTGGGATCCTGGCATTAAGAGATCCCTTCATATCAGGGTGATGCAGAGGTCAGGGAGGTTTCAGTGGTGCATCTGGGACCTAGGAACGTTTTGCAGTGTCAGTGGGGAGCATCAGCTAGAGAGGAGGCTTGTTTAAGTATTGCTTAAGGAAAAGAAATTTCTGGCAGGGCGGACTGTAATATTCCCAATTAGCAGCAGCCAATTGGAAATATTAATTTTGATCAATTTTTCCTTATATAATTAAATTATAAATAAAATTGAGTAGAGGGGGGCATAACTCACTTTAAAAATAAAGTTCACTCCCTAGTAGACACAACGTTTTAACTTAAGTGAGCCAAGGGGGGGGCCAAGAGACCATGTAGAGAGGGGACCCACATGTTCTCTAAAAGCTTCTGTGCAGATAAGGATGAGCATGTGGCAAGAGAGAAAGGCTACGTTGGGGTATTGGAGGGAAACCAACGTTATAAAATGGGAGGAGCCTTCTCATTTCATTCATTCTTGAGTTGTTGATTTTGGAGTGAGACTTTTATCTTCCTGAGCATGCTGGCTATTTAGCCTGTCTGTAGCACTGTTTAGTGCACCGAGTGTCTCCGTGCGGAGGTCTCACCCTTAGCCACGGGGGACTTCAAGTGCCTTCTCGGGAAAGGTTTGTTTTCCAGTATTTCGTGAGCCATTTGATTGTTTGGGTTTGTTGCGCAGCTAGCGCTTATAGAGACTATGCAGTCACTGAGAGAGAAGACACATTCCATTGTGGAGGAGCATCGAATTGGGGTCTTTACAGGATATTTCGCCAGGATTTCGAGCAGAGGGTTATTCTTTGCCCGTCATAGGTTTTTGGCGGAGTTTGTGGCAGTATTTCAGCTATTTCTATCTAGACACTGTGCTATTTGGAAGGGTTGGAAGGGTTTGTTTTTGGAATAAAATATATTTCTCCATACCTATGGATTGCTCTCATTCTCTATAAAAACTAATTTGTGAGATTTTTTTCTTACCTGTATATGTGGGAAATATAAGAATGTTTGTTTTGCTCAAATTTCTCATTTTAAACATTATTTTGTGAACACTAGACAAATAGTAGTGGGAGGAACTGTAACCTATTTTTCTCCTCAATTTCCTAGAAATTGAAAAATAATTTGAAGATTACGCTATGTGGCAGAGGAGGGTATCTCTAGTTTTTTTCTAAGGAAATTCTTGGTAATTTTTTTTTTATAGGATTGCACCTAGATTCTCCAAATCTAGCTTTCTAATAGTTATGTAATTCCTCAGTGTTGGGTATGATCCAGTGAAGGGTGTATGGTGTGAATGCAACCAAGTCAAAGCAACAGAGTCCATGATTCTAGATCAAATAGATGATAGGTGTAAGTTTATGTTCCAATTTAAAAAAATATTTTTAAGAACATAATGTGTGAATGTGTGAATATGAACATGAAACATAAGAAATAAATCCATAACTAGAATATCTAGTTCAATATTTTACTAGATTATCAATTTATGTTGAAGATGCAGTTCTAAGAAGAGAACTTGCCTCATTTGTGGTATAAGAGCACATAAAAATAGGAGAATAAACTCCTAAAAATTCCTTGATGATAATAATATCAAGATTAAAAATGGCTTTGAGGGTAAGAGGAGGAAGTGGTAGAGGTAGACCAGGAGGTACACCAATTGCAATAATTAAAGCTATATGATTATTGGAAGAAAGACTTGCAACAACTGACACAGAAAGGGTTCATCAAGAAGATTTTAGTGAATTTTATGAGGAGGAAGATCATGAAGAGGAGGAAGAACCTACACCTAAACTCATATTTCTGAAATCTTTTCTAGGATCTACTTGAAATATTAAACCTAATGTCCCATCCTACATTGGAACTTTAGACCTTGAAGAGGTGATTGATTGGATCAATGAGATAGAATAAATTCGAGGAGAGAGGCACATAAAGTTTGTTTTCACCATAGTGAAGAGGCATGAATATCTATGGTGGGATGGAGTACAAGGGGAAAGGAGAAAATGAGGTAAGAACCACATCAAAAAGTGGAACATGATGGTTTCAAAACTTAGATAATTTTTCTTTCCAAGTGACTATGAGCTTAAATTATATACAGAGATGCATAATCTTAGGCAAAGGTTGATGAAAATAAGGGAATACACATAATAGTTCTACAAGGTTAGTATAAGAGCTAGACAGGTTCAAGGCACAACGTAGAAGACAACAAGGTACATTAATGGATTGAGAATGGACATACAAGATGAAATCAACATGTTATCTTCTAAAAAATTAGATGAAGGTTATTAATTTGACTTAAAAGTTGAGGAAAAACTTACGAGGAAGAAATATATGAGAGGGAAAAGTACTCTTAGAGCAAGAGGATGTGAAGGTGGTAGAGGGAGATCTACAACACTAAGAGTAAGAGCTAGCAAGAAGAGCTCAAATTAGTAGACACCAAGAATCAACCATACTAGAGGAGGTCAAATTAGTAGACACCAACAATCAGTCATACTAGAGGAAGAGGAAGTTTTTACAAACGATGAATAGGAAAAATTAGAGGAACAGAGTTCAAATGCTTCAAACGTGGGAAGCTAGGACATAGATATTTTGAGTGTCTAGAAAATGAATTCTCGAGACAAAGAAATGGATTTTTTTCTAGTGTAGCAAAAGAGGAAGCGGGAACACAGTAGAAACATAAGGTGTACAGGAAATAGCAGAACCTATGGTTATGACAAAAATGTTGATTAAGCAAGAGAATGAAGTTGTATAACTAGCACAAAGAAATACTTTGTTCAGGACAATTTTCAAAGTTGGAGGAAAATGTTGTCAGACGATCATCAAGAGTGGAAGTATAGATAATATTGTCTCTACATAAATGGTGGAGAAATTGAAGTTGAATACCATTAAGCATCCTACTCCTTATAAGGTATCCTAGTTTAGTTTCATAAAGGTCATGAGCTCTTAATAAATGAACAGTGTGAGATAAAGTTTCAATTGGGAAAATACAAGGATAAATTTTTTTTTAATGTGATGCCAATTGATGTATGTCATATTTTCCTTGGAATTTACCTTCGCAATATGATAGGGGAACTATGCATGATGGCATGAGAAATGTATATGACTTCTATCATGATGGTATATATCACATTTTTTTGCCTATGGAGGAAGGAATCACATCAATAATTCACAGTCCAAAATCCTTTCTCATGAGTGGGAAATAATATCTTCATCAAATGGAGGAAAATAAGGTAAAGGTTTCCTTAGTTTTGCAAACCTAGTGTAGTTCTTAGGACAAATACAATTGACGTTTTTCAAAAAGAAATTCAAAGGTTTTTGAATGAATACTTTGATATTGATGTGGATAATTTTCCTAATGAGTTACCACTTGTAAGAAGTATAAGTCATCACATAGATTTGATACCTGGATCAAGTTTTCCAAACAAAGCCTCATACAGAATGTATCTAAAAGAGAATGAAAAAATTAAGAAAAAAGTGCACGAGTTGTTCGATAAAGGACTTGTGAGTGAGAGCTTAAGTCCATGTGCAATACCTAGTGTACTGGCTCCAAAGAAATATGGAAGCTAGAGAATGTGTAGAGATTCTAGAGAAATAGACAATATTACTATCAGGCACTGATTTCTTTTACCGATAATTAATGATTTCATCGATTTTCTTAGTGGAGCAATATGTTTTTATAAAATATATTTAAAAAATGGTTACAATGAAATCATGATAAGAGAAAGGGATGAATGGAAAATTTCTTTAAAAACCAATGAGGGGTTGTAAGAGTAGTTGGGTATGGCATTTCATCTCTGGAATTCACCAAATAATTTTATGAGACTTATTCAATGAAATTTTAAGGGTGTTTATAGGGAAATTTATCATAGTATACCTTATCGATATATTAGTGTATAATGAGTCTAAATAAGAAAATATAGTGTATCTGAGGAATTATTTTAAGAAACTGCAGCAACAAAAATTGTTTGTGAATTTTAAAAAGGTTTAAGGAAATTGTTAAATTTCCTACACATAAAAGTCTCACTTAAGTTAGAAGGCTCCATGGATTCAAAATATTATACAATAAGTTCATAAGAAATTTTAGTGGAATCAATGAAACAATCATTCAGTCAATTAAAAAGGACAAACAACCCTTTAAATGGAAAGAAAAAAAAAATTCAAGAAAAAGAGCACAGAAAATCCTATTTTGACATTACCACACTTTAAGAAACCTTTCCAATTGAAATTTGATTCAATTGGAACAGAAATAGGGGTATTCTGTATTCAAGAAGACAAACCTATATCTTATTTCATTGAGAAATTTAATAAGTCCACACAGAAATATTCTTCATATGATAAAGAATTCTATGTTGTGGTTCAAATTCTTAAGAAATGGAGATATTATTTGATGTCACATGAGTTTATTTTATATAATCACAACCATCCTTTGAAATATATAATGCAACAACCCAACTTGCATCGAAAACATGCCAAATGGGTGGTGTATCTACAAGGTTTCATATTTGTACTGAAGTCCATAAGCCCACAACAAAATACAATTGTACACACCCTTAGCATGAAGAATTTGGCTGTTCACGAAGGACAAATTAAAATTTTGGGATTTGAATATATGAAAGACTTTTACAAGGAAGATGAAGATTTCAAAGTTTCGTATGAAAAGTGCATAAATCACCAAGCTGTGAACATAACCAAGTGGGCAGAATACATGGTACAAGAAGGATTGTTATTTAAAAATAGTCAACTAATCATCCCAATTTGTTCCATGTGGGAAAATTTCATTAAGGAAAAACATAGTGGACGTTTATGAGATCATATTGGTTATCATAAAACTTTAGAAACATTATAACACTTCTACTATTTGCTAAATATGAGGAGAGATCTAAAAATATTTGTGACTATATGTAAAATTTGTCAATATTCCAAAGGGAGAAGTCAAAACACTAGTTTGTATACATCACTACCTATTCCATCTAGACCTTAGAATTCTATGAGTATGGATTTCATATTATTATTTACAAGAATTTAAAGAGGTCATGATTCTATTTTTGTAGTAGTGGATGGATTTTCAAAAATGGCACATTTCATTCCATGCCATAAGACTAGTGATGTTGTGAATATTGCTAATTTATTTTTCAAAGAAATTTTCATATTACATGGTTTTCCTATGAACATTGTGTGAGAGAGAGTTACATATTTTTAGGACACTTTTCGACAAAATTATGGAAGAAATTGGGCACAAAATTGAATTTGAGTTTAGCTTATCATCCATAGAGACATGGGTAGATTGAAGTGGTTAATAGAAGCTTGGGAAATATTCTGACAAGTTTAGTAGGAGAACAGATAAAACAAGGGGATAATGTACTAGCTGAAGAAGAATATGTGTATAATGGCTCTTTCAATAAAATCACTTGAATGAGTCTCTTTCAGATAATTTATGGTATGAATGCAAGAGGAGTGAATGAAATAAAAAACCTAGGGAGTTAAGGAGTGTTTAAGGTGAATATTTTATGGATTTTTTTCCAATAAAACATAATAGAGTGAAACAAAAAATTCAATAAAATAAGAACAAGTACACGCAAAGAGAAATTTTGAGAAGAAGAGAGGTGAATTTTGAGGTTGGTGACTTAGTAATGGCTCATCTAAGGAAGGAAAGATTTCCAACATGAGTATACAACAAACTCAAATACAAAAAAATTCGTCCTAGTAAGATTTATAAGAAATTTTCAGCCACTGCTTACGAATTAGAGTTACCAGCATGGATTGTTATATCTCCAATATTCAATGTAGTCGACTTGTATAAATATCAAGCAGGTGATACAAGTCAACAAGAAGAACAAGAGGACATCTCAGAACCAAAATTTCAATGTACAACAAAAATTCCATCTACAACAACTCAAGAACACAAAGGGGTTTATAAAAAAACCATAGGTAAGGAATACTCGAAGTTTCTAATCAAATGGACGAATTCTCCTATATCTGATGCAACTTGGAAAACTAAAGATATTTTACAAAGGCAAGGAGTTGATTATACTAAGCTCAGCCCATGAAAACTTTTTTCCTTGGCAGCTTGATGTAGGATCATAACCCATTTGGTTGCTAATGCAAGGGATATTGGCAAAATTCATGCTTCGTGGCTATTTCTAATGAAAATCCAAAAAATATTTCAAGTGAAGAGGTTGGACCCATCACCTCTCAATTTCAATTTCTAAGGATAAGGTAGAATCCATTTGTAATAGATATATGTAATGTGTTTTTATTTGGTTTAAATAAGCTCATCATGTCTAATTGAGTTATTCTTGGTCAATCCAATCTTATGTTTATATATACATGTAAATTTGTAAATTATATATATGTTTAAACTTTAGTTTTCAAACACAAGATAAATTTTAGAGGGAGGAACCATCACCTATTTTGTGTTTAGTGCAACAAATATTATTCCCTATCTCCCCCCTCCATGTATATCTATATATCCCTCTTTCTCTCCTTATTTGTATCACTATCTCAAACCCCTAAACACACATGCTCTCTCACTCCATATATATCAATCTTCCTTTCCCTCCATCCATCTCTTTATCTATCTCTTCTTCCATCTATTCACCTTCCACATATATCTCTATACTCATCGTCTCTCTCTCTCCCCCACTTCTATCTCTCTATCCACCTACTATTATCTTCCCCTATCTTTCCATATTATTTATCACTCCCTATATCTCTCTCTCCACCTTTATCTCTCTATTTATTTCTTCATACCTCCCTCTCACTCTGCCTCCACTCCATATCTCTTTCCATCCCTCACTCCACTCTTTCAAATCCTCTCTCTCTCTCTCTCTCTCTCTCTCTCTCTCTCTCTCTCTTCCTCTCTCTTATTTTTGTATGTGGGAAATATAAGAATATTTTTTTTCATCAATTTCTCATTTTAAACTTTAGTTTGTAAACATTAGACAAATAGTAGTGGGAGGAACCTTAACCTATTTTGCTCCTAGATTTATGAGGAATTGAAAAAGAATTTGAAGATTCTGCTATATGGAAAAGGAGGGTCTCGAGAGTTTTTTCTATGAAAATGAATGGTTGAAGATATCCTTTGAGTTCTCTAAATTGTTTTCTTTATATTATTTCACCTAGATTCGCCAAAGCTAGCTTTCTAATGGTTATGTAATTCCTATGTGTTGGGTATGCTTGAGTGAAGGTGAAGTATATATATATATATATATATATATATATTTATAAAAATACATTGTAAATGATAATGTACTTAAAAAATATTATATGTATTGTAAATGATAATAAAATAGAATAATATTATATTTGGATGGAGAAAATAATTTTCTACAATATCACATACTTAAAATTTAGTGATTCAAGAGCTTCCGTAAATATATCTTCTAACTGTAGTCATTATGTATCATATTTACACCTATTTTCCTATTGATCTCGACAATGTATGAGCTTTTTTGTTGTGAATGCAAGGGATATTGCTCAAGTCATGCTTCACGGCTATTTATGAAGAAAATCCAAAAAAATATTATAAGCTAAGGGGTTGGAAGGATCGTTCAAGTTTCAATTTAAATTTAGAAGGATAAGGTAGAATGCATTTGTAATAGCTAGATATAATTTTTTTTTATTTGGTTTAAAAAATATCATGCTTGAGCTTTGAGCTATTCTTGGTTGATGTGATCCTATGTTTATGGTTATGTCTCAATCTAGAAATTAGTTTCTATCTCAATCTGGAATTTTGATCCTATTCTTGGTTGATGTGATGCTATATTTGTGGCTATGTTTCTCAAGGGCCTCCTCGAGAAATATTTTTATAGGATCTCTTGCTCCCTCGTATTTCTTTTCTTCCACCATGGGGTGTCATCGGGGTTTGTGAGGTTGATATTACATGGGTTCAACCAGATCGATTGATAACTCCTTATACCCTAACCTCATTGGGTACATGCAATAAAAAACAAAGAAAGACCTGTTGTGATACCACTAATGTGTAACACCCCTAGTTTATGTTTTTCTTTCACAGCTATACATTTGAACTTTAATCCTAAGGGGAGTGGACCCCAATGGACAAGTATTTTGTGGATGTAATTAAATATTTAATTATGAAAAATAAATAAAATAACTCTGTGCAGATTGACCAAAATGAGAATTATGAGATCACTTGCTAAATCCATGAGGATGGAAAGAGGAAAATACTTTCCCCAAAAAACTTTCAAAAATCCTTGAAAGAATTTATTTCCAAATTAGATTTTGAGGAAAATCTAGTTTCCCCAATGATGTGGAGAGTAGTTGGGAAGAGGTAAAAAGCTGGGAAAAGCAGAAAGCAGCTTTAAAAATCCATAAATAAGGGAAGCCTAGGCAAACAGGAAGAAAAGCATCCTGATATTCTGGACGCAGAATTAGAAAGAGGCTTTAGGGAGCAAAATATTAAATAAGCTACTCCTGAACAGATTAGAGGTTGGTCTGGAATGGAAGTGATCTCAGCTCGGGGTTAGTTCTGGAGATAGAGGGACTCTATGGTTGGGAGGACTGGTCAAGTACCAAAGTGGTATGATCACAGTGTTATGAATGATTAAATTTAATTATGGTTAAGTGTAAAGGTTAATGACTGTAGATGCATGTTTCTTGCAATGTTTTGTTTGTGCTGGTGTTCCATACATTTACAGAATGGTAGAGTAATTAAACTTTCTCAGTCCTGCATAGTCGTAGGAACTAGAAATATGAGGACAAATTAGCCAAAAACTCTAAACCAGTCCCTAGTTTAAATCTGGAGATTATATTACCTCATAATTTATAACTATGTAACTTTAATCTGTTTCTGTTATAAATAGAATTAATTCAGTGAACATTAGGGAAACCCAAAAATCTGGGTGTAGGAGGAATTAAGTACATACAAGGCAGAGCTATACATTTGTTGAATTAACTAAATGAGGTACAGACATATAGATTTACTAAACAGCAGTGCATGTCTATTTATATATTTCCTTCTATAATAAGGACATAATGGAAGAGTATATATTTTAATACTATAGATTCTAGTGCTATATATATATATATATATATATATAGTAAAGAAACAGGACTAGACATGTTTACTAATCATGGAAACAAATGTGGTCTGAGAATTATATATATATATAAAACTGGTGATAATATCCTTCCCAAAGCAAGGGTCCAAACTTAATAATTTCTGGAAATTATAAACTGTGCATGTAAACCTCTATAAAACGCATGCAGACTATACAAGCTGGGAAGGATAACAAACAATTTCCCCATCAGATCTATATTATGTTTAGAAGTGTCGTCTAAACACTAAATAGACTGAAAATGTTATGCTAAGAAAAATTATAAATATATAGTTGCAGAAAACATTATAAGTGACTATTACAATGGAACCCAAACTAAGGAGTATAAAGAGAGTCCACTGTTGGATTCATAGAATACACCTGAAATTACAGACTCTGTGGAAAAGGAAAATTCTCCTTCCCTGAGAGATTACAGACTTGAAAACTTTTGCAACAAAGAGACTTATAGTCAATTATGCTATTATAATGAGGAGGAACAGAAAGTAAACATAAGACTAGAAAATTTATTACTTTGTTCAATTAAATTTAGGAAGACCATTACTGAAAGGGAAAATAATTAATAGGAGTATTAACATAAAAATAATAATCTGGAAACTATAAAAAAAAATATTATTGAGTTGTCAATAATAACAGAGACGAAGGATAGACACATTTTGTATATATATATATATATATATATATATGAAATTCTGCAGCCACTTATGGAAACAGGCTATCATAGTTCCATCATAACATTCCAGAATTTAATTATAGAGGGAATTTTATCATCCGAATGAAAAATTATTAACAGTCACAGTCTCTGGCAGAATTTAGTATTACAGTAAAATCTTTGTATGACAATAAGAATTTAAATTGTCTGAAAAAATTATGTAGAATAACGTTACGAGAGTCTGGCTTCTCTCCGACCAATATACTGTTGATACCGACCTAAAAACGCCAAGTGCATTGAAATTAATGACGAACAAAACAACTCTTTTCATGGGTCACCGAGAAGGAAAATTGTATGGCATTCAGAATTACCTGCAGCAAAAACAATCGACAGTGAGAATACGAGTCGAGTAACTGATAAGAATTCTATCACGAATAAAATAATAACAAAGTAATAAAGGGTTACCTAGCAAAGGAAAAACTCCATTCCTTCAAAACGACCTGAAATAGAAGTAGCTCCATAACATTAAAAAATTTGAAGATCAGGAGTTTCAAATGGGAATGAAAAATCCACGGGTCCAGTGATATAATCAAAATTGATCACTTGACTAGGGTATGGGTGATGCTCGTTGTTGAGGAGATGAGTAAAATAAACATATCACCATTTGAACAACATCAGTAAAACCACAAAGGATGATGAGGAGTAAGCTCCTATTCAGAAACGATAAAGCATTAGTCCCACACATCGTTAATAAGAAGACATACGAGGTAGCGGAAGAGATGTTGGAATAAACAAAAATCGACATACTAGGACAGAAAAATCTCTATGAAAGATTTGTCCAACTAACCAATACGAGCTCTCGATTGTAAATGAGACCATGGAAAAAAAAAATATTTTACTTTAACTCAGCTCTCGCTCAAGCAACAGAGCGTATTTCTATGGAAAGAAAAATCCGTATCAAGATATAAACACAGAGCGTAAGTTTAGCATTAAAACCAGGGACATGCATAGAAGTCATACCTGAAATACCATACGATGAGGGGATAGACACGCCAAATCCTGGGGGCGCCTACACTTAGTTCCTCCACTGTGCAGAGTCTTGCCACTGGGAGGCAAGTAGAACAAATGAAGGGAGAAAGAACCGCTTCAATAATAACTCAGATATTTATGCGAACGTCCCAAATCAAAAAAACTGATGAAACCCTAATGGATAGGGATAATCTCCACCGTCCAAGTGGCCTCGAATCCATGGCTTAGACACAGATCGATTTTGTGAAATTGGAATTTAATACACAGTAGTTCAAAACATAAATGTCGATCTATGAAATATATGCCACAGTACCATCGCTCATGTCATGTGGCCGGCGTATTAAAAGCGCCTTCTGGTGTGGCATATCACAAACAAAATATAGATACATATATCCTCGAGTTTGGACGTAGTAAGAACTAATAAAATTGGAAATCAACAGAGTATCAATGAATAGGTGACGAGGAGATTTAAACAAGTTACCATGGCCAAATACCTTAGCCAACCATGCCAACGAGACGCAACGAACGCATTGAAATTTAAATGTGCATATATCCAGATCCAACTAATCATAAGAGATATGTACGTGAGAGATAAATGATGCGATGGTCACGCTCATAATAAATTCATATCCATGACATAGGTTGTAAATATGAATAGACCTTGAATAACTCATAATTCAATTATAGGGTTATAAGACTTGGAGTTATACAAAGACATAAACCCATCGAATACCATATCTAAAACGTAAGAGAATGCTATCGAACCCAAAAAACGTAGGGCTAATAAGCCTACAAGTGTTGTGCATAAACATTAATGAATAAATTGTCATGTGTGAGGACAATATAAATATGGTAGAATATATGTGTAATTTACATTATGCATAGATAGACACGCATAGGAGTAAATGCAACCATATAATAGATATGGTGATATATATGTGTAAATTACATAAGCCACAACCATTAGTGGAAGAAAACAATAAAACTATACCAACAAGAGTAACAGGAGGAATAGTAACTCTACTCCATAACAGATCATAATTGACGAAATTTGAAAGTAGAATTGAACAGTTGTGGTCAATAGAAGCACAAAAATAAATTATAAATAAATAAATAAAAAATTTCTGAGGTGGCAGGAAGAGGCGTTACATAATGCAATAGAATACAAAAATAGACATAAAAAGAGATGTAGTGGAAATAATAATTCATTTCATTAATATCAAATAACTTCAATATGTTTACACAAAGAATGGAAATAAACTAGCTAGGGTGATGGTAGCTTATCTCTAAGAAGAGGTGTGGTGGCTACATGCCTATGAACTGTTTTACAATGAGGCTCGAAGGCCTATTTATTTTTGTGAAATAATGCAAAAACCCTAAACATCCAAAAACCTAACCATAGGAGATGAACTGCGAAAACTATGGGCCCCGTTTGAGTAAATTGGTGTTTCAACTTCTCGGGGACCTAAAATTTGCATATGATATCGATTTTACATGCATAATACCTCTTTAGAAAGATCTATCCGAGCAGTAAAACTTTTTGTTGGAGAAACATCGGTCCATGGACACATGTTGCTCTCGGTTATACCAAAAAATGTTGTTTAGTGCCTCAAAACAACTCTAGATGTTGAGGACTCAAACAACTTCTAAAAATAGTAAGTTATGCTGAAGAATAAAAATTGAAATAACTAATGGTGGGGGTTCAAATGGAATACGTGGATGGAAACCAATATCCATGTGGGTCATTAGGTCCTCCAAATGGGTCCGAAAGTTCGGGAACTGACGACTTGCTAAAAATAGTAAGCTTTTCTTAAAGTGAAAAACTAAAAGAACTAATGGTGTTGGTCCAAATGGAATTGGTGGGTTGCCACCAATATCCAGCTAGATCATGCATCCAAAGATAAAACAACTCGTCCCAAAAGAACTCGGCAACAAAAAACCCATAAACAAACTACAAAAAAAACCATCCCCAAATCCATGCCAGGTTAGGCCAAGGAATAATAGTGATGTGAGGCTTATCATTTAATGTCTTATATTTATTAATATCTTGAGTTTAAAATATTAATTCGTAGCCTATATTATTTTTTTTGGTTTTTTATTCCCTTGTGTTTATTAAATCCCAATATTGAGCTTTAAGTATTAGTCGTATAGTTTAATATTAATCGATAGTGCATTGTCACATTATGACAAAGATTGTCTGAATATGAAAATAAACCAGGTTCAACCATTGTCAATCATCATCAAATGTTGTCGATCATGGTCCGATGGTCAAATGTCACATTGTGACAAATATTTTTCTCAATATGAATATCAACCATGGCTAGCTATGGTCATCCTTGGTGCAACATCGCATTGTGAGAAAGATTATCTCAATGTTTAAATCAAGAATGGTCAACCATGTTTATTTCACATTTTACAATATTTATATAAGGATCTATATACTTAAGGGTTTATAATATTAATCTCTTAGGCTTAACATCATTCCCTTAGGTTTATAAATCCTTGGCTTTGTAGTATTAATTCATTAGGTTTATTATTTCCTTTCGGTTTTTAATTTCAATCCTTTGGGTTTATTGATATAAGGTTTCATATTCTAAAGATATAAATAAACCATAGGTTTTATAGTATTAAACCTTGGGATTAATATAAATCCCTTATGGCTATAATAATGGTCAACCATGGTCCAACGTCACCTAGTAACAAATATTTTGTCAATATGGAAATAAAACATTGTGGAATGTTGCATTGCAATAAAGGTTGTCTCAATATGAAAATGGTTCATGTTCAACTATGTTTATTTTTATTTGTTTATTAATCGTTTATTAATATTTTGGGTTTTTAATATTAGTTTTCTCTCCTTATTGATTCCTTGGGTTTATTAATATTTTTTTTTAATATTAATGGCTTAGGTTTATAACATTAATAATGCCTTACCTTTATTGATCCCCTCTATTTATAACATTAATAATCCCTTGGGTTTATAAGAATAATAATCCACATAACGAGTTATGTTACATCATAAACCTTCTTTCTTAAAAAGACCCATAATTAATAAATTCTTGCTTTCATGTGATTCCTATTTTACAATAAGAAGTAAATATTGAGACTCGTATAATCAACAAAAAATAAAAAATAACCCAAATACTTATATATATTTTTAAAAACACAATATGAGTTACCAGACTCTTCCCTATTGATGAACTATTATCCTAGTAATTGACCTTGAGTTCATGGATCATTTTATACTAGGAAACAAATAAGAATTTTTTACAATTCCATATCCTTAATCCCTAGTAGAGTCTTGTTAAAGAGGTTTTTAAATCTTTATCTATATGGGTCCAATATTTATTTCACACCATAACCTCATTTTTATTTCCAAATTTCCTCTCTCCCACAATATCGTTTACTAAAACGTATTCAACCCATGAAGTTTCTCTACAATAATGATCATTCAAGTAGTACGATTTCCTTGTAGGATGGAGGATTTTTTATTTTTTTGTTTCACTATCCTTTCTCGGATCAGAACTAATTTGAGCCTAAATAACCATCTAGTGGCTCCTATTGTATTTCCAAAAATAAAAATAAGTAGAAAAACATTATTTGATGAATAGCAACAAATATTTACCATATCATAAAAATGTTCACTCTACTTTTCAACCTCTCAGGAATTTTTGAAACGTGTTAAAATCATAGAATTTTTAAATAAAAATTGGTTTGGCTAGTCATAGTAGTTTTAGGTTAGAACCAAAGGATTTTTAAAATGTATAATCATGGTATCTTAAAGGGGAAACGAAATTAGAGGTGGTAGAATAATTGGATAACATCCATTTCTTAGTCACTAACATGGAGGCACAAGGGTGAAGGAATATTAGAGATGGCCACTAAATCATCCTTAACATGCTAGGAAGACATCTCTAGGAACACTAGAAATTTAGGGGGACACTGGAATGACGAGTTATGAAATCAATTCTTATCTTGTACATATGTGTATGAATTTGTGGAATCTATTCATTTTTCGCTCTTCCCCTTACATTTCCTAAAATTCCTTTGACAAGACCAAATTTGTTGATTCTACTCATCAAGGACACATACCCTCCAATCTTGGTCACCCATAGTCTTAGAAAAAGAAAAAAAAATCTTTCTTGCATCCATAGTACCCAAAAATAAGAAAAAATAGCACAAAACATGGGTATCCAAAGTGATGTTGAGTTCCAGACTGAGGGAGAGACATCACATAACTAAGAAAACACCTACAATGAGAATATGTTTGTTGAGTGGGAGCACCCTAGATGTATTTTTGAAGGCTTTGATGATCCCTTCCTCTATGTTTACTATACGGATAATTATAATAAGGGAAAGGCTTAACATTACAAGGATGAAAGGAATCAAGCTCAACACAACTAGATCAAGCACCACTAGAAAATGCAACAACTCAACTAGGTTTGCTATATTCCAATTAAAGGCCCACTCATCCTCTGTTAAATTGTCATTTTCCATGTCATTTTTTTGTTCTTATATGAATAGTGTCTGTAATATCTACCTTTATATCAACCAATACTGTAATAGCTCTACTTACCCCCCAAAAAAAAACTATTTACACCATTTATGCTACTTTGTTGTCACTGACTTTATTTAATTGCGACATATTATGATATTTCAACACGTGTATTTTCTATCATTACCATTTACTATAACGACATGATTATTTGTGAACAAATTAAAACTCCATTTCCAATTATAATTTGACCAAATCTTGTGATTCCACAATTTCTCTTTTAGTTTTTATTGTCTTTTGTGACATTCCTTCAATAAACACAACTTCTGTTATAGAAGTAATTTATTTTTCTCTTAATCTATGTCTTCGTAATATTATGCATTTTCAAGCAATGTTAATAAAATAACAACCTTAAGAATAATCGCGGTAAAGTTTTCTATTAGAATATATAATTATATTCTAACATTCTACTTATTATCAAATATTTCCCCTTTTAATTATTTTCTATACTCTTACTCATAAATACCATCTGTAAAGTCTGTTTTAGCCTTTTTAGTATAAATTTTAAGATTAATAATCAAGGATATATATCAACGTATGGACCTAGCACTTAGCCCAATGACTAATTTATATAAAATTACTAATCTAATGATATATGGATATTGTTGATAATGAATATCCAACGACATTCCACTTTACTACTATTCCGTAATCCTTAGAGCCCTATTCGAATTAAAATTTGATTTCTCAACCTGATCATTAATTTGAATACTATGAAATAGCTTTACATATTTTCATGTATTTCTTATGATGTTGCTTTGGTTTATTTTGTTGGAGTTTCAATGCCTAAATTTATTTAAATAATATATGATATACTCGTCTAAGGTTAAAATATCTTGTTTTGATATTTGAAAATACGCATTGGGATTATATCGTATCCCTATCATAAATTTATGGAAACTCTTTAATGTAATTCCTCTGTTCGAGGCTATCATATTTTAATCAATTCGTACTTTGTCCATTAACTTTTCACATGGCCTGGTTGATATTTTCGATTTCTTGCACCTAAGATTGATGCCACGTTAATGGTGGGGATGATTTTGTATCCTCTCCCTCCATTTTCTTCGTTAGGCTTTTGATGGCTTGTCATTTTTCCAATTTTCACTCGCATTTGGAAATGCCAGGTAGGGCTTTGGATCTGTTTCACCACGCAGGCAAGTATGCATTCTCGTATCTTGTTCATTTAATTACTCTTCCATGCTCTGCATTAGGTAAATAAATTTCTTCATTTGATTTATTCCTGCCACTGGCTAATTTTCATTCTATTAATTTAGGTTTATTCCTTCTAAAACTAATTAATTTTTATTTCTGTGATTGTAGGGATTCTTTTGACTAAATGTATTTTAATCTTCCTCGTGCCCTCTATTCATCGAAACTCTCATGTAACGCAATTATGTAATTACGAGGTGTGTAAATACATTGTCCATCGTTTAACGAAGAAAAAGTCTATCTCTGGTAATTATTTCAATTGAAATGGATAAATTTATTGAGCATACTGCTCCTGAATTCATTTTTATCATTTCATTTATTCGTTTGAGGAAGTTATTGGATTTATGAACTCTATTTCTACGAGGAACTCCTCTTTGGGTTTGAGATAGTTCATTCATTGAACGATTTCATTTTGTTCCTATTGATTAATTGAATAATTTATACCAAATAGGGTTTCTTCAATTAAATATCGTATGTTGTAGGGTTTATTATGTTTATTTTCCCCAAGTTATTTTCTTCATCCACAAAGATGAAAATTTGTCACAGTGACCCTAACTATAAGGAACTGAATTTCAATTATGTATATAATTCATAATTTTTCTTCGTCAATAAAGAAGTATATATATTCCCCACTCACATCCTCTGATTTTCTTGTAGTTTAACATACCTTGTTATACTACGACCCATTGATTTTAGTCATACCATAAAATTCATCATGGATGGAGCCAATGGTTAATTTAGGTTATGTAATAGGGTCTTTAAATTCATTAGAGTTTAAATCCCAATTACCATTTATGTATACACATATACATGTTTGTAATGACTCTGTATTAATTTACAAAAGTCTATTTTATTTTAAATAATTACCCTTATGGCTTATAAATATATATCTGTTAGTTATTCATAATTTAATTTGATAAAATACTATGACACTATTCTCTTAGGAATTACTTATGGTTTTATTAATTTCCCTCAATTAATAGAATAATTTATCATACAAGAACTCTTCCTCCTCTTTGGAGATCATTGGAGATTCTAATTACATCCATCATCTTCCTGATTTCAGGTAATTTCATTTTATGTTTTAAATACTACCACTACAATATTTTCCTCTGTACATATACCTTCATACATTCATTTGTTTTCTTCTGTGTGAACAGACATGACTTCAATGCATACATCTGTCTAGTAAGGTAATATTTCTATTTCAACTACCCTAGTCAAGTTATTGTATGTTATTTAATTAATTATTTAATTATATTCATATACTAATCCTTGTATATGATATCTTTGTACAAGTATTTCACTTCTCGTATTTTACCATTCATCAAATTGGGAATTCATTCTGCCAACTTTGACACTTTATATTATTTATTCTATTTACAGTTTTGTCAATATTATGCATAGAATTCAATCCACTGAATTCAAGGATATGTATTCATGTATACTTTATGTAATTATTTATACAACATAATGGATTTTGGTCAAGGAATTCCTGACAATTTGTAATGATATATTCTATCATTGTTTGCAAAAATGTTTTCTCAATTCTATTTATGATAATAAACATTCATTTTTATAAGTAGTTAGTATATGTATTGGTCTAATTATTTGTAATATTTCTCCTGCATTATCATCTAGTACTTCAATATGTAACTAATATTTGATTTATTATTCAAGCATAAGAATGAATAGCTATATGCAACTTTTCTGTTAATGTACAACATAGGTATTTAGATTTAATTTGTATAGTCATTCTTTCTTTTAGATTGAGAATTATCTCTTGATGTATTTATATTTCTATTTCATTGTTATTTATAGAATAATTATATTAATTATGGGTCTTACATCATTTCTACCTTTACTGATGTATTTTCTACGTTTAATAATTAGATGCTTTCAACCTATTAGTATATTTAAATCCTGCTACTTAGGTTTAAACATTTTGTTTGTTGGTTTACCAATTTAACTTTTCTATGTAACTATATAGAGATAAGCTATATTTATTATATTAGGTTATGGTAAATACATCAGACACTATAACTTATAATTAACATAAATTTGTTATATTATTTAATAATACAGATAATATTATTTCTGCATATATTTCTATATAAATCATAATTACTCTAAATCTCTGACATAATCATAAAAAAAAATTAAATTAATTATGCATACCAATTCTGGTAAGACTATTTTCCACCCAACCTTGAGATTTCTCTCCACAGCTCCACTCGACGAGAGACCAATTCATCCAAAGTGTAGGCAACCTCTTATCTACCCAGGATATAATTATTTAATATTTATCTCCCTCAACATCTTTCCATAACTGTGTCCAATTAAATCAGGATGTTGTTTTCCTTTAGCCTAGGCCTTCCTTTTGTTTTTTCCAAAAAATATCTTCAAAACTTGCTTTTCCATCTTTCTAGTTTTATTTCACCTCTTCTCAGTAACTTTCCACTTTACTGAGGTATATTTTAGATTTTAATCTCCAATTTAATATTTTAAATTTATTTTATTTTCTCCAGGGATTTTTTGATAATTTGGGAAAATCTTTGGTTTTAATGCTATCCTCATGGACTTGAAATCGTTGTCTCCAATATACTCTAGTCCTTGAAAAATAATTAAAATTCCACATTTATTAATTTAAAAATTATAATATCTCCACGCATATAGTTTTCCTTTAGGTTCACTTACCTTTAGAACTTTCAAACTTCCAATAAAAGTAGTAAAAACAGGGATATTACATATTCCCCCTCTAAAACAAAACACAATCCTCGGTGTTGAAAAATATCAGTTCTCTTTTCAAACAAGGATGGATATTTCTCTTTCATTTCCTCTTGTCACTGTCAAGTAGCTTCCTTAGGTGTAAATTGCCTCCATTTCACTTTCACCCTAGCTATCATCCTATTTTGGATCTCAATTTCTTCCTGTGCCAGCATACGAAGGGGCTCTCGAATAAATTACCCTTCTGTTACCACGTGTATCACACTCTAATCAATTACATGAGTAGGATCATGTACATAATTTTTCAATAGCAAAACATGAAAAATATTGTGAACCTTAATGTGACTAGGTAGAGCCAATTTATAAGTTGTTGGCCCCGCTCTTTCTAGAACTTCAAATGCTCCATAGTAGTATGGTTTTAACTTAGCAAAAATACCCGTATATAATGTATTTTTTTTAGGCTTAATCCTAAGCTAAACATGGTCTGCCACTTTGAATTCTCTATGAATTATCTTTTTCTTTGCATAGTGTTTTTGTTGCTTTTGAGTTGTTTTAATATTCTGTTGAGTTCTCTTGACAGTTCTTTCCATCTCCTACAATGCATCAGGTCCAAGAATTTACTTATCTTCTGGTTTACTCTAGATAAGCAGTGTGTGGCACTTTATGCCATACAATTACTCAAAGGGACTCATCTTTATTGAAGCTTGATAACTATTATTATATACAAATTCTACTAAATGCCGAAAAATATTCCCATCTTGTAGGTATGTCCATAACATACATAAGTAGCAGGTCTCTAAAATATGATTGGTCCCTTCAGTTTTTCCATCTGTTTGAGGATGGTATGTGGTAATAAAGTTCAATTTAGTACCCATTCCACCAAACAGAGTTTTCCAAAAGGCTGAAGTAAATTTTGTATCTCTATCTGATATAATAATTTTTTTAATGCCATGTAGCTTCACAATTTCTTTCATGAATTCATTAGCTACTTGAGTTGTGCCAAAAGTAGATTGCACTAGTAAAAAGTGTGCATATTTAGTCAATGTGTCTATAGCCACCATTATAGAGTCATGTTGATACTCAGTTCTAGGAAATCCAGTAGTGAAATCAATGGAAACCACTTCCCACTTCCATTCTGGGACAGGTAAAAGGTTCAAAAATCTTGTCAGATGTTGGTGTTCCAATTTTACTTGCTGACATCCTAAACATCTAGCTAGATAATCAACCACATCTTTCTTCATACCTAGCCACAACATGTTCTTCTTCAATGCTAAAATCAGTTTTTGATAACTAGGATGTCCTGCATAAGGTATTTTATGATACTCATCTAAAATTTCTGTTTTAGTGATGTCACATTTTGAATATGCTATTTTTTATTGTAATAAATCAACCATTTTTTATTTTGGGTATATCCCACTATTTCAGTTTTCTGCAATTTTTCTTGTAATTTCACATAGTTTGAATCTTGCATCATCATTTCTTGTATCAATTCTTATATGCCAAATTTCACACTACTTCTAGAATTTTTCAAAATTTTATGAGAATTCCAACTAAAATAATCTGCAATCTTATTTTCCTTTCCTTTAATGTGTTTTATTTCCATATCGAACTCACTAAGGAAAGATAACCATCTAGCTTGTCTAGCTTTTAAATCAGGTTGAGTGAAGAAATATTTCAAACATATGTGATCTATCATTAGTATGAACTCTTTTCCCAACAAATAATGTCTCCACATCTTTAATGCATGTATCACAACAACTAATTCTATATCATACACTATTATGTTCATGTTTCTTTAATTTTGTTGACTCATATGCTATGACTGAGTTTTATTGTAGCAATACTCCTCCTAATCCTTCTACACAAGAATATGTATATACTACAAATTCTTTGTTTGGATCATCAATCTTCAATATGGGGGCAGTTTTTAGGTTAATTTTTAACTGTTCAAAACAATTTTTAAACTTTTTTTTACATTCAAACTTTACTCCCTTTTTCTATAAAGAAGTAATAGGATAGGCCAATGCTGAAAATATATCCACAAAACTATGGTAGTATCCAACAATTTCCATGAAGGATCTTATGGCTGTGGCATCAATAGGTACAGGTAACTCCATTATGGCTTGTATTTTCTTTGGGTCTCCTGCTAATCCATCATGTGAAATCACATGACCCAAATACTGAATTTTGTCCTTGTAAAATTCACACTTGCTAAGTTATGCATATAACTTATGTTCTCTTAGTGTTTGTAGGAAAATTATGAGATGTTCTTTGTTTTCTTCTTTTTTTTTGGAAAATACCAAAATGTCATCAATGAACACTATTACAAACTTGTCTAGATACTTATGCGTTACACTATTTATTAAACACATGAATGTAGCAGGTGCATTGGTAAGTCCAAAGGGTATGACTACAAATTCATAGTGTCCATATCTACTCTGGAATGTTGTTTTATTCATGTACCGATCTTTGATTCTCATTGTTGTGAAACCAGCTCCAAAAATAGAAGAAAAGAGATATCAACACCTTAGAAATAAGCCACCTGGAGGGGGAAACCTCCAATACATTACATGAATGAACAATTCTTGAATGATACAAATGAAAAAACCTCCTTTCTATATATAGGAGTGCATGGGGCCACAATGTAACCCTAGCCGACCTAACAATAATAGTGTAAGGGCACAATAATAACAATATGGGGGTTACAGGGGTATAACAATAACAATAAGCGGGGCTAAACTAACATAGTAAGGAACTTCACTATTAATATAGGGACTTAACATACCCCTCTCCTTCAAACAAGTGTTGTCCTCAATTATTGATTATTTCTTAATGCTTTTGTATAAAATTCTCATCCTCCCATGTGGAACCTTCTACAGGAAAGTTCTTCCACTTGCTGAGATACTCTGAAATAGATCGTACTTGTCGAGTTCTTGTTTTTGTGACTGCTTCACAAATTCTTTTGACGTGGTGTTGATCTTCTTGTTGTTTCATTAGTTTCTACACCAAAGTTAGGTTATCCTTTGAGAGTTGGAGAACGTGTTGTTGATGCTCCATGTGATCTTCCACTAATTTATCATCCATATTAACTATTATTTGATCCTTCAAACCATCCAACTTAGCCTCCATTTCTGCTTTTAAACCATCTATGTCATATTCGGTTTCTTTCGTAAGATCGAAATTTGTTGCAATTGGTCCCGTAATTTTGATATCTCATACTGCAATTCCTCCTCTTCATGCATCATAGTATAGATTTTTGAGGGATTAATGGGTATGGAATTATTTTTTGGAGGAATTATAGAACCCAATACTGATAAAAATTCTAAAATATGCCCTTGGAATCCCTTCAAACTGCTTTTTCAAACAAACACTATGCAATTTAAAAAATGAGATACACACATTTTTCTTGTTTTGAGGAGCTCGATATTGAAACTAAATTATCTCTGTGATTTCAGATCTTCAATAAATAAAATTTTTCACTGAATTATCCCACTAAATTCTCTTTTGAATGTCATAGATCTGACCTGATTTGGATTCATAAATAAAAATTTGTGCCTAATCTCCCACAATGATCTAATTATGGACTGGTTCAGTAGAGTGAACTTGTACAACTTTCCACATGTCACTTTTTCCTCCTTCAACAATGAAATTTATAGCTAAGAAACTACAGTCAGTCTACTTCCAGCAAATTTTTACAGAGTTCCAATCTGATTATCAAAGATAAAGTTATGAATATTTTACGACGATCACCTCTTTGAGATTAAATTCGGGAGCCTGCAAAATACCTCACTTCCACAAACCATATTGCCCAAAATGTTGCGAACCAAGATCTGAAATTGTGCGACAGTGTTCCTCAGGATTTTAGCTCTATACTCTAAAAATTTCAGCTTTTGAACTTCGTAGAAACAAATTTATAGTGCAAATTCCATGATGACCTGTTTAGGTTAAATTGAGGAACCTGTAAAAATACCTAACTTCCATAGATCCTACGTCCAAAAATATTGTGAAACAAACTCTGAAATTTTGTGAGGATGTACCTCAAGATTTCAGCTTCACACTCTAAAAATTGTAGCATCTGAAACTTCATAGAGAAAATGTTATAGCAAAAATTCCACGATGACCTGTTTGGAGCAGCGAAACCCTAAAATCCAAAGCTCTTATAAAAATTTTTGTGAAACCAACTCTAAAAATAGAAGAAAATATATATCAACACCTTAGAAATAAATCACTTCGAGGGGGAAACCTCCAATACATTACATGAATGAAAAATTCTTGGATGATACAAATGACAAAACCTCCTTTCTATATATAGGAGTCCATGGGGCCACAATGTAGTCCTAGTGGGGCCACAATGTAACCCTAGCCGACCTAACAATAATAATTTAAGGGCACAATAATAACAATATGGGGGTTATAGGGGCACAACCATAACAATAAGGGGGGCTACACTAACATAATAAGGGACTAAACTATTAATATAGGGACTTAACACTAATTTGATGATATCTTATTCTTAGATCAATATTTGAGAAGATAGTGGCTCCTCTTATTTATGGTCAATTTATTCAGTTGTTTGTAATCTATGCACATCCTGAATGTGGCATATTTATTTTTAAAAAACAGTACCGGTGCTCCCCAAGGAGACACATTGGGTGTGATGTATCCTCTGTCTAATAACTCTTGTACTTGAAGTTTTAGCTCTAATAATTCAGGGGTACTCATTCTGTAGGGTGCTCTACAGAGAAATGTAACTCCTGGTACCAATTCAATTAAGAAATCAATTTCTGTTTTAGGGGTAGATGGGGTATTTCCTGTGGAAATACACCTTTGAACTCTCTGATTACTAGTAAAGTTTCTACATATTCTTTTTCGTTTTGATGTCCCAATTCCTCCACTTTTACAACATAAACTTGGCATCCTTTTCATGCTTTTGTTTTTAACTATAATGCAAGAATTTCTTTGACTGATATGGTTCTTGGTTTTCCTTTCACTATCACAGGTCTTCCCTCACCATCTATACAGTGAATTGTTTTATCTAAGAAATTAACTATTTCTTTCTACTTCTCTAAATGGTCCATTCCCACCAACACATCATATGATCCTAGAGGCAATGTGTTTAGATTCATTTCAGTTTCATACCCATTTAAATTTACAGTATTTTTTTTGAAGTTTATGGGTAAATTTTCTTTTTGTTCCATTAGGTAACTGAACTAACCATGCTTACTGAAATTTTTCGGATGTTATCTTGTAGTTTTCCACATTCCGAGGACTTATGTAGCTTAAATTTGCTCTTGGATATATCAAAATACAAACAGGTTGTTTAGCAATCATACCTTCGATTTCTATCATGGTTGATTGGTGTTCACCCTAGAGATATTCAAGTGCATCACTCATCCTTGTAATTTTTCTCGTAATGTCATTCACAGTAGTCACCTCTCATAACACTCGAATTTTCTGAACCGTTCTGCGAGGATAGTCACGTAACAATTGAGGCTCTCACCCCTAACGTTTTAATGGTTCTTTCATTTTTACAACAACTTCCCTTTTTCTGTTTTCATCCATCCTTTTAGACCCAGTCTGTGATTGAACTGGTTGGTTTTACCTAGTTTTGTTAAAATAAAAAATTTGGTTTTTCCCAAAAAATTTCAAGTATGTTGGTTTTACTCTTTTTACATTAGAGTCACTTTTCCATTTTTCTTTGTTTTCCCAATTTTTCAGATGATCATTTCTTCCTTTGAACTAATGATAACACAGTCTTGCTTTGCGAACAGCTCCATCCATTGTCTTTGGATTGTCCAATTATATTATCTCTTTATAGATAGCAGGTAGGAAGTTTAAAAATAATTGTAATTTAGCCTTTTATTCTCTTATATAAGGCACATAGCGAATAAAGCTAGTAAATTTGGTAACAAAATAATAAATGATGAGTTTTCCCAATCTCATCTCATGAAATTTTTTGGCTTTGTGATCATAATATCTCCCATTCATATATCTAGACTTAAATGTTGTTTGAAAGTCTTCCCAGATAACAGTATTTTCCTCCAACACATGTACCATTTTGGTTTCATCCCACCAAAGGGTAGCCTTACCCTGTAGTTGGTAAACGACCAATCTGGCTTTCAGGTTACTTCCATATTCATAGAATTGAAAGTATTTAACCATGTTCATAAGCCAAGCTTCTCCGTCCTCCTCCTTTTCACCATCATAAGTGGGAGGTTTGATTTTCTAGAATTCTCCTTGCAATTCCTTTTTATTTTTGGACTACTCTCCAGATCCTTCACCACCCTTATATACTTATGAGGTGGTTTCACCTTCGTTCCTCTTTTTTCTAGGGTCTTCACTTTCATGACTAGGCCTTGACGTTAATTCTTTGGTCAACCTCTCTTGCTCTTCAGTGGCTTGCAACAATTGTTCATTGTTGGTTCTCATCTCAATCAATTCTCCTTTCATATCCGTAACGAGATCCAACAATTGAGAATTTTGATCTAGTGTATTTCCCTCACCCCCCATATCCACATACAACCCACCTCCATCACTCATAATAACAATTGTACTTTTCTGCACTAAATCACTGTATACAGAAATAAATTAGTGCATCAAATTCTAAGATTTGTAAATAATTTATAGCAACATAATTTGGGTTTTTATATTTTCATTTATGTGTGGGGACACATAGGCACAATGTTTTCAACATGGGATCTGATACCATTTGTAACAAATCTACTCGCCCAGTTTTTTTTTCTTTTATTTAAACCATTTATGCTACTTTGTTGTCATTGAATTTATTTAATTTTGACATATTACGATCTTTCAACACATGTTTTCTTTTTTTCGTTAACATTTACTATAACGACATGATTATTTGTGAACAAAATAAAACTATGTTGCCAATTATAATTCAACTAGCCCTCACGATTCCACAATTCCTCTTTTAGCTTTTATTTTTTTTTGTAGCATTCCTTCAATGAACACAACTTCTGTTATAATAGTAATTTATTTTACTATTAATCCATGTCCTCATAATATTATGCATTTTCTAGCAATGTTAATCACATAACAAACTTAAGAAGAATCACGTTAAATTTTTCGATTAGAATATATAGTTATATTCTAACATTCTAATTATTATTAAATATTCCCCCTTTTAATGATTTTCAATACTCTTACTCATAAATACCAGTTGTAAAATATTTGTTAACCTTGTTAATCAAACTTTGAAGATTAATAATCAAGGCTAATATCCACGTATGGACCTAGCACTTATCCCAACGACTAATTTATATAAAATTACTACTCTAATGCTATATGGATATCATTGATAATGAATATCAAATGACATTCCATTTTACTATTATTACATAATACTTACAGCCCTATTCAAATTAAAATTTTATTTCTGAACCTTATCATTAATTCGAGTACTATACAAGAATGTTACATGTGTACATATATTGTTTATGATTTTTCTTTGGTTTATTATGTTCGAGTTTTGATGCCTAGATTTATTTAAATCATATATGATATACTCGGTATTGGGTTATATTATATTCCTATCATAATTTTTTGGTAGCTCTTTAATGCTATTCCTCTGTTTGAGGCTATCACATTTTAATGGATTTTTACTTCGTCCATTAACTCATCACACAGTGTGGTTGATATTTTTTATTTTTTGCACCAGGGATGGATGCCACATTAATGGTGGGGATGAGGCCATATCCTCTGCCTCCGTTTTCTTCGTTACTTTTTCAATGGATTGTCATTTTTCCACTTTTCATTTTCACTTTTCAATTCCAGGTAAGGATTCGGCTCTAGTTCACCACTCAGGCCAGTATCCATTCTCGCAGCCTCTTTATTTACTTACTGTTAAATTCTCCGCATTAGGTAAATAAATTTCTCTATTTGATTTATCCCTGCCACTCAATATTTTTTGGTTTATTAATTTTGGTTTTTTCCTTCTGAAACTAATTACATTTTCTTTCTGTGATTGTAGGGATTCTTTTGACTAAACATATTTTAATATTCCTCATGCCCTCTATTCATCACAAACCTGAGGTAACGCAGTTATGTAATTACCACGAGTGTAAATCCTTTTTCCACCGTTTTACGGAGAAAAAGGCTGTCTTTGGTAATCATGTCAATGGCAGTGGCTAAATTTCTAAAGCGTAGTCCTCCTCAATTCATTTTTATCATTTCCTTTCCTCCTATGAGGAAATTATTTGATTTGTGAATTATATTTCTATGAGGAACTCATCTTTGGGTTTGAGGCTTTTCATTCATCGAAAAACTTCATTTAATTCCTATTGATGAATTTAATATTTTACACAAAGCTAGGGTTTCTTCAATTAAATCTCGTTTTTTGTAGGTTTTATTATGTGGATTTTACACAAATTATTTCCTTCATCCTCAGAGATGAAAATTAATTTTAATTCCAAATAAGGGAATATGATTTTGGCCTTCTCTTTCATGCCTTAAAACAATATGAATTTCCTCTTCATTTCAAATTTGTATTTCAGTCGTTGGCTTTCTTGGCCAATTCTAGAGAACATATATATTTAACTTATCAAATTGTTTTATTTCTCTGCATATGAAATTGTATGTTTTCTTGAATTATATGGTCTATATATTTCATTCACATTCATTTTTCTTTCACCATGAATAATTAATTATTATTTTAAGCTTTTGTTGGGTATTATAACGACCCTTTCTTCAGGTCATTTACCCTCAAGAACATATACATCATTTTAGCCTCTATGGTGTGGTAAAATTTCTCTTTGTCACAATAACCTTAACTGTAGGGAACCGGATTTCAATTATGTATATAAATCATAATTTATATTTTTCAATAATGAAATATATATGGTCCCAATTGACTTGCACTTCTTTTCCTCTTCTTTAGCATACTTTTTTATAATAAAGACCCATTGATTTTAGTCATACCATAAAATACATCATGTATGGAACCAATGGTTAATTTAGGTTATGTAATAGGGTATTTACTTTCATTAATGTTTGAATCCCAATTACCATTTATGTATACACATACACATGTTTGTAATGACTCTGTATTAATTTACGAAAGTCTATTTTATTTTAAATAATTACCTTTATGGCTTATAAATATATATGTTTGTTACTTATTCATAATTTAATTTGATAAAATATTTTGATGTTATTCTCTTAGGAATTACTTATTGTTTTATTAATTTCCATAAATGAATAAAATGATTTAATGTACAGGAACTCTTACTCCTCTTTTAAGATCATTGGAGACTCTCATTACATCCCTCATCTACACAATTTTAGGTAATTTAATTTCTATTTTTTAAATAATGTCACTATAGTATTTTCCTCTGTGCATCCACCTTCATAGACTCATTTATTTTCTTATGTATGAACAGAGATGACTTCACTTCTGACATCTGTCTAATAAGGTAATATTTCAATTTCAATTACCTTCATCAAGTTATTATATGTTATTTACTTAATTACTTTATTATATTCATATACTAATCCTTGTATATGGTATCTTTGTATAGGTATTGCACTTCTCGTATTTTACGATTAATCAAATTGGGCATTCATTCTGCCAACTTTGACACTTTATATTATTTTTTCTATTTAAAATTTGATCAATATCATGCATAGAATTCAATCTACTGAATTGAAGGATATGTATTCATGTATAATTTATGTAATTATTTATACAGAACAATGGACTCTGGTTAAGGAATTCCTCACAGTTTGTAATGATATATTCTATCATTGTTAATACAACTTTATGCTCAATTTTATTTATGATGATAAACATTCATATTTATATGTAGTTAGTATATGTATTGGACTACTTATTTTTAATATTTCTCTTGTAATATTCTCTATTACTTTAATAGCTAATTTATATTTAATTTCTTATGAAAGCATAATAATGAATAGTTATATGCAACCTTCATGTTAATGTACAACATAGGTATTTATATTTAATTTTTACAGTCATGCTTTCTTTAAGATTGAAAATTATCTCTTGTTGCATTTAGATCTTTATTTCATTATTACTTTTAGACTAATTATATTGATTATGCCTCTTACATTCTTTACACCTTTCCTGATGTATTTTCTGCATTTAATAGTTAGATCCCTTCAACCTAACAGCAGATTTAAACCCTTCTACTTGGGTTTAGACATTTTTTTTGTTAGTTTACTAATTTAATTTGTCTATGTAACTATACAGAACTAAAATATAATTATTATAATATGTTACGTTAAACACATCAGACTCTCTAACTTACAATTAACATAAATCTATTACACTATTTAATAATACACATAAGATAATTTCCACATATCTTTCTACATAAACCATCATTACTCTAACTCTCATCATAACAACAGAATATGTGCATACCAATTCCGGTAAGACTATTTTCCACCAAACTTGAGCTTTCTCTCCATAGATCCCCCAACATACACCAATTCATCCAAAGTGTAAAAAACCTCTTGTCTACCGAGGAATGGCTTATTTAAGATTTATTTCCCTCATCATATTTCCATAACTAATTCTAGTTAAATTAGAATGCTCTTTTCCTTTAGCCTAGGTTTTCCTTTTGTTTTTTTGCACAAAAGCTCTTTAAAACTAGCTTTTTCCTTTTTCTACTTTTATTTCACCTCTTCTCATTAACTTTCCACATTACTAAGTTATGTTTTTGGCTTTACCTCTCATCTATTATTTTAAATTTAGTTTATCTTCTCCAAGGAATTTTGGAGAATTTGGGAAAGTCTTTGGATTTAATTACATCCTCATGGACTTGAAATCCTGGTCTCCAATATACTCTAGTCTTTGCACAATAATTAAAATTTGACATTTATTAATTTAAAAAATATAATATGTCCGCACATATAGTTTCCTTTAGGTCCACTTAACCTTTATGATTTTCAAATGTCTAATAAAAGAAGTAAAAATAAGGATATTACAAATATTATTTTAATTTGGGCTCATAAATAGCACGAGTTTCCTTCTCATGAGAAGATGATATCTCTCACACTCTCCTAAGGACAATAACAAAAATAACAAACATGTATATTTATTTTTTTAATATTATTGACTACATGTTATTTTAGAAGGAAAAAATTTCAATTTGATATTGAGGATAAAAATAATTACATATCTCTCTCACACTAGAATGTAAAATATACCTTTTAACACAACGAAATATTCTCTTAATAACTTAAAAACATAGATAATGTATCTATTCATTATTATATCTATTAAGACAACAAATAAATAGTAATATTTTTTTATTATATTTATAATTTCAATAACAAATACATATATATATATATATATATATATATATATATATATATATATATATATATATATATATATATATATATATATATATATATATATATATATATATATATATATATATTTTGACAACTTCATTAAACTTAACTAGTATTAACTAGTTAAAGACAATTTGTTTAGTTTCTTATATCTGGCAAGAAAAACTTAAATAATTACTGTTAATTTAGCAAAACCATTTTAGTTTCTGATTTATCAATTAAGAAGCAGTTAATAAAATTTAAAGGAGAAATATTTTAATATAAAATATACATAAAGTTGATGGTAAAGAAATGTTTCCAAGAATAAGAGGTGGTTGGGGACAGTTGGAAAGACAGTTACCTACTCCTCTGAGGATAAAGTTGAATCCCAGGGAAGGAGTAGGGGTTTTGTGAAAAATGGTAAACGGGAGTATTTTCTAGAGCTGGTTTGGGATCAATTGGAAATATCTCACTGCAACCCTTGTAAAACCAAGTTTTTCTCTTATTTTGACTGGATTGGCCATCTAGAGGTCAAAGCAGAGAGTGAGACAATCCACTCTTAACCCGGGGCATCATCCAGATTCCGGACCTAGGGGGAAAGTGGAGGACATAATAGCCTCCTTTGAAGGTTGGGAGGACCACAACTTGAGAAAGATAATCTCTAGATAAGCAATAATCTTATTTGGTAGGCTATTTTATTTGTATTAAATATGAAATATTTGACTGTATAGACTGTTATTTTCAATTTATGGTACAGATTGTAAAACTATCATGTGAATTTGACTGTATAGACTGTTACTTTCAACTTATGGTACAGATTGGAAAACTATCATGACAAAAACAAAATAAAAGTGGTTATACTTTGATGCAAAGAAAAAGAAATGAGTTATTGTTGAAAGTACAGTTTAAATGTTTAGACTGTAGAAAATAAATTAAACCTTGAGAGGTTTGCAGTGAAATTTCTTTGGTACAAGAAGATAAATAGCTATCTAATATATCTTGTGGAGACATAATACGATTAAAAACGAAGGATAAATTGTAACAATAATTCATTTATAAACAATATACATAGCATCCTCTGTTAAGGGTGCTCAACTGTTGAATATACCCTTTGTTTTTCTTTACATGCTATCGTTAAAATAGGAAATTTGAACTTCGAGCCTGGGTCAGGGAGAAACCCTCTCCTCGGACAAATTGTTCTAAATACAATGGGGAAGCTCTACACGGACTTATGCAATGGGGGTCCGGTCATGAATTTATATAAACTAATAAGATCAATAAAACAGCGGTGGAACGCTACGGTGGAAAGTAAGTATCGAAAGCAACTATGTACAGAGGAAGTGAAAAAAAAAAGAAATACCAGAGATAAGCGTGTAAATATAAACATTGAGTACGTGGATGGAGTTTCATTCATACAGGTAATGAACTTCCAAGGATTATACCATTGTCAAGAAAATGAAACTTTCCTTAATCGGAAGAGTGCATTCATAAGACAAAAATTCAAGACAGAAATATATTACTGTCAACACTGCAAACTGAGAATAACTGTACTAAGAAAAATAGCATTAATAGTACAGTAAGCAAATAACCCTCTCTTCTCTTTAAAGATTTGGGAAAAACCCAAGGGGTTAGCCCTTTAGATACATCTTATAACCGTCTACAAGGCGAATGGTTCACGAAGAGAATTAATCATTACAGATTCTGATGAATTTTTTCTTCTACTCTCATTATCAAAGAAAAACAAACCATAAATTTATCCAACGATAGAAATTTGGAAAATGCGAGAGTTGAACCAAAGATTTCAACTCCCATTGGAGAACGCGGTACCTGTGTTAACAAGAGTTGGGAAGAAAATAATTCATGGCCATGTGCATGAGGTCTATAACTAACTGTAAAGGTTTCCACAAACCTACAGTGAACAAAAAACCAAACATCGATGGTAAGTATTATGGATTCTCCCCAAAAACATAAATGCTGAAAACCCATATAAAATGAAAAGCTCAGCTAGGATATGAACCTAAGAACCGAGGATAATCCCTTTCAATTTCTTGTGAATTTTAAACAAAATATAGAGTTAAGCCTCTTAGATTGGGCGACTACCATGTTTTTTTTACTAGGAAGTAGAGATAGGAAAAATGTCTCTGTGAACTGCCAAACTATTTCATGAGGATACCCTTACCATAAGCCAAGCAACGTACAAAAGGGTTAACAGAAAAATGAAAGGGGCAGTTCGGCCTTACCTGAGAAGCTATGCTTGTGAACTTTCTAGCAAAGTAACGATGCAAAAATCCCATCAGCTGGGCATGGTCAAGAAACCCACTTTCGAGGAATAAAACGATGGCAGCTTTGTCAACTAGCTGCAGAAACATTTTCAGCCTCGATCAGAATATTCGTCCCACAATGAGGGCTAAGAAAAACACAGTAGATGGATTTAAGAGAAACAAGGATAGAGTTACCAAAGGGTTCTGGCGACAGAGAGGTCGAACTAGAGCTCCCGCCTAGCAAAATGCCACAAATGACTCTTAGATCCAAGTCGATAGTATCAGATAGACCCGTAACGAATCTCGAGAAACCCAAAGATAATTATGGCAGTTGTCCCTTTAAGATAAATGCACAATACAAATTTCCCAAGCGGAGTTGAAAACCATCACTGCAGAGTTATATAACTCATGCCAAGTGGAATGCATCATATCTGAGGTATATAAATGACCTGGGTTGTACGCATAGTTTATCATTTGTATGAGATGCATAAATCTATAGCTGGAGATACCAAGCTTCCCAGTGGAAATTTAATGCGAGTGATCTATTTAATATTTGCATTTTCAATATAACATGGTTGATAACTACTGAGGATTTAAAATCCAACCATAAAATTTCATGTATATGTATAATTTTTGGTATGGACAAAATAAAAGAATTTTTCTTTTACTGTTGTAATGTTGTTAGCATGTAGTTGTGACAAGTCGAATTAGAGCTAAAGTTTACTGCTCTGGGACCCTGAGGGTCTACTAACAGTGAAGCTGTGTATATGAATAGTGCATAGAGAGAGAGCGGGTGATAATGAGAAGAGCGACAACATCACAAACGCAACCTAAGGAAACTCAAGCAGCAGTCATGAACCCGGAGATGTGGGTACAATTAAGTGTAGAACAACATCAAAATACCAGTCAGTTACATGAAGAAAAAAAGCATCAAACTGGCTTCTTGTTGAAAATAGTGCAGCAACTACAAGAAGAAATGCTAAGGCTCAGGAAGGATAATGAGCAACTGTTGCAAGATGAGGAATTTTTTTTAAAGAGTTTATCAGACAAACAAAATTAGTAGATGGGGCATCCAAGTGTTGAAAAAGAATTATCAGCAGAACAAGAAGACCAACAAACCAGAAATAATAGTACAGGAAGAGCTGAAAAGAGTCCCTCCCAGAAAAGAAAAAACAATAATTACAACGAGGCAGAGTCGGGTAATTTTTCTGACCAGCAAGACATTAAGAGATAGAAAGTGGAACTGCAAGGGGATTTCCGCAAAATTAAACCACCAAATTTTGATGGTGAGGAAAAGGAGGTGGCTGAAGCCTGGTTAATTAATATAAATAAGTACTTTCAGGTATATGAATACAGTAGAAATCTGAAGGCCCGATTGGCTATATACCAATTACGGGAAAAGGCCACTCTGTGGTGGGAATAAGTGAAAAATGTTTGCAGCATTGATGAATAGGACATTACTTGGGAATCGTTTCAGCATTACTTTAAAGACAATTACTTGAAATAAAGGTTTTATGATGATAAGGCTAAGGAATTTCATGATATACGGTTGGGACAGATGACCATGGATGATTATGTCACTAAATTCACTTCCCTGTTACACTACGTTCCTTATCTCTAAGAGGAAAAGGCCAAAGTGCAGAGGTTCGTGAGTAGCCTACCTACTCATATGAGGGAAAAAATAGAATTTGTTAATACTCAGACCATGGATGAAGCCATTCATAAAGCCTGGATGTGCTATCAATAGTCCAAGGCCAAAGGTAAAGGAGGAAAAAGCTGACAGCCAAAGAAAATCCAGAAAATTAATTCCAGTTTTAAAAGTAGTAAAAGTGGAGATTTTAAAGGCACAGCAGGAAACTCCATCAGTAAGCAATTTGGTAGAAATCACCAAAGAACCAAATGGCCAGTGGAAGAGAAGCCCACGGAAGCATCTAGCAAGCCATAGCAAGTACAAATTACAAAACCTCCTTTGTAGTGTTGGTGTTGTGGGGAGGCTCATTATTATAAAAACTGTCCACAAAGGAAAAAAATTGAAACTGTAGAAAATCTGTGAGAAGCATCTACAGTGGGGGATGTGACATGTAACATACCCCATATCAATGCACCCTTGGAATACTGGCAGGTTTATTTTCAGCCCACAATGATTAAACTAGAAGGTACTTTACTAACTAAACCTATTTCAATTTTGCTAGATCCTGGAGCAAGTTTGAGTTATATAAGTCCCAAGTTAGTGGAAATGTGTAAATTAAAAGGATGCCAGCTGTATGAAATTTAGGTGGGGTATACAGACTCCAAGGAAAAGGTACCAATGATGGAAGAGATTCCAGTAGTACAGAAATTTATAGACGTTTTTCCAGAAAACATTCCTGGCTTGCCACCTAAAAGGGATATTGACTTCACCATAGAATTGTTGCCAGGAGCCTACCCGGTGTCGAGAGCTCCTTATGGGATGAGCGTGCTAGAACTACCTAGACTAAAAATGCAGCTACAAGAACTGCTGGAAAAAGGTTATATCCATCCAAGTGTGTCCCCATAGGGAGCACCAGTCCTATTTGTTAAAAAGAAATATGGAACCTTACGTATGTGCATGGATTACAGGCAGCTTTATAAGCTAACTTTTAGGAATAAATATACCTTACCAAGAATCGATGACTTGTTCGATCAAGTAAAATGGGCTACGGTGTTATCTAAGATAGACTTAAGATCTAGATATCATCAAATTCAGATTAAAGATGAAGATATTTGCAAGACAACATTTCGTACTTGCTATGGACACTATGAATTCATGGTGCTACTCTTCGTATTGACGAATGCGCCAGCAACCTTTATGAGGTTGATGCACGGCATATGTCATCAATTTTTGGATAAATTTTTATTTATTTTCATAGATGACATATTGATATATTCTAAAAGCGAGGAGGAACATAAAGAGCATTTGAGGATAGTTTTGGATATGTTAAGAAAGCATCAGCTTTATGCCAAGTTCAGTAAATGCGACATCTTTAAAACAAAAATCCAATATATAGGGCATGTTATCTCAGCTGAGGGAATTTCTGTTGATCAAGAAAAGATCAAAACTATCATGGAATGGCGATTACCCCAGAATGTGGCCGATATTAGATCATTTATGGGATTAGCAGGGTATTATAGAAGATTTATAGAAGGATTTTATAAAATTTCTTTCCCTATTACATCTTTGCAGAAGAAGGGAAATCTTTTCAAATGGACAAATGAGTGGCAGGCCAACTTTGAAAAGCTTAAGCAACTCTTAACTACAGCACCGGTTTTAAGGGTAGCAGACCCTGTTAAAGATTATGAAGTTTGTACTGATGCAAGTAAAGAGGGTGTTGGAGCCATATTGACCCAGGAAGGCAAAGTGGTGGCATATGAGTCTAGAAAACTAAAGGACCATGAACATAAATATTCTGCTTATGATTTGGAGCTAAAAGTGGTGGTACATGCTCTCTGAGTATGGAGACATTACTTGATGGGTAAGAGGTTTGTACTTAAAACAGACCATAGCAGCTTAACTAATTATTTTAAGCAAGCAGATTTAAATTCTAGACAAGCAAGATGGAATTCTTTTCTAAGTGAATTTGATATGGATATACAGCACGTGAAGGGAAAGGAAAATCGAGTAGCTGATGCGTTGAGTAGAAAACTACATGGAATTTATGCATTATATTATAATCAGCTACAAGTCCAATTCTTGGAACAATTAAAGGAAGAGGCACAGAAATATCTGGAATATAAATTCCTATGGCAACAAATTGAGGAAGATATGAAGCAAGGCAAGACATCTAAGTATGGAAAAAATGAGGGTCAGGTGTTGAGTTTCTGAGGAAGAATCTATGTGCCTTATCATATAAATCTGAAAGACTTAATACTAAATGAACTCCATCACAGCAAATACGTTGGTCATCCGGGATATCAGAAAATGCTTACTGCAATAAGAAAGGTATATTATTGTCTAGTCATGCGTAAAGATATAGCTCAATATTTAAGCAAATTTTTGGAATACCAACAGGTAAAGGTCAAGCACCAGCATCCTGCAGGATTAATGTAGCCCATACCTATACTCAAGTGGAAGTGGGAGGTTATCTCCCTAGATTTCATCACGGGTTTACAGTGGACAAAAAGACAGCATGACTCCATCATGGCAGTGGTATACAGATAAGAAAATATGCACATTTCATACCTGTACAATCTACATACAAGATAGTGCAGATTGTTGATATATTTACGAAGGAAATCTTCAGGTTGCATGGCATACCTAAGACTGTGATTTCAGACGAGGATGTTAAGTTCACATTCGCATTCTGGAAAGCCTTGTTTTCTACTCTGGGAACACAAATACATTTTAGTACCACCTATCACCCTCAGACTGATGGGCAGATAGAGTGGGTCAACCAAGTGATACAGCAGCCAACCAAGTGGGAGGATTATTTTCACCTAGTTGAGTTTGCGTATAACAACGGGTATCAGAAATCCCTAAAAATGAGTCCCTTTGAGGCATTATATGGTAGGCAATGTCGTACACCTATAAATTGGAGCATTCCTAAGACAAAGTTATTGTTGGGACCTGAGATGTTCAGAAATGGAAGCTGATGTAAAAAGAATAAGGCAGAACCTAAAGGCCGTTCAAGACCGGCAAAAGATTTATGTAGATAAGAAAATGTCTTATCATGAGTTCGCAGTAGGAGATCATGTTTACATAATAATTAAACCCAAGAGGAGTACCCTGAGGTGGACCTCTTGTGCTAAATTATCTCCCAGATACTGTGGACCTTTCCAAGTACTAGAAAGAGTAGGACCAGTGTCTTATCAGTTGGCCTTACCCAACCACATTCAAGTTCACAATATGTTCCGTGTGTCCTTACTGAAGCGATATTTTCATGATGAAAAACATGTAATTCATTGGCAAAATATTGAGGTAGGATAGAGATAAAATCCTAACTTGAAGTTCTGAACAAAATTAATGAGTACTCACTTGAAAACATTTTGTTTTTCAGGTAGAACCAGAGGGAGAGTTTTTGGTCAAGCCACAATGCATACTTGACCGAAGAGAAATCAAACTCCTCAAACGAGTATTCATCCAGGTAAAGGTGCAATGCAAGCACTTCAGACCGAAAGAAGCTACTTGGAAGGATGAGAAGTTTATGCGGGAAACTTACCTGAAGCTCTTTACAGAGCTGGGCTGAAACACCGAGGACGGTGTTACTTCCAGGGGGTGAATTTGTGACAGCTTCATTAAACTTAACTAGTATTAACTAGTTAAAGAAAATTTTTTTAGTTTCTTTTATCCAACAAGGAAAACTTACATAATTACTGTTAATTTAGCAAAACCATTTTAATTGCTGATTTATTAATTAAGAAGTAGTTAATCAAATTTAAAGGAGAAATATTTTAATATGAAATATACATAAATCTGATGGTAAAGAAATGTTTGCAAGAATAGGAGGTGGTTCGGGATAGTTGGAAAGACAGTTACCTACTCCTCTGAGGATAAAGTTGAATCCCAGGGGAGGAGTAGGCGTTCTGTGAAAAATTGTAGAGGGGAGTATTTTCTAGAGCTAGTTTGGGATTAGTTGAAAATATCTCACTACAACTCTTGTAAATACAAGTTTCTCTCTGACTTTGACTGGATTGGCCATCTAGAGGTCAAAGGAGAGAGTGAGACAATCCATTGTTAACCCGGGGCACCGTCCAGATTCTGGAGCTAGGGGGTAAGTGGAGGACGTAATAGCCTCCCTTCAAGGTTGGGAGGACCACAACTTGAGAAAGATAATCTCTAGATAAGTAATAATTTTATTTGGTAGGTTGTGTTACTTATATTAAATATGAAATATTTGACTGTATAGACTACTATTTTCAATTTATGGTACAAATAGGAAAACTATCATGCTGATTTTACTGTATAGACTGTTACGTTCAACTTATGGTACAAATTGGAAAACTATCATGCTAAAAACAAAATAAAAGTGGTTATACTTTGATGCAAAGAAAAAGAAACGAGTTACTATTGAGAAGTAAGTTTAAATGTTTAGACTGTAGAAAATAAATTAAACCTTGAGAGGGTTTGCAATGAAATTTATTTTGGTCCAAGAAGATAAATAGCTATCTAATATATCTTGTGAAGACATAATACAATTAAAATCGAAGGATAAATTGTAACAGTAATTCATTTATAAACAATATACATAGCATCCTCTGTTAAGGGTGCTCAACTGTAGAATATACCCTTTTTTTTTCTTTACATGCTATCATTGAAATAGGAAATTTGAACTTGGAGCCGGGGTTGGGGAGAAACCCTCTCCTCGGACAAATTTTTCTAAATAGAATGGGGAAGCTCTACATGGACTTATGCAATGGAGGTTCGGTCACCAATTTATATAAACTAATAAGACCAATAAAACAACGGTGGAATGCTATGGTGGAACGTAAGTACCGAAATAAACTATGTACAGAGGAAGTGAAACAAAAAGAAATACCAGAGATAAGAGAGTAAATCTAAACACTAAGTACTGGACTGAGTTTCATTCATACAGGTAATAAACATCCAAGGATTATACCATTGCCAAGAAAATGAAACTTTCCTTAATCAGAAGAGTACATTCGTAAGACAAAAATTCAAGACAAAAATATATTACTTTCAACACTGCAAACCAAGAAGAATTGTACTAAGAAAAATAGTGTTAACAATACATTAAGAAAATAACCCTCTCTCCTCTTTAAAGATTTGGGAAAAACCCAAGGGTTAACCCTTCAGATACATCTTATAACCGTCTGCAAGGCGAATGGTTCACAAAGAGAATTAATCATTACAGAGTCTGATGAATTTTTTCTTCTAATCTCACTATCAGAGAAAAACCAAACGTAAATTTATCCAGCGATAGAAATTTGGAAAATGCGAGAGCGGAATCGAATATTTCAACTCCCATTGGAGAATGTGGTAACTGTGTTAACAAGAGTTGGGAAGAAAATAAGTCATGGCCGTGTGCATGAGGTCTAGAACTAACTGTAAAGGTTTCCAAAAACCTGCAGTGAACGAAAAACCAAACATCGAGGGTAAGTATTATGGATTGTCCCCAAAAACAAACGCTGAAAACCCGTATAAAATGAAAATATTAGCTAGGATATGAACCTGAGAACCAAGGAGACTCCCTTGCAATTTCCTATGAATGTTAAACAAAATACTGAGTTAAGCCTCTTAGATTGGGTGACTACCATGTTTTTTTACTAGGCAGTAGAGATAGGAAGAATGTCTCCATGAACTGCCAAACTGTTTCATGTGGATACCTTACCACAAGCCAAGCAACAGACAAAAGGGTTAACAGAAAAATCAAAGGGGCAATTTAGCCTTACCTGAGCAGCTATGCTTGCAAACTTTCTGGCAGAGTAACAATGCAAAAATCCCATCAGCTGGGCATGCTCACGAAACCCACTTTCAAGGAATAAAATTATGGCACATCTGTCAACCAGCTTCAGAAACCTTTTTAGCCTCAATCAGGAGATTCATCCCACAATGAGGGCTAAGAAAAACACAGCAGACGGATTTAAGAGAAACAAGGATGGAGTTACCAAAGGGTTTCCATGACAGAGAGGCTGAAATGGAGCTCCCGCCCACCAAAATGCCAGAAATGACTCTTAGATCTAAGTCAATAGTATCAGATACACCCATAATGTCACATACATGCCCAAAATGTTACCATAATAAAAAATTTATAACCTACTATTACCACAGTGAATATAATATTCGAACGATAATCATACGGAAAACTTATGACATCACACTAAATGCTTCAAGTTATGGTACAGGAGTAAATAATTAAATTTCTGGTACTGAATCCCAACAAATTTTATGGACCCGAGGTGTTTATTATACTTGGCGCTAAGGTTATCCATTAATTTTCATAGAGTTTTGTGCTGATCTCATTACTTACCTTTGGTATGGATTTGCGTTTTAAACAATGTATCGATGCCATGTGTCCAAACCTCCACTTGGAGATTTACGCTGATTGTGTTGTTGGATATGGTGATTATTGCAAACTGGTTTATGTTTAAAAACGCCAACTCTTATGTTACGATGAGTTCAACACCTGGGTTTATCTGAGCCCTCCCCGTGGCTTCTCATTTAATGCAATTTAATAATCGGTGGTACTGCCAGCCCGACTTGGCACAACTATCTTCCCGGTGGCGCATTCCCTCCAATCTTTCCGTGAAGAACTATACTTCCAGCTCTAACTTGCCGATTTACCTTAGCGCGGGTTTCTGGAGCTTTCACTTCCAGTCGACAGGAGATTACGGAGGGATGCTTTCCTGATTTCATCGGCGTTCATGGCGCCATTGGGATGCCTGTTCGTGACCTTTGCACAGTCTCCTTTAAATTCAGGTTAGGCCGATACTCCACAGCATCTTGGTGAAGATGTTAGCAGTTCCTCTTCGGTTTCTTCTTTTTCTTCCCCGGGATATTTATCTAGCTGATAACTTATTGTTCCTTTTCGTTAAGCAAGATGAGGTTTAATTCCTTTATGCATGCAATGGCAGGGTACAGGAAACCTGGAGCTTTCCCCTGCTTTGGGGTCGATTTCACTCCGGAAGGGTTCGTTCAGTTTCAGGTTGCGCTGGTAAGTTTTTCCATATGCCTAATCCACCCTACCTAAGCACCTGCCTGCAAGCATGCTTGTGAATATTGATATTTCTCGACTCCAAACTGAAATGGAAGCTATTGACCATTCCCTTCTCTGCTTACTTACAGGATAGCCCAGATTCGGAAAGTCGACTCATAGGTACGCTACTCGTGTGACGACTAACCCCACAGAGCTTCCTTGTTCACTATTTATTATTTTCTATTTACTATTGACAGCACTATAATCGATATTCTAACTATTATTCTGGAATTTTTGCAGGTATGAACGGCCCCCTTCATCACTCTGCGTCTATCAAGCTTCAGGCTCCTAATCCCAAGTTAACTATCAGAATCATTCTCTCAGGTACCTACTTTCTGATGGCAGGAGGGGAAAAGAACTCTTGTCAAAGCCCTTGTCAAGGCTTCGGGCCTTCGACTGTCTCTGTTAGTTAGGGTCTGATTTAATGTAACAGAGTTTAGTTCCTCAGTTTTTTATTCCCTCGGTGCCTGTGTGTTACCCTTCTCCTCCATGGTTTTATGATATGTTGGACAGCGCTTACGGAGCAATTGCTTCGCAACATTGATCATGTTTAACTTACTATTTTATGGCAATTTTGCGGTCCATATTTTGTTTTGGAGATCATAGATAGTTCTTCTTTTGACTGTTAAATGTTTAAATATTTATGCACGTTCTTCTGAAGAATATTTGAACGCTATAGTGCGAATCTTGTATTCCGACCCTTTATCCCACAGGGTAGCGAAAACCCTAATTCTGCGCTCTGTTAGCATGCGTAGGTGTCATGGTCTTTTCCATGTTTTCTATTTTGGCAGAAGGTTCTATGTTATATCTACTGCGTTCTATTTTATTTTCGTTTTCCGTATCTTGCACTACTGTTATTATGATTTCAGTTGTCCATCCTGACCTGTCGAGTGGTAGACACAAACTCTGAAATATACATATTTACAACAGTCGTTATCATAGTATTGCTAAACAGTAGTCCGTTAACAGTTCTTACTGATGTTTGGATTTCTATTCGTTTTCTACTAAGTTCCCCTACCAAGAAGATTAATATCCTGTAGTCGATTGTATAAAGTTTCATTTTCTGTTCTCCTATCTGTTTCTTTCAATTTATCTAATACCAGACAGTTGCAACTAATAAATAAGAATAGTTTGAATAAGAAAGAAACGAATAAATGCACCTTCTTTGTAGTTCTAACTTAAATGGGTTCTTTCAGTGCCTCAACAGAAATTAGACTTGAATTAACTCTTAGCCTAGTATAATTACAAACTGGTTATTTTTAGACTTTCCTAAAGTAAATCCGGAAAAGAGTAAGAATAGTAGACTCTGTACTTAAACTCGTTTTTCCGCTATCATTCTTTTTGACAAGGCACACTTTCCATCTGTTTTTTTTTTAAATAAGACATTAAGGTAGCAACACAGCAGTACATATCTGTAAATCTATAGTTGAAATAACTCAAGATTACCACATTAGTACTTCTCTGTAGGGATAGATCTGTCCAAGCTGTTGTCCAACCAACCTTCAAGGGAGGCTATCACGTCCTCCGCTTGCCCCCTAGCTCCAGAAACTGATTGGTGCCACGGGATTAACAGTGGATTAGCCTACTGTGACCTCTGGATATCAATTCCCGTCACCAACAATCAATTTGGCTTACAGAAGGGTTTCCAAAGTTATTTTCAACTGGTCTCATACCAGCTCAAGAAAATACTTTCCCTTTCTTGCCCATTTTCCAGAACCCCCCAATCCTCTGGATTCCAACTTTATCCAATGAGGAGGGGGTAACTGTTTCCAACTGTCCCCAACCACCATCTATTCTAGGAAACTAATACCAACAGCTTAGCAGCTTCACTTCCATTCATTGGTTTCTTTTTAATAAATTCAAAAATAAAAATAAATAGAATTTTGTCTCAACATATAACCATTAAGTCTTTCTTATCAGAAATTAAAAATAACAAATTGTTTAAACTAGTTAATGCTAACTAATCTTTAAATGAGGCTGTCACACATAACTAATCCTGGGAAACCCAAAGATAATTATGGTAGATGTCCCTTAAACATAAATACACAGTACAACTTTCCCAAGTGGAGTTGACAACCATCATTGCATAGTTATATAACTCATGCCAAGTGGAACACATCATATCCGAGGTATATAAATGACCTGGGTTGTACGCATAGTTTATCATCCGTATAAGATGCATAAATCTACAGCTGGAGATACAAGCTGCCCAGTGGAAATTTAATGCAAATGATCTATTTAATATTTGCGTTTTCAATATAACATGGTTGATAAGTGCTGAGGATTTAAAATCCGACCATAAACATTCATGTATATGTATAATTTTTGGTATAGACAAAATAAAAGATTTTTTTTTTTTACGGTTGTAATGTTGTTAGCATGTAGTTGATATATATATATATATATATATATATATATATATATATATATATATATATATATATATATATATATAATAAAAAAAAATCAAATGAAAAAATTTGAGGTGGTAATGTCATTATAAGTGTTAGTTTTTTATATTTTATTAAGGAATCAGAGAAAGAAAATTTACATTTCTTAATGTTTTAGTTTTAAATATTTATTTTATTATATATATATATATATATATATATATATATATATATATAAACTCTTTACAATGATTTAATTAATAATAAAATATAACTCCGTTTAAATGTATAAATAATATCATTCAATAAATTAACCTACAAAAATGATTTTTTTAAACTAAAAACTAGTTTATTAGCCATTAATTTTTAAAATAATTTAAGAATTAAAACTTTAATAACACTTCAATAAATATATTATATTTTATTGAATTAGATTTATTTAAAATAAATTTTATTTTGAATTTTAATAATATATACATAGTTTAAAAAAAAATTATACAATAAATTATAAATTAAAAAAACTTTTATATAAATATTTTAAATTTAAAAAATTACAAAATTTTGTGAAATGTAAATTATTAAAAAAAACCTATCAGTTATCCAATCATTAAATTTTTTTAATAACTAAATAAACATCATTTATTTTATTGAATATTACAATAACTAATTAAATGAATATAATCAAATGAATATATTTTATCCTATTGAATTATAATTTCAATAATATGTTTTACAGAATAATTATATGTTTTACATAATCTTACAATTATTAATTAAATATTAAATACATATATTTTATTTTATTGAATTATATTTAAAAGTTATCTAAGTCTATTTTTAATTTTAATTTGAATTGTGTATATAAATAGTAAAGAAAATTTTATACAATAAATTATAAATTCAAAAAACTTGTTTATAAATATTTTAAATTTAACACAATATAAAATTTTGTGAAATATAAATTAATTTTTAAAACAAAAGCTTATCTATTATTTATTAATTTTTAAAATAATTTAACTATTATAAAAATCAAAATATATATAATAATTAAATAAATATTAAAATGATTATAATAACTATATAACTATTGATTATTTTAATAAAATAATTTAGTTTGGTTAAAGAAAAATAGTAATTATTACCTATGGAAGATATGTAATTTAATATTTAAATAAAAAATTATTTTAAAAAAAAAGAAAATTCAATTTGATTTGAGATAAAAGGAATTACATATCTAGCTCATACTAATGTAAAATATACATCTTAACCCACCAAAATATTCCTTTAATAATTTAAACACATACCTAATGTATATAATGATTATTATGTCTATTAAAATAATAAATAAATAATAAAAATACATAATGTATCTATTTATTATTTTGTCCAACATAAATTGTTTTTAAAAACAAAAGCTTATCTATTATTGATTATTTTTTAAAATAATTTAATCATTATAGAAATTAAAAAATATACAATAATTAAATAAATATTACAATTATTACAATTATATAGATATTAAATAAATAAATTTTATTTTATTTTATTTTATAATAATAAAATAAATATTAGAATTATTATAATGATTAATTAAATATTATTAAATAAATATATTTTATTTTATTGAATTGCATTTAAAAGTAATTGAATATTTTTTTAAATTTTAATTTTCTATATACATATTATAAAAAATATTATTGAATAACTTATAAATTCAAGAAATTTTTATGTTAATCTTTTAAATTTAAAACAATATTAAATTTTTCCAAATATACATTACTTTTTAAATGTAACAAATTTATCTATTTCATTATTTTTAAAATAATTTAACAATTAAAAATATTGTAATAATAAAAAAAAATTATTTAATTAAATTACATTTAAAATTAAAACCTTTATTTTTAATTTTAATGGTATATATAAATAATATAAAAAATATTATGCAATAAATTATAAATTCAGAAATCTTTATGTAAATACTTGAAATTGAAATCATTATAAAATTTTGTATTATATAAATTATTTTCTAAAACTAAAATTTTAGCTATCATTCTTTATTTTTCAAAGTAATTTAATTATTAAAAATATAATAAATTCCTAAATTATAGATCACAACATTTTTAGATTTAACAATATGATAATAATTAAATAAATATATTTTGTTTTAGTAAATTACATTTATATTTACTTTTACTTTAATTATATATATATATATATATATATATATATATATATATATATATATAGTATAAAGAATTAAATACATTAAATTAAATTATAAAAAAATGATAGAAATATTTTAAATTTAAAACAATATAATTTTTTTTGAAATATAATTTATTTTTTAAAACTAAAAATTTATCTCTATATATAATGTATAATGATGTTATATATTTGTAAAGAATAATATATCATTCAATTCTTTTGAAAAAAAAATAAAAATTCCAATACTATGCTCTTAAACATAAATATACTTTCATATAAAAACTGTATGCACATTTACATATACGTTGATTTTCATGATAGTCATACTCATAAGCTGATTACATATTTATGAGACACTAGTAGACCACCGGCTTTATTAAAAAAAAATATGACAAAACATGCCTAACCCACACACTAATACTAATATTGCATCTTAACAAAACCCGCTCACTCCAATATGGTAACACACAACAATATATTGTGGAAAATTGACCCACCTATCAATAAGAGCAGTCTCCTCTGTTAGGGACCATTGCACTCCCCACTAACGCCATAAGGCACACGCTCACCATAACCTGTCGCGCGATTGCCACTTTCAATCTCCCTCGGTTACTTCTTCGATCGCCCACTTGTCGCTTCTGTCCACTCCCCTCTCTTCCCACCTCTTTATATATATATATATATATATATATATATATATATATATATATATATATATATATATATATATATATATTCATGTAGTATCTGTAATATATTCTATGTCACAGCAGGCGATAACCATTAGCAGAGTTTCTTTACCCCAAGCATTTTGTTCATATATTATAATTTATACAACTATTTCCCACCCACTAGCGATAAGTCATATCTTAACCGAAACGTACTTTATTAGACAAATTTGCAAACAGATTGATCATCCAAACAAAGAAAATTGTTCTAACAGATTGATCATCCATCATCCAAACAAATAATTATTTTATTGTACATTAAAATAAGCAAACAAATATTTCAAAATTTTGACTATATGGAATTTATAATTAATATTAAGAAATAAAGACTAATATGAAAAAACTACCTATTTCCACCATTTTTATATGTTATAAAATATCTCTTGATTTAAATTATATAGATCTTAAATTAAATATAATTATAATAAATAGTATTTTATATTACATATTAAAATTAGAATATATATATATATATTGTAAATGATAATATAGTATAACAATATTATATGTATTGTAAATGATAATATAATAGAACAATAATATTTTTGGATGGAGAAAATAATTTTCTATAATATCTCATATTTAAAATTTAGTGATTTAAGAGGTTTTGTAAATATATCTTCTAACTTTAGCCATTATGTATCATATTTACACATCTTGTCCTATTGATCTCGACAATGTCTAAGTTTTTTTGTGGCTAATGCAAGGGATATTGCTCAAAGTCATGCTTCATGGTTATTTATGAAGAAATTCCAAAAAAATCTTACAAGCTAAGGGGTTGGAGGGATAGTTCAACTATCCATTTCAATTTAGAAGGATAATGTAGAATGCGTTTGTAATAGCTAGATATAATTTGTTTTTATTTGGTTTTAAAAATCTCATCCTTGAGATTTGAGCTATTCTTAGTTGATGTGATCCTATGTTTATGGTTATGTCTCAATTTGGAAATTAGTAAAATTTCCAGTGAATACACAAGAAAATGAGGGGTTTGTTTTTGCAATAAAATATATTTCTCTATACTTGTGGATGCCTCTCATTCTCTATAGAAACTGATTTTTGACTTTGTTTTCTGATGGTTGTCTTTCAAAAATATAAGTATATTGGTTTTGCATCAATTTCTCATTTAAAACTTTAATTTGCAAACACTAGAGAAATCTACAGCAAATGAAAAATAATTTTAAAATTTTGCTATAGGAAGGGGACAAATGTGTGACTAGCTAGTTTTGCTTGGTTGAAGATATTAGTTGATTTCTCTAAACTCTTTTTTATAATATTGCACCAAACCTAGCTTTCTAATATATGTTGTTAAATAAGTTTTACCAAGAGGCTTGCTAAATATATGTTCTAACTTTAGTCAATAATGCATCATATTTACACCTTAGAAAATGCTTGGTTGAAGATATTAGTTGATTTCTCTAAACTTTTTCTTCGCTAGGATTGCACCAAACCTAACTTTCCAATATATCTTGGTAGATATCTTTTACTGAGAGGCTTGGTAAATATATCTTCTAACTTATACATCATATTACGCCTGGTGCCCTATTGATCTCTACAATGCCTCACTTCTTTGTGGTGTTTCTTCACTCATTGATGCAGGAGCATAGTCAATTTTGTGGCTAATGTAAAGGATATTGCTCAAAGTCATGCGTCATGGCTATTTATGAAGAAAATCCAAAAATATCTTACAAGCTAAGGGGTTGGATCCTTCTGGTGTAAATTTCAATTTTTAAGGATAAGGTAGAAGCCATTTGTAATAGCTAGATATAATTTGTTTTTATTTGGTTTAAAAAATATCATCCTTAAGATTTGAGCTATTCTTAGTTAATTAGGCTGAGTTTGTTTTCCAATATGTGTTTGTGGAAAATATAAGAATATTGGATTTGCATCAATTTCTCATTTTAAACATTAGTTTCCAAACACTAGAGAAATAGTATAGGGAGGAACCTATTTTGGGGCTCCATTTCTAAGAAAATGAAAAATAATTTGAAGATTTTTCTATCTGCATTTTTTGCATAAGGGATCTAATGTGTGACTAGCTAGTTTTTTTTGTGATAAAATGCTTGGTTGAAGAGATTCATTGAGCTCTCTAAACAATTTTTTATAGGATTGATCCTAGATTCACCAAATCTTGCTTTCTAATGGTTATGTCATTCCTGCTAGTTGGCTATGCTCGACTGAAGGGTCTATGGAATGAATGAAACCAAGTCAAAACTGAGAAGTGAGTGATTCCGGATAAAGTATATGATAGGTGTAATTTTATGTTCCAATTTAAAAAAATTATTTCTAAGTAAAAAATCTATGAATTTCAGAAATAAATAGAGAAATTGAAAATCTAGCTCAATCTTTCATGAGATTATCAATTTATGTTGAAGACACATTTCCATGAAGGTAACCTACCTCATTTGTGGTATAAGAGGAGGTAAAATTAGAAGAAGAAACATGTAAACCTTTAAGAGCATAATACAATTTGTAATACAATTTGCAAAGTTGGAGGAAAATGTTGTGAGATGATCATCCACACTCTAAGTATAGATAATCTTGTCTCTACAGAAGTGGTGGAGAAATTGAAGTTGAATACCATTAAGCATCCTATGCCTTATAAGGTATACTGATTCCAAAAAGGTCATGAGTTATTGATAAATGAATAGTGTGAAATAGATTTACAATTGGGAAAATACAAGGATAAATTGTTGTGCCATGTGCTGCCAATGAATGTATGTCATATTTTACTTGGAAGACCTTGGAAATATCATAGGGGAGCTATGCATGATGGAATGATAAATGTATATAAGTTCCTTCATGATGGTATTGATCATAGTTTTTTTTCCTATGAAGGAAGGAAGAACATCAAAGGTTCACAGTCTAAAGTCGAAAATCCTTTCTAATGAGTGGGAAATAATATCTTGAGCAAACTGAGGAAAATAAGGTAATTTTTTCTTTAGTTTGAAAACCTAGTGTAGTTAGTAGGACAAATAAAATTGATGATTTTCATGAAGAAATTCAAAGGTTGTTGAATGAATATTTTCATATTACTGTGGATATTTTTCCTAATGAGTTACCACGTGTAAGAAGTATAAGTGTATCACATAGACTTGATACTTTGATCAAGTTTTCCAAACAAAACTGCATACATAATGACTCCAAAAGAGAACTAGGAAATTAGGAAACTCTTGCGGTAGTTGTTGGATAAAGGAATAGTCACTAAGAGTTCAAGTCCATGTGGAGTGCCTACTGTACTTGTGCCATAAATATGGAAGTTCGAGAAGGTGCACAGATTCCATATTAATAAACAAGATTACTATCAATTAGGGATTTCCTTTACCCAGAAGTAATGATTTGATGGATTTTCTTAGTGGAGAAATATATTTTCTAAAATATATGTAAAAAGTGGATACCATCAAATCCTAATAAGATAAAGAAATGAATGGAGAACTCCTTTTAAAATCAATGAAGGACAGTATCAATGGTTTGTTATGCCATTTGGTCTCTAGAATTCTCCAAGTACTTTTATGAGACTTATGAATTAAATTTAAAGAATTTTATAGGGAAATTTTTCATAGTATATCCTGTAGACATATTAGTGTACAATGAGTCAAAATAAGAATATCTAGTGAATTTCACTAATTTTCTTCAAAAACTCCAGAAAGAAAATTTGTTTGTGAATTTTAAGAAGTGTTATTTTCTAAAAAAGGAACTTGTTTATTTGGGATTTGTAATCTCTCAAGAAGAATTAAAAATGGAACGTGAAAACATTCAAGAAATTGTTAATTTGCTTACACCTAAGAGATTCACTGAAGTTAGAACTTTCCATGGAATCAATGCACCAATCATTGAGACCATTAAAAAGAACAAACAACCTTTTAAATGGGATTTTTTTTTTTTTTTAAGAAACATATCACAGAAAAATCCTATTTTGATATTACCACACTTTAAGAAACATTTTCAAGTGAAATTTTATGCAAGTGGAATAGAAATAGAGGATGTTTTGATTCAAGAAGAAAAAATCGTAGCATTTTCAACTGCGAAACTTAATGAGTCCACACATAAATATTATTTATATGATAACGAAATTTATGTTGTTGTTCATAATCTTAAGAAATGGAGGCATTTGATTTCACGGGATTTTTTTTTATATACTAACAACCATGCTTTAGAATATATAATGCACCAACCCAAGTTCAGTGAAAAACATGCCATATGGTTGGATAATCTACAAGGTTTCACATTTATATTGAAGAACCTAAGTGGATAGCAAAATAGAATTGCAGATGGGCTTAGCATGAAGAATTTTTCTATCGAGGAAGGAAAAATTCAAATATTGGGATTTGAATTTATGAAAGGCTTGTAAAAGGCATATGCATATTTCAAAGAGGTATATGAAGCCTGTATAAATTAGAAAACTGTGAACACGAACAAGTGGATATAATGCATGGTACCAGAAGGACTGTGAATTAAAAATAGTCAACTATCCATTGCAATTTGTTCTACGAGGGAAAATATCCTGAATGACAAACATAGTGGAGGTTTAGTAGGTCACTTTGGTTATGCTAAAACTTTAGAAGAACTACAATATTTCTACTATTTTCCGAATATGAGGATAGATGTAAAACATTTGTGAGGAGATGTAAGATTTGTCAATATGGTGAAGGAAAAAGTCAAAAAATTGGTTTTCTACACCACTACCTATTCCATGGAGACATTATGATTCTATAGGTATTGATTTCATCTTAGGAATTACAAAAGCTAAAAGAGTTCTTGATTCTATTTTTGTAGTGGTCAATGGATTTTGAAAAATGGCACATTTCATTCCATTCCATAAGACTAGTGATGCTCTGAATATTCCTAATTTGTTTTTCAAAGAAATTTTCAGATTACATGGTTTTCCTATCAACATTGTCTTTGAAAAAGATACTAGGATTATTTTGGAGGATATTATGGAAGAAAATGGTCACAAAATTGACTTTTAGTTCTACATATCATCCACAAACACATGGGGAGACTTATGTGGTTAATAGGAGCTTGGTAGAGTAACATCCACAACAATGGGATAATTTATTAGCTCAATTAGAATATGCATATAATTAATCCTTCAATAGAAGCACATGAATGAATCCTTTCCACACAATGTATGGTATGAATACAAGAGGAGTGAATGAAATTGAAAATGTGGGCAAGGGAGAGTTAAGGAGTGTTGAAGGTGAAGATTTTGTAGAAGCTATGCAAAGCATACTAAATACAGTGAAACAAAAGCTTCAAGAAAGCAACAACAAGTACAACAAAAGAGAAAATTTGACAAGAAGAGAGGTGAATTAGAGGCTGGTTATTTTGTAATGGCTCATTTGAGGAAGGAAAGATTTCCAACAAGAGAATAAAACAAACTGAAATACAAAAAACTTGGTCCTTGTAAAATTTTAAAGGAATTTTATGTCAATGCTTAGGAGTTAGATTTACCATCACGTATTATTATATCTCCAATATTAAATTTTGTATACTTGTATAAATATCAAGCACATTAGACAAGTTAGCAAGGACATCTTAGAACCAAAATTTCAATGGATAGCACAAAGGCTATCTACAACAACACAATAACCTCAAACAACAATGGACAAAATGGTTTATAAAAAAACTAGAGGTAAGGAATATTGGGAGTTTATAATCAAATGGAAGAATTCTCCTATATCTAAAGCAACATGGAAAAGTGAATGTAGTTTACAAAGGGAAGGAGTTTATTATAATAAGCTAATAGAGAGGAGCCCATTAAAATATTTGTCCTTGCGAGTTTGTTGTAGGAGCATAGTCAATTTCTTGGCTAATGAAAGGTATATTAATCAAAGTCATGGTTCATGGCTATTTATGAAGAATTTTAATTTCTAAGGATAAGGTAGAATCCATTTTTAATAGCTAGATATAATTTCTTTTCATTTATTTGAAATATTCTCATTATTGAGATTTGAGCTATTCTTAGTTAATATGATCCTATGTTTATTGATATGCTTAAATTTGGAAATGGTATACATGTAAAATTTGTAATATGCCACCAGAAAAATATAGAAGAAAAAGACTCAAGGGGTTTGTTTTTGGAATAGAATATGTTTTTCCATACATGTGGATTCCTCTCATTCTCTATAGAAATTGATTTCTAAATTTCTATATGTCTAATGGTTATGTCATTCCAACCTTGAGTATGATTGAGTGAAGGGTCTATGATTTATTAAAATCATGATAGTACTATGTTTGTATTCCAATTTAAAATAAAACCTAAAGTTAAATATAACATAATAAATGAATCTAAAACTTGAAAATCTGGTTCAATCTGTAAAGTGATTATCAATTTCTACTTAAGATCTGGTTCTAGGCAGGGAACTTCAGTCACTCATTGTTATTGCACCACTCTTTATTCATGCATTGTGGCTACATGTAGCTTAAATTTAATTATAATATTAAACATCAACATGTAGTCATCTTATTCTTATGAATATTCAATTTGTTTTCAAACAATTTCTATACAGTGCATTCTCCCGGTTTTTGAACTTCTTCAACACATTCATGAAAAATAACAATTTTTCTTGCAAAAGAAATTATGAAAGATGACATCATACATTGTATAAGTTTTTTAACCAAGATAATAAGCAATAAATATGCATTTAATTTCCTTGGCATCAATATTTCTTCTATCTTATTTCAAATATTAGAAAATGACTTGCTCCCAAAAATTCTCAAGTGAATAACTATTGATTTGTTGTCATAAAATGCCTCATAAAAGGATTTATGCTCTAATTTTTTTTAATGGATATCATATTATTATACATAGGAGTAGTTGTTTATTTATCCCACAAACCATTAGAAATATTCTTATCCTTAATTATGTTATGAGAACATTCGACCAAAGTTTTATTTTTTCTCTCAGCCACTCTACTACATTATCCATTCTGCTAAGGAGTATGTAATATGATATATTAATATTATTGTATAGTAATGTTATTTTATATTAATACATGTATATTAATATTATTATATATTAATATTATTGAATACTTTATATTAATTTAATATCTTAAAAAAAATATATTGTAAATGATAGTATAGTAGAAAAATATTAGTTTTGGATGGAGAAAATAATTCTCTACAATATCACATATTAAAATCTAGTGATTCAATAGGCTCGGTAAATATATCTTCTAACTTTAGTCATTAATGCATCATATTTACATCTCCTTCCCTATTGATCTCTACAATAGCTCACTTGTTTGTGGAGTTTGATCTCTACAATTCCTCACTTCTTTGTGGATTTTCTTCACTCATTGAAGTAATAACATGGTCAATTTAGTGTCTAATGCAAGGGAAATTGCTCAATGTCATTCTTGATGGATATCTATGAAGAAAATAAAAAAAAAATCTTACAAGATAAGTGGTTGTAAGGGTCGTTCAGCTGTCAATTTCAATTTCTAAGGATAAGGTAGAATCCATTTGTAATAGTTAGATATAATTTGTGTTTAAAAATCTCATAATTTAAGCTATTATTCTTGGTTGATATCATCCTATGTTTACTAAAATTTCTCAATGTGAAATGATCTATATGTAAAATTTGTAAAACTTAACAGAGAAAAAAAGGATTGGAAGGGTTTGTTTTCAGAATAAAATATACTTCTCCATACCTATGAATTCTTCTCATTCTCTATAGAAATTTATTCGTGAGTTTGTTTTCTTACTTGTGTATATGGGAAATATAAGAATATTCGTTTTTCATCAATTTTTCATTTTAAACATTATTTTGCAAACACTAGAGAAATAGTAGTGGGGGAACTATAACCTATTTTTCTCCTGTAAAAAATTAAAAAATAATTTGAATATTATGCTATGTGGCTTGTTTCTGAGGAACTGTAAACTATTTTTCTCCTTGATTTCTGAGAAATTGAAAAAGAATTTGAAGATTATGCTATGTGCCAAGTGAGGGTCTGGCTATCTTTTTTCTAAGAAAATTCTTTGTAAATTGTTTTTTATAGGATTGCACCTAGTTTCCCCTATGCTAGCTTTCTAATAGTTATGTAATTCCTCAGTGTTGGGTATGCTCCATTGAAGGTTCTATGGTATGAATTCAACCAAATCAAAGCAGGGAAGTCCATGATTCGAGATAAAATAAATGATAGGTGTAAGTTTATGTTCCAATTTAAAAAAAAAAAAAAATTTAAGATCATAATATGTGAATGTGTGAAGATGAACACAAAACACAAGAAATAAATCAAGAACTAGAATATTAGTTCAATCTCTTACTAGATTATCAATTTCTATGTAGTTCTGGGAAGGGAACTTGCCTCATTTGTGGTATAAGAGCACTTAAAATTAGGAGAATAAACCACTAAACATACCTTCAAGATAATAATATCAAGATAAAAAATGGAATTGAGGGTAAGAGGAGGATGTCGTAGAGGCAGATGAGGAGGTAGAGCAATTGCAACAATGGAAGCTATATGACTATTGGAAGAAAGAGTTGCAACAACTCAGACTGAAAGGGTTCATGAAGGAGATATTAGTGAATCTTATGAGGACGAAGATCATGAAGAGGAGGAGGCACCTACAAGTGAAATAATATTTTTTAAATCTTTGCTATGATCTACTTCAAATCTTAAACCTAAATTCCCATCCTACACTCGAACTTTAGACCTTGAAGAGGTGATTGATTGGATCAATGAGATAGAATAAATCGAAGGAGAGAGTAACATAAATTTTGTTGTCATCATATTGAAGAGGCATGCATCTCTATGGTGGGATGGAGTAAAGGGGAAAGGAGAAAATGAGGTAAGAGCCACAACAAAAATTGGAATATGATGGTTTCAAAACAGAGAAAAATTGTCTTGCCAAGTGACTATCAGCTTACCTTATATAGATAGAGGCATAATCTTAGGCAAAGGTTCCTGAAAATAAGAGAGTACACATAATAGTTCTACAAGGTTAGTATAAGAGCTCGATAGGTTCAAGACACAACACAGAAGACGACAAGGTAAATTAATGGATTGGGAATGGACATACAAGATGAAATCAACATGTTATCTCCTAAAACATTAGATGAACGTTATTAAATGGACTTAAGAGTTGAGGAAAAACTTTTAGGAAGAAATATATGAGAGGTAAAATCACTCTTAGAGCAAGAGGAAGTGAAGGTGGTAGAGAGATCTACAACACCAAGAGTAAGAGCTAGCAACATGAGCTCAAATTAGTAGACACCAATAATCAATTATACTAGAGCAAGAGGAATTTTTTCCAAATTAATAACAGGAAAAGGTAGAGGATGAGAGTTCAAATGCTTCAAATGTGGGAAGCTAGGACATAGATGTTTTAAGAGTCCAGAAAATGAAGATGCTAGTGAAATAAATGCAGTTGTTTCTAGTGTAACAAAAGAGGAAGCGGGAATAGTAGAAATATAAGGTGTACATGAAATAGGAGAATCCGTGGTGATCAAAAAAGTGTTTATTAAGCTAGAGAATGAAGTTTTACAACGAGCACAAAGAAATACTTTGTTCAAGACAATTTTCAATGTTGGACGAAAAAGTTGTGAGATGATCATCAAGAGTGGAGGTATAGATAATATTGTCTCTACAGAAATGGTGGATAAATTGAATTTTAATACCATTAAGCATCCTCAACCTTATAATGCATCCTAGTTTAGTTGCATAAAGGTCATGAGCTCTTAATAAATGAAGAGTGTGAAATAAAGTTGCATTTGGGAAAATACAAGGATAAAAGTTTGTGTGATGTGATGCCAACAGATGTATGATATATTTTCCTTGGAAGACCTTCGAAATATGATAGGGGAGCTATGCATGATGGGATGAGAAATGTATATGAGTTTTGTCATGTTGGTATAGATCACATCTTGTTGCCTATGGAGGAAGGAATCACATCAACAGTTCAAAATCCAAAATCCTTTCTTGTGACTGGGAAATAATATCTTCACCAAATGGAGGAAAGTAAGGTAAAGGTTTCTTTTGTTTGCAAACCTAGTGTAGTTCTTATGAAAAATACAATTTATGTTTTTCCTAAAGAAATTCAAAGGTTGTTGAATGAATACTTTGATATTGATGTGGATAATTTTCCTAATGAGTTATCACGTGTAAGAAGTATAATTCATCACATAGATTTGATAAAGGACTTGCGAGGGAGAGCTTAAGTCCATGTTCAATACCTATTGTATTGGCTCCAAATAAATATGGAAGCTAGAGAATGTTTATAGATTCCAGAGAGATAAACAAGATTACTATCAACTACTGATTTCTTTTACCAATAATTAATGATTTCATCGATTGTCTTAGTGGAGCAATATATTTTTCTAAAATATATTTAAAAAGTGGTTACCATGAAATCACGATAAGAGAAAATGATGAATGGAAAATTTCTTTTAAAACCAATGAGGGGTTGTAAAAATAGTTGGTTATGGCATTTCATCTCTCGAATTCATCAAGTACTTTTAGGAGACTTATTGAATGAAATTTTAAGGGTGTTTATAGGGAAATTTGTCATAGTATCTCTTACATACATATTAGTGTATAGTGAGTCAAAATAAGAACATATAGTGCATCTTACAAATGTTTTTAAGAAACTGCAGCAACAAAAATTGTTTGTAAATTTCAGAAAGTGTTCTTTTCTAAAAGGGGAACTTCTTTATTTGGGATTTGTAATATCTAAATAAGGATTAAAAATGGACCATGAAAAGGTTAAGGAAATTGTTAATTTTTCTACACTTAAAAGTGTCACTTAAGTTAGAAGGTTCCATGAATTCAAAATATTATACAAGAAGTTCATAAGAGATTTTAGTGGAATCAATGAAACAATGATTGAGACAATTAAAAAGCACAAACAGACCTTTAAATGGACCAAAAAAAAATCATTTTTTGAAGAAAAAGAGCACAAAAAATCCTATTTTGACATTACCACACTTAAGGAAACCTTTTCAAGTCAAATGTGATGCAAGTGGAACATGAATAGGGGTTATTTTGATTCAAGAAGTCAAACCTAAAGCTTAATTTAGTGAGAAATTTAATAAGTCCACGCAGAAATATTCTTCATATGATAAGGAATTCTATGGTGTAGTTAAAATTCTTAAGAAATTAAGGAATTATTTGATTTCAAGTGAGTTTATTTTATATACTTACAACCATGCTTTGAAATATATAATGCAGCAACCCAAGTTGACTAAAAAACATGCGAAATGGGTGGAGTATATACATGGTTTCATATTTGTATTGAAGTCCATAAGCGGACAACAAAATAGAATTGTACACGCCCTTAGCATGAATAATTTGGTTATTCATTAAGGACAATTTCAAATTTTTCAATTTGAATATAAGAAAGACTTGTACAAGGAATATGCAGATTTCAAAGTGACATGTGGAGAATTCATAAATCAGCAAATCGTGCACATAAACAAGTGGGCAGAATGCATGGTACGAGAAAGACTGTTATTTAAAAATAGTCCACCACTAGCACATTTGACCCACTTTTCGACGACCAGAATGTCGCTCTTGCGACACATAGGAATCCCAAGAGCAATAGTTTGAGGTGGGAAAAACGTGGTTTCTCTTAACGTCGCAATTCAGACACTTTCGTTAAGTGTCGGAAGAGTGACATTTTTCGATGTTTCCATACAGTCGTTTCTCTTCCGACATGACCTACCGAGTGTCACTATAACAACGTTAGAAACATCGTCACTATTCCAACGATATCCTATGGTCACTATTCCGATGTTCCATAACCATCGTTATTCTGACATTTTTCATGTTTTGAAACGTACGTAGTAAGTCCGACATTTGTGTGACGGTTAGTTGCTCTACCTACGGCTTGCAGAATTCATCGAAAGTCTGATGTCTTCTAGACTTTGTCGCAAGTCCGACCGTGTGCAGAATTTGTCGTTTTTCGTCTCTACTTCGATGTTTCTGACGTTTTGAAATGTACGTCGTAAGTCCGATATTTTTTACTGTTATTTTATTTTTCGACCATTTTCAATATTCATCGGAAGTTTGACGTCTTGTATACTTTGTCACAAGTCCAACAGTTGTAAGTGGATAGCAAGTGTCAAAATACCGACAGAAAAAAAAAATATGGAAAAAAACCAGGTGTAGTCTTCCAGCTAGGAATAGGAATGATATTCAAGGATCTTCCCTTATTTTAATTCCAATAGTTGATTCAATTTTTTCTTTCATGGTGTTTCGAAGGGAAATCCACATCTTTCACACTCAAGAGGCATAATTTAGGACCATTTTCAAATTTGATTCTAAATTTTAGTTTAAAAAATGGTACAATTAGTTTTAACAATTGTGCTTTTGTACTTAGAACAACATTGTATATTTTTTTTTCCAACATTACAAATAGTATCTCCACACATCATCAAGGAAAGAAAGAATCGTACATTGGTAAACCCAAAATATTTTTCCTACAATAAACCAACAGAAAACATGGATAAAGCTTGTGGTGGTTTTTGCGAGACATGATATTGAATAATACATTGAATACAAGGATGAGGAGAGAAATATTAGCATAAAAAATAAAATCAATGATTTACAGTTGAAAGACAACAGAAATTGATAATGACAATGATGTAATATAAATGGAAACAACTAACAATCAATTCATTAATGGAATCAATAAGATGAAAATTAAGGTCCCTATAGACTGTTCCTGTTAATCTCTAATTTTTGTGCAGTAATCTCATGTACCAGTCCTGAATTAACTCTCTCGTACTCTTATTCTTAAAAAAATACAAGTATTTTCCTTTTGTCTCCATTGCATCATTTCACTTGAAAAACATAATACAATACATAAAGAATCACCGTCAAATCAACAAATTAAATCTCACATCGTGGAAAGAGGAATTACTCCTGTCCACAACTAGAAAGAGTGATTCACTAGTTGGAAGAATTTTTCTTGGGTTTTTCCCTTTGACATTTTCTTCCTCGTTGGATCAACCTTTGAATGCATGATTATATGTGAACCACTTGATCCGTTGGTTAGTTAGAGATGCCTTCAAGAGGTCTCCAAAGCTCTGAAATCTATTTGAAGGCAGGCACAATGGCTTGTTCAAATTTTATCTCCCACTTACTTGGCAGAGATGACTCTCTCCCACATATCAGCCTAGCCCATGGACGAAAACCCTTAAATTGGTGAAAAACCTATGGTTTCCCTAATCAAAAAACATTTCTCCAATCAAACCTACAAAATAATTCCCATGATACAAGGATTTTCCCAATATTTATCTCGTAGTTTCCTTGACAACCCTATGTCATCCCATTTTCTATAAGCACCCTTCATTCATGTTGTTGTCAATAACTTCTCAATCTCTCTCAAGTGTTGAATCTAGGTTGATATTTGTGCCGTGAATCTCCCTAATCTCCTTTTCAAGCTCTTGGGTTGCTTAGGCCCACTGTCCCTTCCATGTTTCAACCCTCTAACATCTAGAATTTTTCCTCACCAGCTCTCTCTAGAGTCTATGTGTTTGGTTTCTATCCTTTGTTGAATCAATTTCTTTGTATCTAGGATTTCCTGGCCCCATATCTAGTGTTCCCTTGGGTTTTATTAAATCACACCTAAAGGGAAGTTACCAACACAAACTCATGACTCAGAGCACACTTGATCTTACATTTTTGGTATTACCAGTTTTGGTTAATTGCATCGCTAAACTTATAGAGTAGAAAATGCTTCATTTCATAATGCAATTACCAAGAGTTATGTAAGAAGAGCTACATTTTGGAGCATTGTGTGAGGCTAAACTTTTATGGCTCCTCATACAACTGATTGGAATAATCTTAGGCTATGTGTTATATTTATTTCCTTTCTCCTTCTCTGTTATCTTTCTTAGCTTATACACATAGTCTAATTGAGGGTTAAACTTGATTTACTTTCTAGTTGTATTTCTCATTCTAGTTCTTAGAAAAACTTTGGAAACCTAAATGAAGTACTTTGATAATCAACCACATCCCCAGGTAAAACTTAACTTAGATTTAATCTTAATTGGTTAAAACTAATTGTACAATGGTTAACTCCTCAATCTCTATCACAATCAAGAGAATGAGAAAAGGCATCTAAGATTGTACTAGCAACTGCCTAAAAAAAATAGTAGCTTCTAATAAGGGACTTCTCTTAGTCATGTACACACATAACAAGTATTCTCTCTCAATTCCTTTGCAGACTAATATCTAAAAAAAAAAATTATGAACCCATGATTCTTTTAATAAATTAGACCAGAAATACTTCAAAAATCAAGTTTAATGCTTCTATTATAAACAATTTATTGAGATTCAAGAAGGGGAAAGGTGAGTCTTATCAAGGGACTGAAATATAGCATCAGAAATAGATTTTTAGAGCTTGGGACAACTGTCCAAACTACATAACAATGGCGAAGTCGAACAATTTAAACTACACATGTATGCCTTTGGTTGCTTGAGTGCCAAGAAAGACTATTTTTTCTATTTTCTTGTCCAGAAGTTGGATTTGAAAGAATTACGACGTGTTTCAAGTTTTGGACGGAAATTTTTATATGGCTATATTTCTAAACTGGAAGCACAAACAGGTTTATCCACATGGATTCTAAGACCTGGGAAGGAGCAGGACTACTCCAAATCAAACAACGTGAAAAATCTAAGAAATGGGTTTAAGTGTCAAAATTGATCATCTTCATGATTTCAAGACGTATGTTAATCCAATTAGGAGGAATAAATATCGGATATATAACCCACATAATCCTATAGGACAACAAAACTATGATATTCAAGGTCATTTGGAAAATCCAGCATTAAGCAGATGTACTCGAAACAAGGTATACACTAGAAGAGATGATTGCAGTACACTACATGGCTTCCTCTACTATTAACTGAAATTAAATATATTATCTATCTTTAACCAACTATTGCATTTCCCTACAACAATATACACCAGAATATAGAGGGTTTGCATTTGAGCGAGACAAGCATGCAATTAGGACTAAGGATCCAAAAACAACCCCATAGAAACCAACGACAACCATTTCCTTTTGAAAAATAATGTCTCCTTGGAGCCCTTTCTATACAAGAGAAATACTATAAAGTGGTAGTCATCCACTTCATAAGACAAGAACTAGGACGAATACTCTTGATTCTGTGAAATTACTACTCTAGGCCTTGTGGTGGAATATTAAATCAAACGAGAGATATTTTGGAATGATTTACATCTATTTTGTCTCATTAATCTTTCTTCCATTTGGATCAATAATTTGTTTGTTTTAGGCAAGGAGTTTTTGTAGGGCTTCAAATTCAGGGTTCGATTACTCGCCCAATTTCTGACCAATTTCACGTATTGAGCCAATTGGGCCAATATGTCACATGGTAGTGGGATTGTCTACATCGATGGAGTTTCAGGAAGAGGAAAGACTAAACTGGTTATGGAAAATAAAATACATATTTAATCATTATGTTCAGAAAAACAAGTAGAAAATAAAATGCATCTTTATTTTTATTAGCTTAAATTAGCATTACGTACCAAATTTTCAAAAGCACTTCAAATGTTTACAAAACCTGGAAGATGTTCATTACAATCAACAACTTCCAAGTTCTCTTCTTCAAAAGTATGTGATAGCTGTTGAAAAATGTGGCATAATTCCTATATTTTAGGAGCTTGACATCCCCTGTACTGGGATGATTGGATGAGTATTTTTAGATGACAACATTGGAATTTAATTACAGGGGAAGGTCTATTGTTTCTGCTCTATTTTAAAGGGCACTTCATCATCACAATCTTCATGTTCACCTAAGTTATGATCTCTTTCAAGAATTTTAATTCTCTGATTGAAGAGAACTTGGTTCATCATATTATATAACCCACTTCCAACTCGTCAAGTACTTTAGATATGGGATTCGCATTGTATGTCATATTGAAAAGGTCAGATCTAGTGAGATCTCCCTAGGGAACTTTTCTACATTTTTACCACTTTTATAGGTCTAAAAATCAGGACATCAACATACTCATCTACTTTGAGGCACTTATCAAAGGGTAATTCAAGGAATTATTGGTATCTATCCCTCTCCTTTGGTGTTATAATCGCTAAATTTTTAGAGGCTTGAGTTATTTTTTTATTTATGGTCTACATTTTTCTACAGCTCATTTTATTACTTTTGATCAGTAAAATTAGTAATTAACTCCTCTATTCATCTTAGAAATAAATACTTAGCAGTAGTCTACAACAATCAATGTGTACTTGTTGTAACACCGCTAGTTTTATGTTCTGTCAAAGTTAGACATTTGAACTTTAATCCAAAGGGGAGTGGACCCCAATGGATAATTAATTTGTGGATGTAATTAAATATTTAATTCTGAAAAATAAATAAAATGATTCTGTGCATATTGACCATAATGAGAATTGTGAGACCACTTGCTAAATCCATGAGGATGGATAGAGGCAAATAATTCCCCAAAAATCTTTCAAAAATCCTTGAAAGAATTTATTTCTAAATTAGATTTTGAGGGAAATCTAGTTTCCCCAATGATGTGGAGAGTAGTTGGGAAGAGGTAAAAAGCTGGGAAAAGTAGAAAGCAGCTTTAAAGATCCGTAAATAGGGAAGCCTAGGCAAACAGGAAGAAAAGCATCCTGGTATTCTGGATGCAGAATTAGGAACAGGCTTTGGGGAGAAAAAGCTTAAATAAGCTATTCCTGAACAGATTAGAGGTTGGTCTGTTCTGGAGGTGGTCTCAGCTCGGGGGTGAGTTCTGGAGATAGAGGGACTCTAAGGTTGGGAGGACCGGTCAACTACCAAAGTGGTATGCTCACAGTGTTATGAATGATTAAAACTATTTGTTGCAATGTGTAAAAGTTGATGATTATAGCTGCACACTAGTTAAATGTTTTATTTTGTGCTGGTGTTCCATACATTTACAGAATAGTAGATTAATTAAGCTCTTTCAGTTCTTCATAGTTGTAGGAACCATAGTTCTGCATAGTTGTAGGAACCTCTAAACCAGTCTCTGATTTAAATCTGGAGATTATGTTATCTCATAAATTGTATTTATGTAACTTTAATCTATTTCTGTGTAAATAGAATTAATTCAGTGAACATTTGGGAAACCGAGAAAACTGTGAGTAAGAGAAACTAAGTACATATAGGGCAGAGCTATACATCATAGACATATAGATTTACAAAACAACAGTGCATGTCTATCTGTAGAAATTCATTCTATAATATGGACTGAATGAAAGAGTGTACACTCTAATACTATAAATTCAAATGCCTCACATATATATAGACATATAAATATGTAGGTATTAAAGAAACAGGACTAGAGAAGTTGTTAATCAAGTAAACAAATGTTGTTTGAGAATTATATATATATATATATATATATATATATATATATATATATATATATATATATATATATATATATATATATATATAACTGATGTTGATACCCTTCATAAAGTAAGGGTCACAAATTAATAAATTTTGGAAATTATAAATTGGGAAGGATAACAATTAATTTCTCAATCAAATCTATAATATGTTCAGAAATGTAGTCTAAACATTACATGGACTGCAAATGTATGCTAAGAAAAACTAGAGATATATATAGTTGCAGAAAACGTCATAAGTAACGAACATAATGGAACCCAAACTAAGGGGTATACAGAGAGTCCACTATTGGATTCATATAAAAACACCTCGAATTTCAGACTCTGGGTAAATGGAAAATTCACCTTCACTGAGAGAGGACAACTTGACCACTTTTGTATCCAAGAGACTTATAGTCAATTGTGCTACTATGTGAGAAGGAACAGTAAATAAATTAAGATGAGTACATTTCGTATTTTATTCAACTAAATTTCAGAAGACCATTAATAAAAAGGAAAACAATTAACATAAGTATTAAGGGAAACAAAATACATATTATTGAGTTTTCCATAATAACAGAGACAAGGAATAGACATGTCCTATATATATACACATATCAAATGTTGCAGCCGCTTATGGAGACAGGATACCATAGTGCCATTTTAATATTCCAGAACTGAATATACCAGAAATTTCATCATCCGAATGAAAAAATAATAATAGTCACAGTCTCTGGCATAGTTTAATATTACAATAAACACTTTTTATGAAGATAAAAATGTTAAACTATCTGAACTAATTTTGTATAACAAAGTGACAAGAATTGGCTTCTCTCTGATCAGTATACTGTGAATACCGACCTGAAACGCCAAGAGCATTGACATTAGTGTCGAATTAACCCACACCTTTCATGGCTCACCAAGAAAGGAAGAGCGTATAACGTTTGGGAGTACCTGTAGTGGAAATAATCAATAATGAGAACACGAGTAGAGTAATTGGAAATTTTTTTATCAAGAATGAAATATTAACAAAGAAGTAAGTGGTTACCTGTCATAGGAGAACCCCATTCCCTTCCAAACAACCTGCAATAGAAGTAGAGGCATAATATTAACAATTCGAAGAGTAGGTGTTTCAATGGGGAATAGAAAGCCACGGCTTCTATGATAAAATCCAAATTTAACACTGACCTAGGGCCTGGATAATGCTCGAACTGAGAAACATCCACCTATAGCCACTCGAACAACCTCAGAAAAACCTCAAATGACGTAGAGGGAGGGGGGGCTGGGGTAAGCTCCTATCCAGAAACGATAGAGCATTAGCCACACCCATCGTTCATAAGAAAACCTACGAGGTAGCAGAAGAGATGTTGAATTAATAGCGAATAATTCTTTTTTAACATACTCGAACACAAGAACTTCTACTAGAGGTTGTCCAGCTGACCAATACGAAATCTTGACTGTGAATGAGACCATGTAACGAAATTATTTTAATTAACCTCAGCCCTCGCATGAGCAACAGAGCGTATTTTATAGGGATAGAAAAATTCATATCAAGATATAAACGCAGAGCGTAAACTCAACATTTACAAAACCAAAGACATGTATAAACGTCATACCTGAACCACCATACGTTGAGGGCATCATTACACCGACGTCTAGAAGCGTCTACGCTCAGCTCCTCCAAGGTGCAGAGTCTCGCCACCAGGAGGCAAGTCGAACGAATGAAAGGAGAAAAGAACCACCTCAAAAAATCACCCAGATAATTATACAAGTGTTCTAAATTCAATAACCGACGAAAACCTAACGATCAGGGATGATCTTCACCGTCCATATGGCCTTGAATCCATGGCTTAGCCACGGATCGAGCTTGGGAAATTGGCATTTAATACGCAGTAGTTCAAAACATAAATGTCAATCTATGAAATCTACGCCATAGTACCATCAATTTTATCATGTGTCCAGCGTATTAAAAACGTAGCCTTGCATGGCATATCACAAACAACAAATAGATACATATATCTTCAAACATGGACGGATGCAGAACTAGTAAACTGGAAAAGAAACGAGGTGTCCACGAATATGATGATGAGGAGGGTTGAAAAAATTAACGAGGCCAAATCCTTGAGTCGACTATGGCAACGAGACACCACGAAGGCAGTAAAACATAAGTGTGTATATCTCCACATCACTCAGCATCAAAGATATCTATGTAAAGAATAAGCAATGCGATGGTCCAGATCACCATCAATTAATATCCTTGACAGGAGGGTAAATGTGAATAGACCATGGATAATTCATGATTCAAAGGTGGGGTGATAAGAATTGAAATGTACAAATACTAAAAAACCCATCGAATACCATAACTAATATGTAGAAGAATGCTATTGAATAAAACGTAGAGGTTAATAAGCCTACAAAGGTGTGCATAATATTTATGAATAACTTGTCATGGATGAGGACCATATAAATGTGGTAGAATACATGTATCATTTATAACATGCATCGATAAATAAGCATGAGAGTAAATGAAACCATATAATAGAGATGGTGAAGAATATTTGTAAATTCTATTAACCCCAACCATTAGTGGAAGAAAATAATAAAAATATACTCCCAAGAATAATAGGAGGAGTATTAACCCTATTCCATAACCGATCAAACTGACGAAAATTCGAAGGTAGAATTAAACAGCTGCGGTCAATAGAAGCACTGAAGTAAGTTATAAATAGAAAAAAAAATATTTCTAGGCTGGAAAGAAGAGACGTTACAAGTGGTATCAGAGCTCATGTTATACAAAACTGGGTTGTTGTTGTGTGTGCTGACTGTATAAATGATTTACTGTTAAAAAAAAATAAAAAATTACTAATCTGTGTTGTGTAGTGTATAGTGGTGCTGGAATGGCAGAAGGTGAGGAAATTTATGTCAATCTGCATGATGAAGATAATACACCAGATCCCAACGCTCCGGTGATGGCTATGTTGCACAGTTTGCAACGAGAAATGGCTGAGCTAAGAAGCCAGAATGATAGATTTTCATTAGCCAGTGAGGAGCAGGAAAAGCTCATCAGAGAATTAACTTCGCGGAATAGCCAAAAGGGTGAAGGTTCCGGGAAGAGGAAGAGTGATGAGTCTGAGGATGATGATGCTATTAGGCATCAGTCTAAGCAGAAAAAGGAATTACAGGGGGAATTCCGAAATATCAAACCTCCCTCCTATGATGGGGAGAAGGAGGAAGATGCTGAAGCCTGGTTGCTGAACATCATTAAGTATTTCTAGGTCTATGAATATGAAAGGAATCTGAAGGCCAGATTAGTTGTTTACCAGCTACAAGGTAAGGCTACCTTGTGGTGGGAGGAGATGAAAATGGTTCATGCCATCGATGAAAAGATAATTACTTGGGAAGATTTTCAAGTTAATTTTAAAAATTGCTATTTAAATGAACGTTATTATGATGATAAAGTAAAGGAATTCCATGAACTTAGACTGGGACAACTCACAATTGATGAGTTTGTCACCAAATTTACCAATCAGTTGAGATATGTCCTTTACATTAGGGAAGAGAAGGAAAAGGTGCAAACGTTTTTGAACTGTTTGCCTGCTATGTACAAAGAGAAGATTGAGTTTGATAACCCAAAAATGATGGAAGAAGCTGTCAGAAAAGCTAGATTGTGCTACCAGCAGTTTAAAGGAAAAGGTGAGCATGGAAAAAACTGGGTAAACAAGGGTGTGTTCAAAGGAAAGAAACAGAAACCAGCTTATTTGAAGAACTTTGGCAGGGATCACTAGAGGAAAAATTTTAATAAACCAAAAGAAATCAAAACAGCTCAGTCTCAAATTGGTTCCAAACAACTAGATATAGGAATTAAGAAGGAAGGCACAGTCCAAATGAGGGAACCTTTGAAATGCTGGGGATGTGGAGAACCCCATCTTTTCAGGGATTGTCCCCACCGAAACATTCAGATGATTATGAGAGATCGAGAAGCTACCACAGTAAATGACATAGCCAGGAATATACCCACTATCAGTGCAACCTTGGAGAATCGACAAGAAGAACACCAAGATACCATGGTTGAAATGGAGGGTAATATTTCTGACCAATCTGTTGCTGTTTTGATTGATCCGGGTGCCTCTTTGAGTTATATTAGTCCAAAAAGTGTAGAAAAACGCATTTTTAAACCTGAAAAAATTTCAGCAGTCTTGGTTGGTTCAGTTAGCCACTGGAACTAAGAGAAAGGTAACACATAAATTACCCCAAATAGCAGTTACATTAAATGATTTTAAAATAGAAGTAAATTTAAACATTCTGCCATTAGGGTCATATGACTTGCTGATAGGAATGGATTGGTTGGAAAAGAAAAAGGTCATGATGAATTAGTGGGGTAAGACCCAGCATTGTGTAGATGAAGAGGGGAGACCTTTTATTCTCAAGGGAAAACCAAAACCTATCTCTGTAAGACAGATATCAGCACTGCAACTAAAAAGAACAGCTAGGAAAGGATACCAAGTATATGTAGTACATGTAGAAGAAATAGAACAGAAACTCGAAGAAAATCTGCTGGATACTTTGACAGTAGTAAGAGTGTTTAAGGAATTCTTTCCAGATGAGATTCCTCACCTTCCCCCAAAAAGAGAGATTGTCTTTTCAATCGATTTGGTGCTGGGAGAAACACATGTTTCCCGAGCCCCTTATCAAATGAGTCCCCCTGAACTCATGGAACTGAAAATGCAATTGAAAGAATTTCTGGATAAGCACTATATCCGACCGAGTGTGTCTCCTTGGGGAGCACCGGTTCTATTTGTGAAAAATAAGGATGGAACCTTTAGGATGTGAATTGATTATCATCAACTGAATAAGTTGACCATTAAAAATAGATACCCTTTTCCCAGAATTGATGATCTTTTTGACCAAGTGAGAGGAGGTTCAGTATTTTTGAAGATTGACTTAAGGGCTGGTTATCACCAGCCCAGAATTAAGGAAGAAGACATTAGTAAAACAAAATTTCGAACCAGGTATGGTCACTACGAATTTGTAGTCCTATCTTTCGGTTTTACAAATGCCCCTGCCACCTTTATGTGCCTAATTAATAGTGTGTTAAACAAGTATTTGGATAAATTTGTATTGGTGTTCATAGATGATATTTTAGTTTATTCCAAAAATGAGGAGGAGCACAAAGAGTACTTGAGGATAGTGCTACAAACTTTGAAATAAAACCAGTTATATGCAAAATTCAGCAAATGTGAATTTTACAAGGACAAGATCCAATACTTGGGACATATTATTTCTAAACAAGGGTTAGTTGTTGACCCTGAAAAGATAAAGGTTATTAAAGAATGGCCTGTGCCAACTAATGTTTCAGCAGTGAGATCATTCATGGGGATTACAGGTTATTATCGCATATTTGTGGATAGATTTTCTGCCATAGCATATCCCATAACCTCACTATAAATAAAGGTGGTCAAATTTGAGTGGACTGAAAAATTCCAAAAGAGTTTTGATCAATTAAAAATAAAACTCACTACAGCCCCTATATTGAAAATTGCAGATCCTAATAAAGAATTTTTTGTATGTACAGATGCCTGTAGAGAGGGGTTGGGAGGAGTCCTTTTGCAGGAAAATTTATTTATTGCATATGAGTCTAGGAAACTGAAGACACATGAATAGAACAATAGAGCATATGATTTGGAGTTTGCTGCTGTTATTCATGCCTTGAAGATGTGGTGACACTATCTTCTTGGAAAGAAATTTACATTGATGATTGATCATATTAGTCTTAAATATCTCTTTTCCCAAACTGAACTGAATGCTAGAGAGTCCAGATGGCTGTCGTTTTTGAGTGAATTTGATATGGACATAAAACATATCAGAGAGAAAGAAAATAAAACTGCTGATGCCTTGAGCAGAAATGCTTGTCAAACTATAAACAGCATTGGAAGTAGTGCCCAGTTTGATTTAGAAGATTTAGTGAAAAAGGTAGCATAATAGGATCCAAGTTATGAAACACTATAGGTGAAACTGCTAAAGCAGGAGATAACTGATTACACACAAAACCAAAAATGACTGATCTGTTATAGAAATATATTATATTTCCCTAATGTGGAGTCCTTGAAAAGAAAGATTTTGGACGAATATCACAAACAACTGTATGCAGGGCATCCTGGATATTAGAAAATGTTAACAAATTTGAAAAATAAGTTGTTTTGGCCAGGAATGAAAAGAGATGTAGCAGCATATTTAGCTACATGCATGGAGTGTCAACTAGTTAAAGTTGAGCATCAACATCCTGCTGGACTTTTAAACCATTTGCCGATTGCAGAATGGAAATGGGACACCGTTTCTATAGATTTAATAACATGATTACCTAGAACCAAGTACCAACATCATTCATTTATGGTGGTAGTAGACACTTTAACAAAAGCTTCACACTTTATACGAGTGAAATCTACTTTTGGGACAGCCCAAGTAGCAGATGTGTTCCTAAAAGAGATAGTAAGAATTCATGGGATCCCAAAGATGATTGTTTCAGAAAGAGATGCTACGTTCACAGTAGCCTTTTGGAAAGGTATATTTGGAGGTATGGGTACTACGTTGAATTTTAGTACTGTCTATCACCCTCAGACTGATGGTCAGACAGAGAGAACTAATCAGATTTTAGAAGATATGATGAGAATGCATGTGTTGGATAGGCCATCAAAGTGGGAAGACTACTTGCATTTAGCTGAATTTGCTTATAATAACAGCTATCAATCCTCCATTAAGATGAGCCCGTTTGAGGCACTCTATGGAAGGAAATGTCGTACACCTTTGAGTTCGAGCCAACCTGAGGATAAGCTAATGTTTGGACCAAATGCCTTGCAAGAGATGGAAATAATTTTTAAACAAATACAAAGAAACATTAAGACAACACAAGATCGCTAGAAAAACTATGCTGATAAGAAGAGGGTACATCGAGAATTTAAAGTGGGAGAACATGTGTATTTATGCATTAAACCCAAAAAGAGCACACTTTATGCTGGAAGTTGTATGAAACTAGCTCCTAGATAATGTGGTCCTTTTGAGGTGTTAGAAAGGGTGGGACTAGTGGCTTACAAGCTGGCCTTACCGCCCCATGTTAAAGTTCATGATGTGTTTCATGTTTCATTATTAAAAATATATATACATGATGCTTCACACGTAGTTGATTGGAATGTGATACATGTGGAAGGGGAGTTCCTTCCAAAGGCGCTTCAAATATTGGAGCGGGAAGAAATTGAATTGAGGAATCAGACAGTAGCCAGAGTAAAGGTGCAGTGGAAGCACTTTACTGCTGAAGAGGCTACCTAGGAAAGAGAAAATGAAATGATGGAAAAATATCCATTTTTGTTTGAAAAAAAAAAGTGAACTCTAGTAGTTAAATATAAACACCGAGGACGGTGTTTTCTTTCAGAGGGGGAATATGTAACACCCCTAGTTTTATGTTCTGTCAAAGTTAGACATTTGAACATTAATCGAAAGGGGAGTGGACCCAAATGGATAATTAATTTGTGGATGTAATTAAATATTTAATTCTAAAAAATAAATGAAATGATTCTGTGCAGATTGACCATAATGAGAATTATGAGACCACTTGCTAAATCCATGAGGATGGATAGAGGCAAGTAATTCCCCAAAAATCTTTAAAAAATCCTTGAAAGAATTTATTTCTAAACTAAATTTTGAGGAAAATCTAGTTTCCCCAATGATGTGGAGAGTAGTTGGGAAGAGGTAAAAAGCTGGGAAAAGTAGAAAGCAGCTCTAAAGATCCCTAAATAGGGAAGCCTAGGCAAATAGGAAGAAAAGCATCCTGACATTCTCGACGCAGAATTAGAAGCAGGCTTTGGGGAGCAAAAGCTTAAATAAGATATTCCTAAACAGATTACAGGTTGGTCTGCTCTAGAGGTGGTCTCAGCTCGAGGGTGAGTTCTGGAGATAGAGGGACTCTAAGGTTGGGAGGACTGTTCAAATACCAAAGTGGTATGCTCACAGTGTTATGAATGATTAAAACCATCTATTGCTATGTGTAAAAGTTTATGATTATAGCTGCACACTAGTTAAGTGTTTTATTTTGTGCTGTTGTTCCATACATTTACAGAATAGTATAGTAATTAAACTCTTTCAGTTCTGCATAGTTGTAGGAACCATAGTTTTTCATAGTTGTAGGAACCTCTAAACCAGTCTCTCGTTTAAATCTGGAGATTATGTTATCTCATAAATTGTATTTATGTAACTTTAATCTGTTTCTATGTAAATAGAATTAATTCAATGAACATTTGGGAAACCCATAAAACTGTGAGTAAGAGAAACTAAGTACATATAGGGCAGATCTATACATCTGTTGGAATTTCTAAGTAAATCACAGACATATAGATTTACAAAATAGCAGTGCATGTCTATCTATAGAAATTCCTTCTATAATATGGACTGAATGAAAGAGTGTACAGTCTAATACTATAAATTCAAATGTCTCACATATATATAGACATATAAATATGTAGGTATTAAAGAAACGGGACTAGATAAGTTATTAATCAAGTAAACAAATGTGATTTGAGAATTATGTATATATATATAACTGATGTTGATACCCTTCCTAAAGTAAGGGTCACAAATTAATAAATTCTGGAAATTATAAACTGGGAAGGATAAAAGGTAATTTCTCCATCAGATCTATAGTATGTTCAGAAATGTAGTGTAAACATTACATGAATTGCAAATGTATGCTAAGAAAAACTAGAGATATATATAGTTGTAGAAAACGTCATAAGTAACGAATATAATGGAACCCAAACTAAGGGGTATACAGAGAGTGCACTGTTGGATTCATATAAAAACACCAGGAATTTCAGACTCTGGGTAAATGGGAAATTCTCCTTCACTAAGAGAGGACAACTTGACCACTTTTGTATCCAAGAGACCTATAGTAAATTGTGCTACTATGTGAGAAGGAATAGTAAATAAATTAAGACGAGTACATTTCGGATTTTATTGAACTAAATTTCAGAAGATCATTAATAAAAAGGAAAATATTTAACAAAAGTATTAAGGGAAACAAAATACATATTATTGAGTTGTCCATAATAACAGAGACAAGGAATAGACATGTCCTATATATATACACATATCAAATGTTGTAGCCACTTATGGAGATAAGATACCATAGTACCATTATAATATTCCAGAAATGAATATACCGGAAATTTCATCATCCGAATGAAAAACTAATAATAGTGACAGTCTCTGGTAGAGTTTAATATTACAATAAACACTTTTTATGACGATAAAAATGTTAAACTGTCTGAACGAATTTTGTATAACAAAGTGATGAGAATTGGCTTCTCTCCGATCAGTATACTGTGAATACCGACCTGAAACGCCAAGATCATTAACATTAGTGTCGAGTTAACCCACGCCTTTAATGGCTCACCAAGAAAGGAAGAGCGTATAACGTTTGGGAATACCTATAATGGAAATAATCGATAATGAGAACACGGGTAGAGTAATTGGAATTTTTTTTTTTAAGAATGAAATATTAACAAAGAAGTAAGTGGTTACCTGGCAAAGGAGAACCCCATTCCCTTCCAAACAACCTGCAATAGAAGTAGAGGCATAATATTAACAATTCGAAGAGTAGGCGTTTCAATGGGGAATAGAAAGCCACAGCTTCTGTGATAAAATCAAAATTTAACACTGACCTAGGGCCTGGATAATGCTTGAACCGAGAAAAATCCACCTATAGCCACTCGAACAACCTCAGAAAAACCTCAAATGACGTAGAGGGAGGGGGGGGTAAGCTCCTATCCAGAAACGATAGAGCATTAGCCACACTCATCGTTCATAAGAAAACCTACGAGGTAGCAGAAGAGATGTTGAATTAATAGCAAATAAAAAAAAATTAAAATTCTCGAACAGAAGAATTTTTACTAGAGGTTTTCCAACTGACCAATACGAAATCTCGACTATGAATGAGACCATGTAATAAATTTATTTTAATTAACCTCAGCCCTCGCTTGAGCAACAAAGCGTATTTTATAGGGATAGAGAAATTCATATCAAGATATAAACACAGAGAGTAAACTCAACATTTACAAAACCAGACACATGTATAAACGTCATACCTGAACCATCATACCTTGAGGGAATCGTTACGCCGACGTCTAGAAGCGTCTATGCTCAGCTCCTCCAAGGTGCACATTCTCGCCACCAGGAGGTAAGTCGAACGAATGAAAGGAGAAAAGAACCGCCTCAAAAAATCACATAGATAATTATACAAGTGTTCCAAACTCAAGAACCAACGAAAACCTAATTATCAGGGATGATCTTCACCGTCCATGTGGCCTTGAATCCACAGCTTAGCCACGGATTGAGCTTGGGAAATTGGCATTTAATACCTAGTAGTTCAAAATGTAAATTTCAATCTATGAAATGTACGCCACAGTACCATCGATTTTATCATTTGTCCAGCGTATTAAAAATGCAGCCTGGCGTGGCATATCACAAACAACAAATAGATATGTATATCTTCAAACATGGACGGATGCAGAACTAGTAAACTGGAAAAGAAACAAGGTGTCCACGAATACGATGACGAGGAGGGTTGTAAAAATTAACGAGGCCAAATCCTTTAGTTGAATATGCCAACGAGACACCACGAAGGCAGTAAAATGTAAGTGCATATATCTCCACATCACTCAACATCAAAGATATGTACGTAAAGAATAAACAATGTGATTGTCTGGATCACCATCAATTAATATCCTTGAAAGGAGGGTAAATGTGAATAGACCATGGATAATTCGTGATTCAAAGGTGGGGTAATAAGAATTGAAATGTACAAATACTCAAAAACCCATCGAATACCATAACTAATATGTAGAAGAATGCTATTGAATAAAACGTAGAGGTTAATAAGCCTACAAAGGTGTGCAAATATTTATGAATAACTTGTCATGGATGAGGACCATATAAATGTGGTAGAATACATGTATCATTTATAACATGAATCGATAAATAAGCATGAGAGTGTATGCAACCATATAATAGAGATGGTGAAGAATAGTTGTAAATTATATTAACCCCAACCATTAGTGGAAGAAAATAATAAAACTATACTCCCAAGAATAATAGGAGGAGTAGTAACCCTATTCCATAAACGATCAAATTGAGGAAAATTCGAAGGTATAATTAAACAGCTCCGGTCAATAGAAGCACTGAAGTAAGTTATAAATAGAAAAAAAAAATTCTAGGCTAGAAGGAACAGACGCTACAAATGGTATCAAAGCTCATGTTATCAAAAACTAGGCTTTTGTTGTGTGTGCTCACTATATAAATTATTTACTGTTGAAAAAAAAATATATATATATATTTTTTACTGATCTGTGTTGTGTAGTGTACAATGGTGTTGGAATGGCAGAAGGTGAGGAAATTTATGTCGATCTGCATGATGAAGATAATACACCAGATCCCAACACTCTGGTGATGGCTATGTTGCACAGTTTGCAACGAGAAATGGCTGAGCTATGAAGCCAGAATGACAGATTGTCATTAGCCAGTGAGGAGCAAGAAAAGCTCATCAAAGAATTAACTTCGTAGAACAGCCAAGAGGTTGAAGGTTCCGGGAAGAGGAATAATGATGAGTCTGAGGATGATGATGTTATTAGGCATCAGTCTAAGCAGAAAAACGAATTACAGGGGGAATTCCGTATGATAAAACCTCCCTCCTATGATGGGGAGAAGGAGGAAGATGCTGAAGCCTGGTTGTTGAACATGATTAAGTATTTCCAGATCTATGAATGTGAAATCAATCTGAAGGCTAGATTAGCTATTTACCAGCTACAAGGTAAGGCTACCTTGTGGTGGGAGGAGACGAAAATGGTTCATGCCATCGATGAGAAGACCGTTACTTGGGAATATTTTTAGGTTAAGTTTAAAAACCGCTATTTAAATGAATGTTATTATGATGATAAAGCAAAGGAATTCCATGAACTTAGTGTTGAGGAGGTAAGTCCCCTCTACAGACAGAGGCGATCCCTACTAGCCCAGCAGTGGTCTAGCAACAATCATCAAATGCTACAGCGTAAGTTCATAATTGCGAATAAATAAGCCAATGATGGAGGCCTACTTGGTGTCCAATGCTATGATCCGTAGAAGAGACAGCCGTTGCCTCAAGCCCACGTCACCTCGACAGACGATCCCCACATCTGAATGGACACCTCGCATGCAAGAACAACACTTAACTTACATAAATCAGAATACACAACTATATATCATGTATAAACCCACCATTATCACATGAAAATAGAGTGGAACCATAACCAGAGGCTGTCCATTAATAAGAAATTAAAGGAGGAGCACAACCAATGTGCTCAATATCACATTCTTCCTTGAAGGGTCTGCCCCCCCCCCCCCCCCATTTCAAAGTTTTCAGCAGGGACAAGCTTTCAGAGTCTCTCGAGGATACCAAGATGGAGTCACCATGAATAGTTAAATGAGGCTCGCAGTGACAAAGGTTTGGGAACTTGGGATATTCAGCCAGCACTTCGAAGACTAGCTTGCAATGGAGATGGGCAAGCTTTTATAGATGGAGGAAGGGGAGTTGGGATCCCTATAATCATGGGATTGGCCCTATCCTCAAGGAAGCTTCCATGAGAGGTGGCAAACCACTTCCTTTACATGGAGATCCGAAGCCAAACCTCCAACCTAGATGATGAGGCTTAGCTGCTGAACAAAACTTGCTTTTCTTATTTAAAAACACCTAAATTACCTGCGATGATTAATATTGTTTCTGGATAGAGCCAGCCAGTGGCTTTAGTAGGATTTTCTTTCCTTAATGTTACACAATGCCATGAACTGATACTCACCAATTAAAAAAAGATGTTTTGTTATTCTGTATGAGACACCTTAGCAAATTGAACATGTTTATGAGGAGTGCAATGAAATGGTTTTACAAAATTATTAACAATGAAGAAGTCGAGGGAATGGCCCTCCAATGCATGGGCGTGGAACAAAGGACTATTATTGCAAACATTACAGAGATGCCTAAAGAAGAAAATGAGAGAGAGAGATGCAAGAATGGTTTAATGCAGAACAATGTCCTAATCGAAGCTCCAGACCATTTAAAATCTCCGTGGAGAAATACAACTGATATCTCAAGTACATGATGTATATGTGGTATGGGCGCAGCCATCCGAAACAGAGTATACTATAATCCAGATCCAGGGTATGGGCGCAGCCATCCAGCGAGGATCAATAAATAGAATCAGGTATGGTCGCAGCCATCCATTGAATAAGTCATGTAAATAATCATAATAATCCACAATATCGTAGCCTGGATTACAACAGACACAATCCAGGGTCTTGCGCTCCATCTCGACCCAAACAAAGTACAAGTTCAAGCATGCGAATATGTGAGCTGAAGTCAAACATGCAAGAACATCGTCTGATTACCAGCCAATGATGAGAGCTATTAACAGACGCGAGAGGAACCACCAATAATGACGATGGCCCTCAAGGTACTACAGGTACAATCTACGGCATGTGAATCAATGAGCTGGCGTCGAACACTCGTAGAATCACTCGATCGGAGGCCAATGATGAAAACCTCACGTCGAATGTGACGAACCTGCCATTGAGGCATGCAGGCTCCAAGGTACCATAAGGGAGTCTCTAGATCAGCTTCCTGGATAATGAGCTGAAGTCGACAGGAAGTGACCTTGATCGAAGGTGGGCCATAATGTTTCCCACATCATCGACATGAGACAGAGGAACATGATTTTTTGTTGTGAATCGGGATCATATGAGAATCAGAGGAAGGTTGATATTTGCAGAGGTCAACTTCTCTTGAACATATAACGGCACAAATAGTGGTTTTGGCAGTATTTGACATCAACGGATCAGAGGTCATGGTGACGAGGCAATGAGCAGAGGAGAGGTCAAAAAGGATTATCCAAACCCACGGAGGCAAAGTGAAGAAACGAGATGAGATGTCCCCAACCCGACACGAATGCAGACAAGTGCCATGTTCAAGAGTGACATACTGCCGACATGACAATGGTAATGGTTCCATTTTTCCCCCACCATTTCTGGCGAGTACCCCAATTATTTTTTATAACAAGCTTGAAGGGGATAGCATATGCTTGTAATGTAAGTCCGCCCTTCGGGCGAATCCATCCTCTAGTGTACTTAACGGTCCTAGAAGGAGAACCTTAGAACGTTTATTTCTGACTGATCCGATGTCACTTGCTTAACTCATTCACAAAGGAAGAACTGCGTCTTGTCACAAGCTAGAGTTTGAAAAGACAGCGGAAAAGAAAACTCCACAAGTCCCTTTTCGTAAATAGTTCCCCACATCCGAAAAGGTAGAAAACAATATCCGGGAAAACCTCCTAGTCGCGATAGGCTAGGGTATTCCTTTTTCGTAATCAATCCATCCCAGCCCGAAAAAGGGTTAAACTTATACTGGGTGGATGTCGATTCGTGTCCATTTTAACGAGATCAAAACGACAAGGGCCTCGGCAATCTTTTCATGTTTAGAGAGTCAGAAAAGAGCTGAAAGATGACTCCAAAGTGACTTTTTCGTGTATTTACCGAGTCCGAAAAAGTATAAAATACAACTCGTTTCCATCGTTAAAGTCGCAAAAACCTACTGCTGCACATACCAAGCAAGCGTAAACCCCATTTTCGACATAATATATAAAAATATTCGATAAAAATGACTTCTTACAAGTCATTTCATGTCAAAAAGTTATAAATATGCCAAATTGGTAAAAATAAATTACATTTACTATTTACTCTGTGAGTTACATGGTCTATTTGTGTGCAAACTTATGATGGAGGATTGCGAAGGTATCCGGGCTTGCCTATTCGTATTCTTTTCATCACACAGAAGAGGTGCCTTTCCCCCGAACTTCTACCAATCCATTTTTTAATAGTTTTCCCCTCATGTATCACACTTTTTGGCAACTTTTTATCTTAGGTCTGTCACTCATGCAGACGGCACCTGACCACGCCGACAAGCTCATGTAAAGGCCTCGCGCCAGTGGTCGAACCCAAATTTGCACCTAGAAATTCGAAATTTTAATCAATTTAAATGAATTTTGAAGCCTACCAGAGATCTAATTAAGGGTTTGTGACCATATGGATGCAGGAAATCAAGCAAAATGGTGATTGAGTGGAAAGAAAGAGAGCATGGAGAAGAGGATGAATACGCCATAGAAAGTGAGGCTTGCATGAATGCCCTCAGAAACTGTGGGCTAAAGAAGTTCTTCCTAACACAGTGTTTACGAGCTTAGCCCGAGCTCCTCTAGTATCTGATTAGTATTTGGGATGAACATGAACAAGTGTTCAAGTTACGAGATCAGGTATTGGAACTGGAGGTCTCCGATGTGTATTTCATAACCGGATTGTCTCGTAGAGGTCTAGTACCCATCTTGACTGGGAGCAGACCATCCGACGAGAAGATGGAGGAAGTGATGGCACAAGTGTGCCCAAGAGCACAAATGGGATCAGGGAGCAAAAAGGTGGATATCCACACCATCCCCGATCTGGCATTGAGATTTGTCCTACATAACATCACGTGGGCTGCAGGGTAGCAGGCACTGCATGAGGCCACAAAGGCCCAACTCCTGCTGACTTCAGAGTGCATGAGTCCCCTATTGTTTGACTGGGCTACAACAGTAACAATAAACATGAAGAGACAGCTCACGAAATGCAAGCAAGCCAAACTGAAACAGTTTGGCTGCGATTCCATCCTGGTATAATTTATTCTAGAACGATTACCAATATTCCAAGGCCAAGGGGCCATCGTAGCTGAGCCAATTCCACGAGAGCCAAGAATGGCGCGCTCGGCAACACTAATTCCCAGAGCTGGAGGAGGCCAACAGATGTCATGGAGGCCGGAATTTTTTGGGTGGTTACGGTGCTAGTTGATCGTCGTGGAAGACTGACCATATGCAGGAACCGATTTCACTAGAGACCCAGATCTCCCACTGCCAGAAGGAGATGACTAGGACGAGGAGTTGGGTATGACCTCATCTCTTTTGACTTTTATGTTTTATGATTTTTTTTTTTTTGTTAATACACATTCGTCCTAACACATTTTATATGTATATGCAGATGTGGGCCCTGAGAGACCAACCGGTATGTCTCCAATCATGCGGAGGACCCTTCTCGCCCCTGATCCTCAGGCAGAGGGCACAGGAGGGGAGGAGTTGATCCAGAATCTCGAGGGTATTGCCCGAGGGATCCCAAACTATGCTCGGATGGCGGATGTACCGATGGCGTACCAACGTCATATGGTGGGAGTACCTAGTCGAATCCACCGACTTCTGAGATGCTTAGCGCGTGCAGTTACATGTTATCATGAGCACCATGCATATTGGACTATTAGGGCTTTTACCACACATATTTTTTGAGAGACATATCGTCTCCGGATGTATTTAAGACGATTATGTATATTTTGACTTTATGTGACACACTCTATGTAAACACTTCGACACACACACACACACACACACAGATATATATATATATATATATATATATATATATATATATATATATATATATACATATGACTATTTTGGATGGATCTTTTACATGTGATGATGTTTTCTATATGTCATGCAAATGTCTAATACAAATGTAATCTAATGTATCAGTTACATAACAAATGGCCCAATGAGAAATTTATTCACACAATGTATCTACTCACACATTTCATTTTTATGCAAGCTTAAAAGCACACATGAACACACACAGATGCAAACTATGCTTGAAATGAGGAAGATGGGCATGTCCCCCAGCATGGTGTCTCAATTCGAGGTGCATGCCCCCCAAGCTTCAGTCCATTGAAAATGGAGTGAAGGTTCAAAACAAAAAGTCGAATTGAACATGCTCGTGTTTCATTATTTTAACGAGGTTGACACACTTAAAATAACTATCCTCAAACAACTTGTTTCATTGTTTTTAGGAGCTCGACATAAGTGGAGGAACTATGCTCCAAGAACTTGGTTTCATTTTTTAAAGAGCTTGAGACAGGGAGGAAACTGTGCTCTAACCGACTTACATCAAAATGAACAAGAAGGCGGTGCTTCCAAGAGTTCCACTCCCGATGGGAGGAACACATCCTGGAAGTCAGGACCTAATGCCCCCAGTACACTATGCACGACGACGTCTTCACTGAGTGCGGGCACAGGGTAGGTAGACACATAGTTGACCTGCGGTGAAGTAGATACACCAGGAGGGGGTGATGGCGGACCAGTTGCCACATTAGGACCAAAGAACGAAAGCTGATCAATGGTCACGATCCGTCCTTCATGCGGAAAACAGGCCACACAAAAAAGGGAGGAGACGAGCGCTCCCATGGCATAGGTGTAATCACGCCCCAGGAGCAGATTGAAATCCAAGGGGCCTGGAATGACCATCACGTCCATATGGATGGTTTTTCCTCCCAAAGTAATTGGTAACCTTGGAAGGATCCCCAACGGTTGACTCGTCCTTCTGTTAAAAGTCAACATATTCTGTGTAACAGGCGCAAGCGGTGGCAAACTGAAAGCTTGCCAGGTAGTTGAGGATAGAATACTAACAGAGGCACCTTCATCTATAATGGTGCTGGGTACGACCAGACCAAGAGCCTGTACTGTGATCTCGAAAGGCACGTAAGACGAAAGGAAAAATCCTGCAAATCGACTCCAATCAAAGGAGGCGACCAGACTACTGAGAGGGGATACCATCGAACCGAGAAGGTTTTCCCCTGGTGTTACGGAAGAAGGAGCATCGTCCATAACCTCCATCTCGAAGGCGGGAGGGATATCCTCTGGAGCCTCCATCATGGGAGGCGGAGGAGGAGCTTCTTGAAGTACAGGGACAGGAGAATCTTTCTCCAAGTCTGAAGAATATGAAGAAACCAGAAGGACATGGGGGGTGTGAGATCCACTCTCGACAGAAAAGACCTGGTGCACCGCGGATGGGGCCAGTTCAACCGATCCTACGACCAATGGTTGGTTAGGGACGGATTCATGAATTTGAATTTCTGGGGGAGTGGGATCGACCAAGGATGACTCTTGACCAATCGTAGGATCAGCTAGTGGAGGACTCAAAGAAATCTGTTTATAACCAGCTGGGAGGCGTGGTGTAGAAACAGTTGAGTTGTCAAAAACTCGCTTGGCTTCATCCATATAAGGACAAAGGTGAATGGCATGGTGCACTTCACACAGCTTACAGGGATTGATAATCTTACCCTGCTTCTTAGGAGTCTTACTAGCAGCAGCTGAAGACATGCCCCCAACCTAGCTCCCGGAAGTCAAAGGCAACGGCGGACGGCCTTCGGACCATGCTTCGAGCACCTTGGGGATGCCGGGGAAATCTTGAAGAAGATGGTCTCCGGTGCACAACAAGCAAGGGAACTTGACTTTCCGTGGAGGGTTGGAAGGTTTATCGAGAGGAGATATTTTAGAAATAGTGGCTACACTTTTAGCCTCTCGCTTATCAAAATTCTTCTTCTTTTTCTTCTTAACCACCTGGTTACTCGAATCCAGGATTTCACCAGGTGAAGTAGAAGAGGAGGACGCAGAAACAGGCGAAGAAGGGGAGAGGTCCACCTTGGAATCACCATGATGTTGTTCAGGTGGAGGAACTGATTGAACAGTAGCGGAGATATTTGGGACCACAGAGGTTGAAAACAACCAAACAGGAAACCCAGCAGTTAACCCAGGAAGGGACAACGTTGCCATGTAAGGAGCACCAACATTTCCAAAAGGAGGAAAATGACCAGGATTCCCTTCTGAGGGGATTCCTTGGTTGGTAAACTCTGAAAACGTTGCCATCAAAACTCAAAACCACACATGGGCTGAAAAAGAGTCAAGACACACGATCAAACGATCAACAAGAAAAATCTAAGAGGGCGTGTAATCGTGGGTGATTGATTTTTTACCATATTGAAAAATAAGAAACTTTACCGTTTCATGTTTTAAGAGTCGAGAAACGATAAAAAAAATGACTCTATCTCTTTCAGATTTGACACAAGCGTGAAAGGACAAGTGCTTGGCGATCTTCTCAAATTTAGGGAGTCAGAAAAGATCAAATGACTGCTCAGGAATACTAGGCAAAAGGGTGTACCAAATAACCGTGAACTGCAATATACACCTTGGTTTCAATAATGAAAGAGAAATCAACCAAGGACTTTCCGTACGTGCAGGAAATCTCCCCGAATGCTATGTCCAGTGTATCACGGGTATAGGGCGGCAGACTCGGCTTCCTATGGATAAAGGATTGAAAACCTAGAGGGGTCTCCCTTTATATACACGACGATACTGGGAGCACAAGTCCATACTAGCGCTGTCTAAATCCAAAAGGCAAATGACACCTACTAGGTTTAAAGACGCTGGAACACGTCTCTAGCCTAGACCTCTAAATGTGTTTCGTTAGATTTCAATGCTGCATTAGTGTAAATTGAGTAGATTTTTAAGTTGATCTTCAATTACGTTTCAGTTTTCATGCCGTAACGAATGTGTGGTCTCAAAAATTCCTAAATGCAAAGCTACATGCCACAGTACATCATTTTGTTCGATGAAAGCTAGCTACAGAAGAGTTGAGAGCTTTTACACAAACAAAATGATCGGAATACAAAAAATGATATCTCTAATGCAACTAATGAAATTGAAAATTTTTCATTCAAATCACTAATTACTAGTAAAATCGAAAAGATTACAATTTTCACTAATCAACCAAAAGCAAAAGATATTTTTTTTTTTTTTTAAATTTTCAATGTTTGATGGCTAGATACACTAAACAAACCGAAAACAAACGGAAAAACTTGAGAAACGATATTAAGAGAGAGAAACAAACAAGATTCACTCAATGACACCAACAATCATATCTCAAATCGACCAAATTCTCTCAAAACCGAGAAAAAGTCCCAAAGGTTCCAATGGACCGTGTGATCTGGGCCCAAAGCACGACCAAACGAAATTTGAATGAAGAAAAGAGAAATCACCCAAAAATCGCAACGAAACAGTGAACAACTACTAAGAGAATGTGGAGGAGCAATCAAAGAATTGACTGGACTAACAAAACACCAAATCTCGTAAGGAGGGCTCGATACACAAAGCCACTAGATGCCCTAGGGCTTAAAATGTGAAATCGATGGAGAAAATCAAACAACCAAAGGACGAAGGCAAATTCCCGGTTAAACAGGACTCCAACACACTCAGGTAGTTGAAAAACCAAAAGAAAAACACTGACCAGGCCCAGAGGGCTCAAAATTGAGAAAACCCTAATGCCTCACAGGGGTGGTGCGACTGTGAGATTGAAACTGGTGCCAGAAAGCAATTGGCGTGGGAAATAAAAATGCAACATGTGCCAATTGGCGTGACTGTCGAGCTAAAAAGCGTGCCAGCCGAGTTTCCTAGCAAAAAATAAAAAATAACTACTCCATAAGTAGATCAATGATAAATAAGCAAACCAAGAAGCAAAAACAGCAAAAGAGCCCAGCCCAGAAGGCTAACAAATCAAGGAAAACCATGAAACAATCAAAACGATACAATTACAACTAGACGGTCCCCAGCGGAGTCGCCAAATTGTTGAGGAGGTAAATCCGCTCTGCGGACAGAGGCGATCCCTACTAGCCCAGCAGGGGTCTAGCAACAATCATCAAATGCTACAGCGCAAGTTCCTAATTGCGAATAAATAATCCAATGATGGAGGCCTACCTGGAGTCCAATGCTATGATCCGTAGAAGAGACAATGTTCCCATTCCTTAGCCTCGACAGATCACGATCCCCATGATCTCCGTGAATGGACACCTGCACATGCAAGAAACAACACGAACACAAGCATAAAATCCAAAATACACAACTATATATCAGTTAGAAAGGATATAACTCATCATTATCATAAGTGAAAAACAGAGTGGAACCATAACCATTAGTCATTCATTAATAAGCAATCAAAAGAGAGCACAACCAATGTTCTGATGCTGCGGTCTCTTTTGGAAGGGTCTCCAGTCATTCATGTCTCGCAAAGCTCGCCAGGGAAGGGACAAGCCTCCCTAGAGTCTCTCGACGATAGTCTCCTTGCTTGAGTCGGCCTTAAGGGAAGAATGAGGGCTCTTGCAGCATGAAGGCTCTTGGGAATTTGGAGATTCAAAGCTTAGGCACTTCAAGACTAGCTTGCAATGGAAATGAGCAAGCTTTTAAAGAAGGAGGAAGGGGAGTTGGGATCTCTATAATTGTGGGATTGGCCCTATCATCAAGGAAGCTTCCATGAGAGGTGGCAGACCACTTCCCTTCCATGGAACTCCTGGAGCCAAACCTCCCAACTCCAGATAGATAGCAGTTTCTGAGTTTGTTGAAACAAAACTTCCGCCTTTATTATTTAAAAAACACTCCTTAAATTGGTTGGCGTGACTGCGACTCTGGGACAGAGCGCCAGTTGGCGCGACCTCTTTGTAGGATTTTCCTCATTGGTGCAAGTGATGAACTGGATACCCGCGCTAATGCAAAAAGGGATGTTTTTATGGTTTTTTGCAAGGAGATGTCTTTAGGGAAATTGAAGCTCATGTTTAGAGGAGTGCAATGATAATGGTTTCAAGGCATGACATTGCTCACAGGTCACATAATGGGCCCTCCAATGTGCGGGACGGGGAATGGTAGGGACGGTGACAAATTACTGTGTAACACTTAGACTGGGACAGCTCACAATTGATGATTTTGTCACCAAATTTATCTGTTGAGATATGTCCCTTACATTAGGGAAGAGAAGGAAAAGGTGCAAAAGTTTTTGAACTGTTTTCCTGCTGTGTACAAAGAGAAGATTGAGTTTTATAACCCAAAAACAATGGACAAAGCTGTCAGAAAAGATATATTGTGCTAGTAGCAGTTTAAAGGAAAAGGTGAGCATGGAAAAAACTGGGTAAACAAGGGTGAGTTCAACGGAAAGAAACATGAACCAGCTTATTTGAAGAACTTTGGCAGGTATCACCAGAGGAAAAAGGTTAATAAACCAAAAGAAAGCCAAACAACTCAGTCTCAAATTGGTTCCAAACAACCAAATGAAGGAATTAAGAAGGAAGGCACAGTCAAAATGAGAGAACCCTTGAAATCCTGGGGATGTGGAGAACCCCATATTTTGAGGGATTGTCCCCACTGAAACATTCATATGATTATGAGAGATCGAGAAGCTACCATAGTAAATGACATAGCCAGGAATATACCCACTATCAGTGCAACCTTGGAGAATAGACAAGCAGAACACCAAGCTACCATGGTTGAAATGGAGGGTCATATTGTTGACCAATCTGTTACTATTTTGATTGATCTGGGTGCCTCTTTGAGTTATATTAGTCCAAAAAGTGTAGAAAAATGCAATCTTAAACCTGAAAACTTTTCAGAAATCTTGGTTGGTTCAGTTAGCCACTGGAACTAAGAGAAAGGTAATGCATAAATTACCCCAAACAGTAATTACATTAAATGATTTTCAAAAAGAAGTAAATTTAAACATTATGCCATTAGGTTCATATGACTTGCTTATACGAATGGACTGGCTGGAAAAGAAAAAGGTCATGATGAATTGCTAGGATAAGACCCTGCATTGTGTAGACGAAGAGGGGAGACCTTTTATTTTCAAGGGAAAACCAAAACATATCTCTGTAAGACAGATATCAACACTACAACTAAAAAGAACAGCTAAGAAAGGATACCAAGTATATGCAGTACATGTAGAAGAAATAGAACAGAAACCTGAAGAAAATCTGTTGGATACTTTGCCAGTAGTAAGAGAGTTTAAGGAAGTCTTTCCAGATGAGATTCCTCATCTTCCCCCCAAAAGAGAGATTGACTTTTCAATCGATTTGGTGTCAGGAGCAACACCTGTTTCCCGAGCCCCTTATCGAATGAGTCCCCCTGAAATCATGGAACTGAAAATGCAATTACAAGAATTGCTGGATAAGGGCTATATCCGACCGAGTGTGTCTCCTTGGGGAGCACCAGTTGTATTTGTGAAAAAGAAGGATGGAACCTTTAGGATGTGCATTGATTATCATCAACTGAATAAGTTGACCATTAAAAATAGATACCCTTTTCCCACAATTGATGATATTTTTGACCAAGTGTTACACAATAATATGTCACCGTCCCTACCATTCCTCATCCCGCACATTGGAGGGCCCATTATGTGACCTGTGAGCAATGTCATGCCTTGAAACCATTATCATTTCATTCCTCTAAACATGAGCTTCAATTTCCCTAAAGACATCTCCTTGCAAAAAACCATAAAAACATCCCTTTTTGCATTGGCGCGGGTAGCCAGTTCATCACTCGCGCCAATGAGGAAAATCCTACAAAGAGGCCACGCCAACTGGCGCTCTATCCCAGAGTCGCAGTCACGCCAGCCAATTTAAGGAAATTTTTTTAAATAAGAATGGCAGAAGTTTCGTTTCAACAGACTGAGAAAATGTTACCTATCTTGAGTTGGGAGGTTTGGCTCCGAGAGTTCCATTGAAGGGAAGTGTTTTGCCACCTCTCATGGAAGCTTCCTTGATGATAGGGCCAATCCCACGATTATAGGGATCCCAACTCCCCTTCCTCCATCTATAAAAGCTAGCTCATTGCCATTGCAAGCTAGTCTTGAAGTGCCTAAGCTTTGAATCTCCAAATTCCCAAGAGCCTTCATGCTGCAAGAGCCCTCATTCTTCCCTTAAGGCTGACTCAAGCAAGGAGACTATCGTCGAGAGACTCTAAGAGAGGCTTGTCCCATCCCTGGCAAGCTTTGCAAGACGTGCACGACTGGAGACCCTTCCGAAGGAGACCTTAGCGTAAGAACATTGGTTGTACTCTCTTTCGATTGATTATTAATGAATGACTACTAGTTATGGTTCCACTCTGCTTTTCACTTATGATAATGATGAGTTATATCCTTTCTGACTGATATATAGTTGCGTATTCTAGATTTTATGCTTTTATTTGTGTTGTTTCTTGCATGTGCAGGTGTCCATCCATGGAAATCGTTGGGATCGTGATCTTCTGAGGCTGAGGAACGGGAACACTGTCTCTTCTACGAATCATAGCACTGGACTCCAGGTAGGCCTCCATCGTTGGTCTGTTTATTCGCAATTAGGAACTTGCGCTGTAGCATTTGATGATTGTTGCTAGACCCGTGTTGGGCTAGTAGGGTTCACCTCTATCCGCAGAGTGGATTTACCTCATCAACAATTTGGAGACTCCGCTGGGGATCATCTAGTTTTCGCTGTCTCGTTTTGATTGTTTCGTGGTTTTCCTTGCTTGGTTAGCCTTCTAGGCTGGGTTCTTTTGCTGTCTTTTGCTTCTTGGTTTGCTTAGTTATCATTGATCTGCTTCTGGAGTAGTTCATTTTTATTTTTGGCTGAGGAACTCGGCTGGCGCGCTTTTAGCTCGACAGTCGTGCCAATTGGTGCATGTTGCTTTTGTATTTCCCGTGCCAATCACTTTCTGGCGCCAGTTACAGCCTCACAGTCCCGCCACTCCTGTGAGGCATTAGGGTTTTCTCAGTTCTGAGCTCTCTGGGTCTGGTCAGTGTTTTTCCTTTTGTTTTTTCGGATACCTGAGTGTGTTGGAGTCCTGTTTGACTAAGAATTTTCCTTCGTCCTTTGGTTGTTTGCTTTTCTCCATCGATTTCACGTTTTAAGCCCTAGGGCATCTAGTGGCTTTGTGTATCGAGCCCTCCTTAGGAGTATTGGTGTTTTGTTAGTCCAGTCAATTATCTGATTGCTCCTCCGAATTCTCTTAGTAGTTTTTCACCGTTTCGTTGTGATTTTTGGGTGATTGCTCTATTCTTCATTCAAATTTCGTTTGGTCTTTCTTTGGGCCTAGATCACACGGTCCATTGGAGCCTTTGAGACTTTTTCTTGGTTTTAAGAGACTTTGGTCAATTTGAGATCTGATTGTTTGTGTCATCGAGTGAAACTTGTTTTTTCTTGCTCTCTTAATATCGTTTCTTTAATTGTTTCTCTTTTGTTTTTAGTTTGTTTAGTGCATCTAGCCATCAAACATTGAAAATTAAAAAAAATATATATATCTCTTTTGCTTTTGGTTGATTAGTGCAAATTGTAATCTTTTCCATTTTACTAGTAATTAGTGATTTGAATGAAAAGTTTTAGATTTCATTAGTTGCATTAGATATATCATTGATTATCTTCCGATCATTTTGTTTGGGTCAAAGCTCTCAACTCTTCTGTAGCTAGTTTTCATCGAACAAAATGATGTACTGTGGCATGTAGCTTTGCAATTAGGAATTTTTGAGACCACACATTCGTTAGGGCCTGAAAACTGAAACGTAATTGAAGATCAACTTTAAAATCTACTCAATTTACACTAAGGCAGCATTGAAATCTAATGAAACACATTTAGAGGTCTAGGGTAGACACGTGCTCCGGTGTCTTTAAACCTAGTAGCTGTCGTTCACCTTTTGGCTTTAGACAACGCTAGTACGGACTTGGGCTCCCCGTACCGTCGCGTATATAAAGGGAGACCCCTCTAGGTTTCAATCCTTTATCCATAGGAAGCCGAGTCTGCCGCCCTATACCCGTGATACACTAGACACAACATTCAGGGAGATTGCCTGCACGTACGGAAAGTCCTTGGTTGATTTCTCTTTCATTATTGAAACCAAGGTGTATATTGCAGTTCACGGTTATTTGGTACACCCTTTTGCCTAGTATTCCTGAGCAGTCATTTGATCTTTTCTAACTCCCTAAACTTCAGAAGATCACCAAGCGCTTGTCCTTTCAAGCTTGTGTCAAATCTGAAAGAGATAGAGTCATCTTTTTTATCGTTTCTCGACTCTTAAAACATGAAACGGTAAAGTTTCTTATTTTTCAATGTGGTAAAAATTAATCACCCACGATTACACGCCCTCTTATATTTTTCTTGTTGAATGTTTGATCATGTGTCTTGAATCTTTTTCAGCCCGTGTATGTGTTTGTTTTTTTTCCTCTTGTCATTTGCCACAGTGGCGGAACCTTCAGTTTCGTCTACTGGTAGTCCTTACACGGACAATGCATCAGAGGTTTCCCAATCCTCTGCTGAACCACAGCAACCTATTTTTTTCGAGTTTCCTGACGGGGGACCAGTTCTTTTTTAGCAACCCTTTGGGGGACCAGTTGAGTTCGATTGGCCCTTTTCGGACCCTGTGTCTGAATTGAGATTAGGAGCTGATTTCCTTTCTCTTACATCAGTTTCGCCTTTTGTTGCTGCTGTATTTCCTCTTATTCCTCGCCGTTTATTGCGCGATCTAACGACAGGCTCAACCATGAGTGATTCTGGTGAGGAAATCCCAACGTCTGGTGAAGACTATCAGCTCTTCCCACGAAGATTGTTTCCGGGAGACAACTCTGAACTGGCTGACATATCAACAGCCAGTCCCTCTTTACCACTGAGATATAGGTCTTTGGGTTAGATCATTTGTGCCGCAGCCTTCATGGGAGTGTCAGCTCCTTCTTCGAGGCCAACTGCTCCTACACCCGGGGTGTCTCCTCAGATGCCCGTTACTTCTGTACCCGTTCGGCCCACTGTTTGTGTGGCCGCCTCTTCTCCTGTTGTCACAACACCCTCTGCCAGGGCTATGCCAACTCCTGAAGATATCTATCTAGCGACTGCTATACCAGAGAAAATCTCTCTGGAAGAGTATCGGTTGTCTTTGCAATAGCCGAACCCCGAGGTTGGACCATCCTCCCAAGATCTTAACCGCTCTTATTTTTCACACTATGCATAGGATGGTACACCCGTGTATGCGATTCCAGGTCAGTATGATGAGCACGGGGACATTTTACGTCTACCCGCTCCTCAGGCTTACCTCCATGCTCAAGGTTTACCTTATAACCAGGCTTATAACCCGCAAGGGAAACCTTTCCAAGGCCAACCTTCAGGCCAACCTGGCTATCCTTATGACCCACAGGGGCACCCCATCCAAGGCTATCCTGCGGGCCAACAAGGGCCATCGTACGGTCTGCAAGGACAGTATTACAACCCTTCTGGTCAACCTGTTCAGCCTCAGCCGGGGTACCAACCGGGACCAGTCTATGGTCCTGGGGGGCAAATCCAACCTTCTCTACCAATGCAACCACAGTATCTTGTTGTCTCTAACGTTGCATATCAGCCGGGACCATCGTATGGTTCTGCTTTAGGTAAAACCGGTTTCCAGCAACCACCTTGCCCTGTTCCTCCACCAGGCCAACCGGCCCATCCGGCACAACCCGGTGTTCCGCCTCCAGGCTAACTGGCCTATCCGGTACAACCTGGGGCTCCTTCACAGCCATGTCAGCCTATGCAACTAGCGCAGCCTGTCTATCCGGGTCAACCTGTTCATTCAGGGCAACCCTCTCAGTCGGGTCAACCTGTTCACTTAGGGCAGCCCGCTCATTCCATTAAACCTCCCCAGCAACTGATTCATTTGATGTCGCAGCCAAATCAATAGCTACGCCCTACTTATCAGGCTCTGCAGGGTTCCACTTTTCAGCAGCCTACTCATCCTCAGGGTGGTTATTATCCTCATGGTCAATCTAAACCAAATTATAACCACCCCAGAGGCTCTCAGTATTATCCTCCTCCACCCGGTTGTACCTACACTCAGCAGCCAAATCCAAATGCTGCTTACACCAGGCTAACACATAATCAGGGTCCATACTCTGGTTATCAAGCCCCACACTCTAGTTACTAGCATCCAAATCAGTCTAGTTATATGACCTACGCCCCCTACGATCAGAATCCTACGGGACAGAACCCATGGGGGCACGGATATTCACAACCATTGTGGAGTATGGGTACCAGACCTCATCCCAGGCCTGGCATGATGGTTAATCCACCATTTCCGTTCCTGGATGTTTCAAAATTGACCAATGATCCGATTTTACATAATCCGTATTGGCCTCCGGTTCCCACCAAGATACCAGGTGATTGCCCCAAGTTTGAGGGAAAAGCTGGAGAGGACCCCCAGGCGCATATGATGACGTATCATCTTTGGTGTTCGTCTAACTCTTGGGTCAACGATTCGATTTATCTGTGCCTCTTCCAGTGTACTTTAACTGGAGCTGCTGCTAAGTGGTACATAGAGTTATCCCGTGGCATTTTCCAAGATTTCAATTCTTTAGCCATGACTTTCCTCATGGACTTTCAGTTACCTGTTCGTTATGAAGCCAGGATGCACCTCCTGACTTCTCTGAAGCAGGATAAAGCCACTCACATCTCTGATCACATTCATGAGTGGCGGCGCCGTCGTAGACTGACCAAGTTTCACATACCTGATCAGATACTAACTCACTGGTTCACCACTTCCTTCATGAATAAAATTGCCCAAGATATTGCGATGGGAGCGTGTGTGACGGAGGAACAAGCCATTGCAAGTGCCCAATATCTGGATCTTGTGTATTCTCAGTCCGGCACGCTTTATGATATCTTGCCTGATGCCCCGCGGTCTGGAACCTCTAAGGCTCCGCCTACCCCTGCGGTGGATGGTCTCATTGGTTCTATATCTCAGAATTCGAAGAAATATTCGAATGGGAAGCAGAAGTCTAATTCTTCCAACAATGCTCCTGCTAATCTCGCCCCGTTCGATTCTGGCAAAACCGCCGAGGTGAATGCCATTCAGGTCAATCCTACGGAGAAATCCTCCAAAGGGAAGAAGAAGGGCAAAGGAAAATCTAAATCTGATGCCCCAAAGCCAGAATCTAAATCTCGTACTAAGGATGGCTCCCAGCGTAAACCGAAGTACCCTTACCTCATTTGTGAAGGGGACCATTATACTAAGGATTGTCCACGACGATCCCAGGTTAGTCAACTTCTCAAGGGCCCTAAAGGGACTCCGGCAGTTCTAAAAGAGCCATTCCCTTCTCAACAGACCCAGATGGTTGAACAGCCGTCACCATCTGCACCATTTGGGTCCCAAGTTTTCATGATGAAGAGTGTTGCACCTATCTCTGTCGCTACACATTTGAAGGATTACAATGAATCGCGGCAGGCACCCGGGAAGGCAGTTGCGGATGGACCGCCTCCCCCACCTATCACTGGTTCGTTTGAAATCGAGAAGCCTACTCCTGAACCCGTTGTGAAGCCACATTCTAAAGGTGTTCTTCGAAGATCTGCTTATAATCCGAATGCTCGTGCCGCTCAACATTACAGCATTGTTGAGGATTTGGCACAGGCACCATTTGCTATGTCTGCACTAGAAGTTCTTCAAAGTTTTCCTTCGCAACGGAAGGCTTTACTGTCTGCGATCGGTGGCATTGATCCCGCCGACTCGAGTCTTCTCACCTTCGATTTAGAGAATTTCACTCCCCGACGTCCACATCAAATCGCTCTTGTTATTCAAGTCAGGATTAACAGTCTGAACATCCATAGGGCCGTAGTGGATGAAGGTGCTTCTACCTGCGTTATGTCATCCGCTTGCTGGAAGGCCATTGGCTCTCCAGCCCTCGCGTCTTCTCCCAATGCCCTCGAGGCATTTAATGGTCGGGAATCCAAACCCCTGGGTGTTCTCGAGAGTCTAGCGATCACTTTACAAGGGAAGAATGTCAACGTGAAAGTAGAAGTGGTTGACAGAAAACTCAACTACAATATACTTCTTGGCCACAGCTGGACCCATGCCATGCTCTGCATGCCATCCACCGTCTTTCGACTCCTTAAGTTCCCTCACGAGGGAAAAATTGTCACGGTGGATCAGTTGTCATTTTTCACCTCTACCTCTGAGAACAACGTGCCATACGTGGATCAAATTCAAAATCCCCCGGACAGTGTAGGACCTGGTCTCTTCAAAGACCCAGTCCTCATGGGTATTTTTCCCGCATCACCACCGCACACCGCTCAAGTTAACATGATTTCCAGGTCCGATGACCCCTGGCTTATTCCTATGCCTGAGCAGGTGTTTGAGTTTGGAGAATCAATGCCCTTGACTCTAGTAGAGATCAGCTATTGTGAAATTGTTGCCACATATGATCCTCCACCTCCTCAGCATGCTCCTTTGAGCATGGCTCTCGACGTCTACTCTCAATCCCCCTGGCTTGGTCAGGCCGATTCACCTGATCCTCTCAAAGAGACTTTTCCTTCCGATGAAGCCATCATTGAAACTATGTCTCTTGAGGAGCTGCCTTGGGGCGATGGACATCATTGCTCCTCTTTTATGCCTAGCTTGGGGGAAATGACTGACTGTCTGGAGCGTTATGCTTCTTAGGTTCCTACCCCTCCTCTTCAAATGCCTATTTTGACGCACGAAGTTTTTTCAGAGGGAAACCTGAGTAACATCACTCAAACCATCCCGATCAACATCTCCATTAAACCGGGGATCGTTGAGAATATTCACGTGGGAGTGACTTGTTCTCCCGATGAGATTCAAGTCTATACTGATATTTTTAAAGAATTCAGAGATGTGTTCGCCTGGTCCTACGAGGAAATGCCGAGGATTGATCCTAGTATCATAGTGCATGAGATTCCAACCTATCCTGGTGCGAAGCCCGTGCGCCAATGCTTACGCCCCATGCATCCTCGGAAAGCCACCGCAATTAAGGCAGAAGTTGAAAAAATTCTGAACGCGGGCTTTATTTATCCCATCCCCCTCACAGAATGGGTTTCCAATATTGTCCCTGTCGATAAAAAGCAGGTTACGATTAGAGTCTGTATTGATTATCGCGACATCAATCGCGCCTGTCCAAAGGATAATTATCCCACTCCGTTCATAGACTAGATCATTGACGAATGTGCTGGAAGTGAGATTTATTCCTTGATGGATGGTTTCTCGGGGTATAATCAGATCAATATTGCACCTGAGGATCAACACAAGATGAAATTCATCTATTCGTGGGGTACATTCGCCTACAAAAAGCTCCCGTTTGGCTTGAAGAACGCTGGAGCCACTTTTTAGCGTGCGATGTCCTACGCTTTTCATGACATTCGCCATATCATTCAGCCTTATCTAGATGACTTTCCAGCTCATTCAGCTAAGTGAGAGGACCATCTCGAACATCTCCGCCAGATCTTTCTTCATTGCAGGCGCTACAATATTAGGCTCAATTCTCATAAGTGCGTCTTCGACGTGGATTCTGGCCGTATTTTGGGATTCATAGTCTCGAAAGAGGGGATTCGCCTTGAACCTTTAAAGGTTTAGGCCATTATTAATCTCCCATCACCCTCCTCCCTATATCAGTTACAGAGTCTGGAAGGGAAAGCGAACTTTCTTCGACGCTTTATCCCGAATTATGCCGAGGTGGCCAAAGCATTCACTTGTCTATTGAAGCAGAACGTTCCCTTCCACTGGGACAAAATAGCTTAGCAGTCCTTTGAGAAGCTGAAGACATTTCTTGTCAATGCTCCATTGCTTCGTCCTCCGGACTACCACCGCGACTTCACTTTATATCTCGCCGCCGCATTTAGCACCATAGCCATGGTCTTGGTGCAGGATGATGATGACGGTAATGAACATGTTGTTTATTATCTGTCACGGAACCTTATCGATTTGGAAAAGTGTTATGCTCATGTCGAGAAGTTGGCGTTAGCCGCAGTACACGCTGTGCAGTGCTTTCGCCATTACATCCTTTTGCGTACGATAACAATGGTTTTGGATTGCAACCCTATGACGTATATTCTCTCTTGAAAATTACTAGGGGGCAAGTACTCCAACTGGATTGTTATCCTGCAGGAGTTTGACTTAGAGTTCACTACTGCTAAGTCAACTAAATCACTGGTTTTTGCGGATCTTATATTCTCTCTCCCTACAGACTCCGCTCCCTCACACTCTGAAGACCATATACCGGACGAAATGCTTTTCCTCATTAGTACTCGTGACCCTTGGTATGGTGACATAATTTTGTATCTTCAGAATTCAACATTTCGGTCTGAGTTGGATAAAGCTGCCCACTGTCGAATTCGGCATCAGTCCCAACCCTACCGTATAGTAGGAGATACCTTATACCGCATTGGAGTAGATTCGATGCTCCGGCGGTGCCTAACCTTGGAGGAGGCTGAGAAGGTCCTAAATGACTGCCACAGTGGCACCTGTGGTGGACATATGTCTGGATATGCTACTGCCTAGAAAATTCTGCGAGCAGGTTATTTCTGGCCTTCCATATTCAAAGATTGTATCACTGCAGTTCGTAAATGTCATGCGTGCCAGATATTTCAGTGCAAGATGCGCGCGCCGCCTCTCCCTTTACATCCCGTTATTACCGTCGGCCCTTTTGCAAAATGGGGCGTGGATTTTATGACGTGTAACCCTCACTCGGTCGGGGGGCATGTGTATATAATTTTCACCGTCGACTACTTCAGCAAGTGGGCCGAGGCGATGCCTACACTAGCTGCTGATGGTAAAACGGCTGCTCAATTTGTATTCAACCACGTTATCACACAGTTCGGGGTTCCTCAGGCCATCGTCACCGACCATGGTACTCATTTATGAGATTATATGATGGTTGAGTTGACTTCAAAGTTGGGCTTGCATCACGACAGCTCAACACCATATTACCCTCAGGCGAATGGTCAGGTTGAAGCAGTGAACAAGGTTCTAGTCACTATGCTTCAACGAACAGTTGGTATTCACAAATCCAATTGACATCTCCAACTATTCTTAGCTCTATGGGCATACCGAACATCTGCAAAGAGTGCAACTGGATTCACACCATTTCAATTGGTGTATGGTCTAGAAGCAACTCTCCCAGTTGAATGCGAGATTCCTTCTTTGAAATTAGCTATGGAACTTCTACCTGATACTTCTGCTGAGGAAGAACGTCTTCTGTATCTGGAACGGTTAGATGAAACCCGTCGTCTGGCTGCTTTGGTTATTGAAGCACAAAAGAAGAGGGTCAAAACTCATTTTAATCAATCTGTTTCCCCCCGTTCCTTTATCGAAGGAGACCTCGTCCTCCTGTACGATCAAGCACATGACAAGCTTGGAGCCGGTAAGTTCTAGCTTATGTGGCATGGGCCCTATATAGTAAAACAATTTTTGAAAAACGGGGCTTATGAGCTTATAGATTATGAAGGAGTTCCACTGGCGCAGCCCAGAAATGGGCTGTACCTCAAAAAGTACTATGCCTGAAGTGATTTCTTGGTGTGGTGTGTGTACATAGGTGTGTGTTTTTCATTTGTGTACATGTATGGTGTGGTGTGCCTTGTAAACATCTTTCTTCTGATCGGGTCTTCCTGGTTGTGCAGATGTCCATTCATCCATTTGTTTGTTTCACGGATGGTGCCTCCCGCAGTACCAGGAATCTATCTTCAGCAGCCTGGGTAATCTATGATCCTGCTGGTGAGTTGGTCAACCTGCAAGGTGTGTGTCTAGGACATACTACAAACAACATTGTGGAATATAGTGTTGTGTTAGAATTATTAACCGAGGCAGTAAACCTTGGTATCCGTGAATTGCTTGTGTATCTAGATTCACAACTTGTAGTGTTACAGCTGAACAGACACTATTCGGTAAGAAACCCATCCATTTTACGTCTGTATCTGCGTATTCGATTACTGGAAAGGAATTTTGACTACATTACATATCAACATATACCTAGGCATTTGAATACATTAACAGATGCGGTAGCTAATTTGGTGTTAGACAGACATTTGCGCAATTTGTAAAGCATCATCACATGTAAAGAAAGATCCATCCAGAAATAGATATGCATATATATATAGATATCAAAGTGTTTACATAGCGTGTGTCACATAAAGTCAAAAATATACATAATCATCTTAAATACATCGGGAGACGATATGTCTCTCAAAAAATATGTGGTAAAATCCCTAAGAGTCTAATCCACATGGTTCTCATGATAACATGTAATTGCACGCACTAAGCATCTCAGAAGTCGGTGGATTCGACTAGGTACTCCCACCGTATGCCGTTGGTACGCCATCGATACATCCACCAGCCGAGCATAGTTCGGGATCCCTTGGACAATACCCTCGAGATTCTGGATCAACTCCTCCCCTCCTGTGCCCTCTGCCTGAGGATCAGGGGCGAGAAGAGCCCTCCACGCGATTGGAGACATACCAGCTGGTCTCTCGGGGCCCACATCTGCATACATATAAAATGTGTTAGGACGAATGTGTATTAACAAAAAAAATCATAAAACATAAAAATCAAAAGAAATGAGGTGATACCCAACTCCTTGTCCCATTCATCTCCTTCTGGTAGTGGGAGATCTGGGTCTCCAGTGAAATCGGTTCCTGCATATGGCCAGTCCTCCACTATGATCAACTCGCGCCGCAACCACCCAAAAAACTCCGGCCTCCACGACATCTATTGGCCTCCTCCAGCTCTGGGCATTAATGCTGCCTAGCAAGCCATTCTTGTCTCTCTTGGAATCGGCTCAGCTACGATGGCCCCTTGGCCTTGGAAGATTGGTAATCATTCCAGGATAAATGATACTAGGATGGAACCGTAGCCGAACTGTTTTAGTTTGGCTTGCTTGCACTTCGTGAGTTGTCTCTTCATGTTTATTGTTACTGTTGTAGCCCAGTCAAACAAAAGTGGAGTCATGCACTCTAAGGCCAGCAGGAGTTGGGCCTTTGTGGCCTCGTGCAGTGCCTGCGACCTTGCAGCCTGCGTGATGGTATGTAGGACTACCCTCAGTGCCAGATTGGGGATGGTGTGAATATCCACCTTTTTACTCCCTGATCCCATTTGTGCCCTTGGGCACACTCGTGCCATCACTTCCTCCATCTTCTCGCCGGACGGTCTGCTCCCAGTCAAGATGGGCACCGAACCTCTGCGAGACAGTCCGGTTATAAAATACACATCAGAGACCTCTAGTTCCAACACTTGGTCTTGTAACTTGAACACTTAATCCTGTTCATCCCAAATATTGATCAGATACTGGAGGAGCTGAGGCTGAGCTCGTAAACAGGGTGTTAGGAAGAACCTCTTTAGCCCACAGTTTCTGAGGGCATTCATGCAAGCCTCATTTTCTATGGCCTGTTCATCCTCTTCTCCGTGCTCTCTTTCTTTCCACTCAATCACCATTTTTCTTGATTTCCTGCATCCACATGGTCACAAAACCTTAATTAGATCTCTGTTAGGCTTCAAAATTCATTCAAATTGGTTAAAATCTCGAATTTTTAGGCAGAAATTTGGGTTTGGCCACTGGCGTGGCTGTTTTGTGAACAGTCGTGCCAGGTGGCACGAGGCCTTTACATATAAAATTCCATTGGCGCGGGTCCGTGCCAGATACCTGCGCTAATGAGCGCAGCCCTAAAAATTTAAAAAGTGGCCACAGAACTCTGATACATGAGGGAAAACTATTAAAAAGCGGATTGAAATGAAGTACAAGGAAGCGCCTCTTACCTGTAATAGACGAGAATCTAAATGGTAAATCGGATCTTTCGCAATCACCGTCAGAAGTTTTGCACACCAAATGGACCACTGCTGCTTTTCAGCAAGGGAAATAGTAAATGTATTTTTGTTTTTTACCATTTTGGCATATTTATAACTTTTTCGACACAGGATTCGTTTTAAAAGTTATTTTTCTCAAATATTTTAATATGTTATGTCAGAAATGGGTTTTACACTTGCTTGGTATGTGCAACAACAGGTTTTTCCGTGACTTTAACGGTGAAAGCGAGTTGTATTTTCTACTTTTTCGGACTCGGTAAATACACAAAAAAGTCACCTTGAAGTCATCTTTCAGCTCTTTTCTGAACCTCTAAACATGAAAAGATTGCCGAGGCCCTTGTCGTTTCGATCTCGTTAAAATGGACACGAATCGACATCTACCCAGTATACGTTTACCCCTTTTTCGGGCTGGGATAGATTGATTATGAAAAAGGAATACCCTAGCCTATCGCGACTAACAGGTTTTCTCGGATATTGTTTTCTACCTTTTCGGATCTAAGGAACTATTCACGAAAAGGGACCTTTCGAGTTTACTTTTTTGTTGTCTTTTCAAACTCTCTAAACATGAAAAGACGCCGAGTTCTTCCTTTGTCAAACTAATTAAACCATGATGACATCGGATTTAGTCGATATGACATTCTCCGAGTTCCTCCTTCCTAGGGCTCGTTAAATGTACTAGGATGGATTCGCTCGAAGGCCGGACTTATAATACAAGCATATGCTATCCCCTTCAAGCTTGTTATCAAAAATAATTGGGGTACTCGCTAGAAATGGTGGGGGACAATGGAACCATCATCATTTTCATGTCGGCAGTATGTCGCTCTTGAACATGGCACTGGTATGCATTCGTGTCGGGTTGGGGACATCTCATCTCGTTTTTTCACTTGCTTCCGTGGGTTTGGGTAATCCTTTTTTACCTCTCCTCTACTCATTGCCTCGTCACCATGACCTCTGATCAGTTGATGTCAAATACTGCCAAAACCACTATTTGTGCCGTTATATGTTCAAGAGAAGTTGACCTCTGCAAATATCAACCTTCCTCTAATTCTCATACGATCCTGATTCACAACAAAAACATCATGTTCCTCTGTCTCATGTTGATGATGTGGGAAACATTATGGCCCACCTTCGATCAAGGTCACTTTCTGTCGACTTCAACTCATTATCCAGGAAGATGACATAGAGACTCCCTTATGGTACCTTAGAGCCTGCATGCCTCAATTTTAGGTTCGTCGCATTCAATGTGAGGTTCTCATCATTGGCCTCTGATCGAGTGATTCGACGGGTGTTCGACGCCAGCTCATTGATTCGCATGCCGTAGATTGTCCCTGTAGTACCTTGAGGGCCATCGTCATTATTGGTGGTTCCTCTCGCGTCTGTTAACAGCTCTCATCATTGGCTGGTAATCAGACGATGTTCTTGCATGTTCGACTTCAGCTCACATATTCGCATGCTTGAACTTGTACTTTGTTTGGGTCGAGATGGAGCGCAAGACCCTGGATTGTGTTTGTTGTAATCCAGGCTGCGATATTGTGGATTATTATGAATATTTACATGACTTATTCACTGGATGGATGCGACCATACCTGAGTCTATTTATCGATCCTCACTGGATGGCTGCGCCCATACCCTGGATCTGGATTATAGTGTACTTTGTTTCGGATGGCTGCGCCCATACCGCATATACATCATGTACTTGAGATATCATTTGTATTTCTCTACGCAGGTTTTCCGACGGCGGAGCGTCAGTTGGACACGTTCTCGTAAAGCATTTCACCCCTCTCTCTCTCTCGAGCCTCATGCTTTAGGGGGCATCTGTTACACAATAATTTGTCACCGTCCCTACCATTCCCCATCCCGCACATTGGAGGGCCCATTATGTGACCTATGAGCAATGTGATGCCTTGAAACCATTATCATTGCATTCCTCTAAACATGAGCTTCAATTTCCCTAAAGACATCTCCTTGCAAAAAACCATAAAAACATCCCTTTTTGCATTGGTGCGGGTAGCCAGTTCATCACTCGCGCCAATGAGGAAAATCCTACAAAGAGGCCATTCCAACTGGTGCTCTATCCCAGAGTCGCAGTCGTGCCAGCCAATTTAAGGAAAGTTTTTTAAATAAGAATGGTGGAAGTTTCGTTTCAATAGACTGAGAAACTGTTACCTATCTTGAGTTGGGAGGTTTGGCTCTGGGAGTTCCATGGAAGGGAAGTGGTTTGCCATCTCTCATGGAAGCTTCCTTGATGATAGGGCCAATCCCACGATTATAGGGATCCCAACTCCCCTTCTGCCATCTATAAAAGCTAGCTCATTGCCATTGCAAGCTAGTCTTGAAGTGCCTAAGCTTTGAATCTCCAAATTCCCAAGAGTCTTCATGCTACAAGAGCCCTCATTCTTCCCTTAAGGCCGACTCAAGCAAGGAGACTATCGTCGAGATACTCTAAGAGAGGTTTTGTCCCATCCCTGGAAAGCTTTGCAAGACGTGCACGACTGGAGACCCTTCCGAAGGAGACCTCAGCATCAGAACATTGGTTGTACTCTCTTTCGATTGCTTATTAATGAATGACTACTGGTTATGGTTCCACTCTGCTTTTCACTTATGATAATGATGAGTTATATCCTTTATGACTGATATATAGTTGTGTATTCTATATTTTATGCTTGTATTCATGTTGTTTCTTGCATGTGCAGCTGTCCATCCACGGAGATCGTGGGGATCGTGATTTGTTGAGGCTGAGGAACGGGAACGTTGTCTCTTCTACGAATCATAGCACTGGACTCCAGGTAGGCTTTCATCGTTGGTCTGTTTATTTGCAATTAGGAACTTGCGCTGTAGCATTTGATGATTGTTGTTAGAACCGTGTTGGGCTAGTAGGGATCGCCTCTGTCCGCATAGGGGATTTACCTCCTCAACACCAAGTGAGAGGAGCTTTAGTATTTTCAAAGATTGACTTAAGGACTGGTTATCACCAGCTCAGAATTAAGGAAGAAGACATTAGTAAAACAACTTTTCGAACCAGGTATGGTCACTACAAATTTGTAGTCCTACCTTTCGGTTTGACAAATGCCCCTGCCACCTTTATGTGCCTAATAAATAGTGTGTTAAACAAGTATTTGGATAAATTTGTATTGGTGTTCATAGATGATATTTTATTTTATTCCAAAAATGAGGAGGAGCACAAAGACAACTTGAGGATAGTGCTGCAAACTTTGAAAGAAAACCAGTTATATGCCAAATTCAGCAAATGTGAATTTTATACGGACAAGATCCAATACTTGGGACATATTATTTCTGAACAAGGGTTAGATGTTGACCCTGAAAAGATAAAGGCTATTAAATAATGGCCTGTGCCAACTGATGTTTCATCAGTGAGATCATTCATGGGGATTGCAGGTTATTATCGCAAATTTGTGGAGAGATTTTCTGCCATAGCATATCCCATAACCTCACTACAAAGAAAGGGGGTCAAATTTGAGTGGAGTGAAAAATTCCAAAACAGTTTTGATCAATTAAAACTAAAACTCACTATAGACCCTATATTGAAAATTGCAGATCCTGATAAAGAATTTGTTGTATGTACAGATGCCTGTAGAGAGCGGTTGGGAGGAGTCCTTTTGCAGGAAAATTCAGTTATTGCATATGAGTCTAGGAAACTAAAGACACATGAATAGAACTATAGTGCATATGATTTGGAGTTGGTTGTTGTTATTCATGCCTTGAAGATGTGACGACACTCTCTTCTTGGAAAGAAATTTACATTGATGACTGATCATATTAGTCTCAAATATTTCTTTTCCCAAACTGAACTGAATGCTAGATAGGCCAGATGGTTGTCTTTTTTGAGTGAATTTGATATAGACATAAAACATATCAGAGGGAAAGAAAATAAAATTGTTGATGCCTTGAGAAGAAATGCTTGTCAAACTATAAACAACATTGGAAGTAGTGTGCAGTTTGATTTAGAAGATTTAGTGAAAAAGGTAGCATACCAAGATCCAAGTTATGAAACACTACAGGTGAAACTGCTAAAGAAGGAGATAACTGATTACACAAAAAACCAAAAAGGACTAATCTGTTATAGAAACAGATTATATATCCCCAATGTGGAGTCCTTGAAAAGAGATATTTTGGATGAATATCACAAACAGCCGTATGCAGGGCATCTTGGATATAAAAAAATATTAACAGCTTTGAAAAAGAAGTTGTTTTGTCCAAGAATGAAAAGAGATGTAGCAGCATATTTAGCTAGATGCATGGAGTGTCAACTAGTTAAAGTTGAGCATAAACATCCTGCTAAACTTTTAAACCCTTTGCCGATTGCAAAATGGAAATGGGACACCATTTCTATAGATTTCATAACAGGATTACCCATAACCAAGTACCAACATGATTTAGTTATGGTGGTAGTAGACACTTTAACAAAAGATGCACACTTTATACCAGTGAAATCTACTTTTGGGACAACCCAAGTAGTATATGTGTTCCTAAAAGAGATAGTAAGATTACATGGGGTCCCAAAGATGATTGTTTCAGACAGAGATGCCAAGTTCACAGCAGCCTTTTGGAAAGTTCTATTTGGAGGTATGCGTACTAACTTGAATTTTAGTACTGCCTAACACCCTCAGATTGATGGTCAGACAGAGAGAACTAATCATATTTTAGAGGATATGCTAAGAATGTATGTGATGGATAGGCCATCAAAGTGGGAAGACTACTTGCATTTAGCTGAATTTTCTTATAATAATAGCTATCAATCCTCCATTAATATGAGCCCGTTTGAGGCACTCTATGGAAGGAAATGTCGTACACCTTTGAGTTGGAGCCAACTTGAGGATAAGCTAATGTTGGGACCAGATGCCTTGCAAGAGATGGAAAGAATTTTTAAACAAATACAAAGAAACATTAAGACAGCACAAGATTTCCAGAAAGACTATGCTGATAAGAAGAGGGTACATCGAGAATTTAAAGTGGGAGAACATGTGTATTTACGCATTAAATACAAAAAGAGCACACTTTATGCTAGAAGTTGTGCGAAACTGGCTCCTAGATATTATGGTCCTTTTGAGGTGTTAGAAAGGGTGGGACCAGTGGCTTACAAGCTGGCCTTACCACCCCATGTTAAAGTTCATGATGTGTTTCATGTTTCATTATTAAAAATATATATACATGATGTTGCTCACGTAGTTGATTGGAATGTGATACAGGTGGAAGGGGAGTTCCTTCCAGAGCCGCTTCAAATATTGGAGCGGGAAGAAATTGAATTGAGGAATCAGACAGTAACCAAAGTAAAGGTGCAGTGGAAGCACTTTACTGCTAAAGAAGCTACCTGGGAAAGAGAAGCTAAAATGATGGAAAAATATCCATTTCTATTTGAAAGAAAAAGGTGAACTCTAGTATTTAAATATAAACACCGAGGACAGTGTTTTCTTTCAGAGGGGGAATATGTCACACCCCTAGTTTTATGTTCTGTCAATGTTAGACATTTGAACTTTAATCCAAGGGGGAGTGGACTCCAATGGATAATTAATTTGTGGATGTAATTAAATATTTAATTCTGAAAAATAAATAAAATGATTCTTTGCAGATTGACCATAATGAGAATTGTGAGACCACTTTCTAAATCCATGAGGATGGATAGAGGCAAATAATTCCCCAAAAATATTTCAAAAATCCTTGAAAGAATTTATTTCTAAATTAGATTTTGAGGAAAATATAGTTTCCCCAATGATGTGGAGAGTAGTTGGGAAGAGGTAAAAAGCTGGGAAAAGTAGAAAGCAGCTTTAAATATCCCTAAATAGGGAAGCTTAGGCAAACAGGAAGAAAAGCATCCTGGTATTCTGGACGCAGAATTAGAAACAGACTTTGGCGAGCAAAAGCTTAAATAAGCTATTCCTGAACAGATTAGAGGTTGGTCTGTTCTGGAGGTGGTCTCAGCTCGGGGGTGAGTTCTGGAGATAGAGGGACTCTAAAGTTGGGAGGACTGGTCACATACCAAAGTGGTATGCTCACAGTGTTATGAATGATCAAAACTATCTATTGCTATGTGTAAAAGTTGATGATTATAGCTGCACACTAGTTAAATGTTTTATTTTGTGCTGGCGTTCCATATATTTATAGAAAAGTAGAGTAAATAAACTCTTTCAGTTCTACATAGTTGTAGGAAACATAGTTCTGCATAGTTGTAGGAACCTCTAAACCAGTCTCTGGTTTAAATCTGGAGATTATGTTATCTCATAAATTGTATTTATGTAACTTTAATCTGTTTCTGTGTAAATAGAATTAATTCAGTGAATATTTGGGAAACCCAGAAAACTCTGAGTAAGAGAAACTAAGTACATATAGGGCAGTGCTATACATCTGTTGGAATTTCTAAGTATATCAGAGACATATAGATTTACAAAACAACAGTGCATGTCTATCTGTAGAAATTCCTTCTATAATATGGACTGAATGAAAGAGTGTACAGTCTAATACTATAAATTCAAATGCCTCACATATATATAGACATATAAATATGTAGGTATTAAAGAAGCAAGACTACAAAAGTTGTTAATCAAGTAAACAAATGTGGTTTGAGAATTATATATATATATATATATATATATATAATTGATGTTGATACCCTTCCTAAAGTAAGGGTAACAAGTTAATAAATTCTGGAAATTATAAACTGGGAAGGATAACAAGTAATTTCTCCATTAGATCTATAGTATGTTCAGAAATGTAGTCTAAACATTACATGGACTACAAATGTATGCTAAGAAAAACTAGAGATATATATAGTTGCAGAAAACGTCATAAGTAACAAATATAATGGAACCCAAACTAAGGGGTATACAGAGAGTCCACTGTTGGATTCATATAAAAACACCTGGAATTTCAGACTTTTGGTAAATGGGAAATTCTCATTCACTGAGAGAGGAGAACTTGACCACTTTTGTATCCAAGAGAATTATAGTCAATTGTGCTACTATGTGAGAAGGAATGGTAAATAAATTAAGACGAGTACATTTCGGATTTTATTCAACTAATTTTCAGAATACCATTAATAAAAAGGAAAATAATTAATAAAACTATTAAGGGAAACAAAATACATATCATTGAGTTGTCCATAATAACAAAGACAAGGAATAGACATGTCCTATATATATACACATATCAAATGTTGCAGCCACTTATGGAGACATGATACCATAGTGCCATTATAATATTCCAGAACTGAATATACCAGAAATATACCAATTACCAGAATATAACGAAATATACCAATTACACGGGTAGAGTAATTGGAAATTTTTTTATCAAGAATGAAATATTAACAAAGAAGTAAGTGGTTACCTGGAAAAGGAGAACCCCATTCCCTTCCAAATGACCTGCAATAGAAGTAGAGGCATAATATTAACAATTCGAAGAGTAGGTGTTTCAATGGGGAATAGAAAGCCATGGCTTCTGTGATAAAATCAAAATTTAACACTGACCTAGGGCCTGGATAATGCTTGAACCGAGAAAAATCCACCTATAGGCACTCGAACAACCTTAGAAAAACCTCGAATGACATAGAGGGAGGGGGGGGGGGGGGGGTGGTAAGCTCCTATCCAGAAACGATAGAGCATTAGCCACACCCATCGTTCATAAGAAAATCTACGAGGTAGCATAAGAGATGTTGAATTAATAGCAAATAATTTTTTTTTAACATACTCGAACAAAATAATTTCTACTAGAGGTTGTCCAACTGACCAATACGAAATCTCGACTGTGAACGATACCATGTAACGAATTTATTTTAATTATCCTCAGCCCTCGTTCGAGCAACAGAGCGTATTTTCTAGGGATAGAGAAATTCATATCAAGATATAAACGCAGAGCGTAAAATCAACATTTACAAAACCAGAGACATGTATACACATCATACCTGAACCATCATATGTTGAGGGCATCATTATGCCAACGTCTAGAAGCATATACGCTCAGCTCCTCCAAGGTACAGAGTCTCACCACCAGGAGGCAAGTTGAACAAATGAAAGGAGAAAATAACCGCCTCAACAAATCACACAGATAATTATATAAGTGTTCCAAACTTAAGAACCGACGAAAACCTAACGATCAGGGATGATCTTCACCGTCCATGTGGCCTTGAATCCACGGCTTAGCCAGGGATTGAGCTTGGGAAATTGGCATTTAATACCCAGTAGTTCAAAATGTAAATGTCAATCTATGAAATCTACGCCACAGTACCATCGATTTTATCATGTGTCTGGCGTATTAAAAACGTAGCCTGGCGTGGCATATCACAAACAAAAAATAGATATGTATATCTTCAAACATGGATGGATGCAGAACTAGTAAACTGGAAAAGCAATGAGGTGTCCATGAATATGATGACGAGGATGGTTGAACAAATTAACGAGGCCAAATCCTTGAGTCGACTATGTCAACGAGACACCACGAAGGCAGTAAAACGTAAGTGTGTATATCTCCACATCACTCAGCATCAAAGATATGTACGTAAAGAATAAACAATACGATGGTTCGGCTCACCATCAATTAATATCCTTGACAGGAGGGTAAATGTGAATATACCATGGATAATTTGTGATTCAAAGGTGGGGTAATAAGAATTGAAATGTACAAATACTCAAAAACCCATCGAATACCATAACTAATATGTAGAAGAACGCTATTGAATAAAAAGTAGAGGTTAATAAGCCTACAAAGGTGTGCATAATATTTATGAATAAGTTGTCATGGATGAGGACCATATAAATGTGTTAGAATAAATGTATCATTTATAACATGCATCGATAAATAAGCATGAGAGTAAATGCAACCATATAATAGAGATGGTGAATAATAGTTGTAAATTCTATTAACCCCAACCATTAGTGGAAGAAAATAATAAAACTATACTGCCAAGAATAATAGGAGGAGTAGTAACCCTATTCCATAACCGATCAAATTGACGAAAATTCAAAGCTAGAATTAAACAGCTGCGGTCAATAGAAGCACTGAAGTAATTTATAAATAGAAAAAAAAAAATTCTAGGGTGGAAGGAAGAGACGTTACACTTGTATCAACTAACCACATGCCCTCAAGAGGATCACTTCACACTTCTTAGTTGCTACATCTATTTGGGGCAACAAGAAACAATAAAAAATCTATCATTCTTCAAAATTTTCCCTAAACAGAAGCCCTAAATAGCAACACCTCATACTTCCAGATTGTGCCACCTAACTGGGGAAAGAAGTGAGAAGGAAAGATTTATGATTTTTCAAATTCTAGATGGATGTAAACACTTTTTAATGCTCTGACAAGAAATTTTTCTAATTCTTTGAATTCTAGATGGATGCAATCACTTTGTAATGGCATGTTGAGAACCTTCCTCTACTTGTAATATCCTCTATCAGGGGACACCTTCATTGTGTATTACAACCGAAATATTTGTATGCAAATTCATTGTTGAACATATTTACTCAGAAATGTATGTTACCTTAGCAGTCTTCGATAATTTTGAAGTTTCTCCCCTACTTTTTTTGTCAAAAATCTCATAATTATCTTCTAATTATGGCAAGGGAATAACTGCATGTGAAGGTCCCTGCCATTGTTGAGAAGGATTCGATCATATTTTTCCATCGTACTTACGTGTTAATATATGCTTCAATACTTTCTCAACAAACAAAGATACATAAATGATGGCTCCATCACTGGAACGTGTAACTGAACTTCATATTTGGATTATTTGTAACTTTAATCTGCTTTTGTTTCTAGAAATATTTTTTATTACCACCGAAAGAGAACCCTTGACTCAAAAAATTGCAAGAATCCTGTAGCTTTCAAGGTCGAAAATTGATAACAATGCTACATTCACTTATCTAAAAATTCAATGAATTTTCAAACCTCATACGAACTGCAATAATGGAAAGTATTACACCCTAGCCGCTTCCAATTTTTTTGAGACTCTACTATCATTGGGTTTTCTGAAGTTCACACCATTGCATTCAACTTCTATGACTGGATTTCTAGGATCTTGATGTTCTGCATGCCAAGTTCAAGACAAATTTATGCCACATTTATTTTTAAGAAAATTCTGTCTATATTAGAAACATAGTAATATGCACAAGAGTAGCAAAGAATAAATAATCATATTGCAGCTAAAGCTGCAATAACCTAAATATGTAGAAATATAAACATTTTTCGCATTTATAAGAGGAAAAATCATGCCGACAATTACTTGTGATATTTTATAAGCATCTTCAGGAATATTTATCATCAGTTTTCTGCTGTAAAAATATACATTTTTCAACTATTATAAAGTATATTTTATTGCCGAAATAGATTTATGGGTTTTAACCATAGGGGAAATCAATCATTTTCCATTCCAAGTAGTTTCCATATCGTTAATAACAGAGAGGTAGATAACATTAAGGGGATCTTGGATAGAAACTGCAGGGATCAACACCCTGAATCTGTTATTAGAGGTATCAAGACAGAGCTCGATTTTGAGTAAGAATAAACAATTAAAGACGAGAGGGAAGCATAATCGGCCATATTCTTAAATCGGCCTCAGACATCCAGCCTATTTTGACCCTATTCTAGCTTGATTTAAACTTTTGTTTTGACTTGTGTGAGCCATAAATTATCCTGTAAAATTTTTTGGCACTCCAAACTGTGATCCAAGCCCTTTATTGTTTGTAATAAATCTCACAGTTAATTTGGCCCTCCATCTCAAAAGAATTTTTTATTTTAGAGAGCAGTTTTGGAGGAATTTATTTGGGATCTTGTTTAAGGAAAGCATTTCAGATGTTGTCAAAAAGAATTAGTGACATAGGGTTTTAAGGCACAACCATTTGAGGCACATCTCATTATTACTAATATTTTCCATTGGGCTGATCCAAGGGCACAACCTGATACAAAGTACAAATATTTGGGTCTAATTTGGGCATTTCCAATAGAGCAACTAATGGTGAATCTACATTGTGATTGAAGCTTTCCCTTGAGAATCTTGTCTACAAACTGAGGTAAATCATGTTGCGGAAGTAATATCTAGTATACCTTGTGAAATTTTGACATTTGACAATGGATCTGAAGGGTATGTCTACAGCCCTCCTGTCGGACATTTTTGTTGTATAGTGGTGGCCTAAATAGTGTCCTTGTAAAGTTCTCAAGCTTATTCTTGTGCTACAATTCTGAGAAAAACTCTGATAATTTCCTGCAATCTTTATCTGAAGAATACAATATTGAAATTGAAGGTTTGAATATTTCTAAAGCACAAACCTATGATCCCACTAAATTCAGTGTATTTGTATCACCATCACTGTCAATTGTCACAGATAGAGAACGGTTTACATCTTCAGAAATAAGAAGGTACTACATTAGCATAGGTACTATATCTTCAAAAATATTTTTCCTTGGCATAGGTTCATCATTCTATAATTATGGCTTATTTTATTTGACAAAATTTATTTTCAAATGGAAGTACCAACTAGTTTTTCAACCTAATTATGAGCATGAATGTATAATCTAGATTCTAGGGAGCCTTATCTACTATATACCTACCCAAAACATATTTAGATGGCACTTCTGCTTCATTGAGATTTCTAACAAGTTTTTTAACCTACTCCAAATTAGCATTCTACAAGGAAAACACACTATTTTTAGTATAGTGCACTACAAGGAGCACTATCTTCAGTATAACTTTGAAGACTAACCCTTTCTCATTTTATTTCCATTCTTCTCTCTTCTTCTGTGACCGTATGAATGAGGTGTTGTTCAGATTACTATTCAGCTCGGGTAGTCTAAATATATTGATGTCATCAGGTGACTCAAATAACATTTTCCCACCTCTGTTATAGGCGACCCTTCTTGGAGGTTTACACTACATTTGGAATCAATGTGCCTTTGTGCTTAGGGTGTGCCCATTTGAGGAAATTACTCCCCTCCTTCCCTAGCCATCCTAAACACCTTTGTACCCCTAGAGCATGAAATTAGCTAGAGGTAGACAAGACAATCTTGGGATATTTTTTATTTTTTGATTGTACAAGTTGTTTTTCTTATTACGTCTTTGAGAATCCTTGAGAAAAAAATCAAGTGTAGATAGATGGATCAATCTTAGGATATTATTGATTCTTTGATTGAACAAATTGGTTTTCTTCTTACATATTTGAGACTCCTACAACATGAAATTAACTGGACCTAGACGTATCAACCATGGGAGCTTTTGATTCTTTGATTGTGCAAATAATATTTTCTTCTTAATCATCACTAGCCTAAATTGAGATTGATCCTCTTCATTGATTTGTTCCTTTTTCCCCTAATATTGATTAGGATAAGAATGAGAATACTGCTAGCAATTCCTAAAAAATTTCCCAAATCTGTGGAAAATATTACACTTAAAGGTAGTTGATAGTAATACAATTCTTGGAGGAAGTTCCTCTCATCCAACTATAGAGGAATGGCCTCCAATAAGGTGGCTAACAATAAGGTGGCTAACAAGTGTTAAAGAAATTAACAGGCATCAATAAGGTGGCTAACAAGTGTTAAAGAAATGTATTTGGATGATCAAAAGAAAGGTTTGAAAAATTAGTAGACACACTCTAGACATCACTAAGAAAGATACTCTCTATTCGTCAAATACTAATGGCGCCAATTTTAGACTAGAGTATTAGCCCAACAAGGATCTCCTCCTTTCCAAAACATCAAAACATTCATTAATTTTTTCCTTAGGTGTAACATTCAAGATAGGGATAAGGTGGTATACTTTTATATGGATAATTTAATACTACTTGCTATGAATGTGTGGGACCCCAACTCTCAGATAGGTGATGTGAAATTTATTTCTTTAGCTTCCTGGATGACCCGTGAACAGACCATGGAAAAATAAATCAAAAGAATCATGGAAAAAGAGATATAATAACCTTTGTGGATCATGTAATAAATACAACACCCTTGCATTATCACTATTAGCCAAATTATTATAGTATAAGATCAACCGTTGACAAATGTCTACAAAAAAAAAATAGGAGTAGGAAAAACTTCATTTTGAAGATACCTTTATATTTTTGGGAGATGAGAGCCTGCAAGCATGCCAAAAAAGGTGGCATACCTTTCCAAACAGTTTGTGAATAAAGGAATATCATTCACCAAAGAGGTTGAGGAGTGTTTTGGATAGAAGAAAGATTAACGAGCCAAAATAGATGTAAATCATTATAAAATATCTCTTGTTTAATTTAATATTCGACCACAAGGCTCAGAGTAGTAATTTCAAAGAATTAAGAGTATTCATTCAAGTGCTTGTCTTAGGAGGTGGGTTAGTGCCACTTTATAGTATTTCTCTTGGATAGAAGGGGCTCGAAGGAGACATTAGTTGTCAAAAGGAAACAACTAATTTAGTTGGTTGCGATGGTGTTGTTTTTGGCTCCTTGGTCCTAATAGCATGCTTGTCTTGCTCAAATGCAAACCCTCTATATTCTGGCGTACATTTTTGTCGGGTAATAATTGATAGTCAACAGAGTTGGTGATATATTTGATTCTGTGGTACTTAGTAGTAGCTAGTGGTATATAGCTTGGTAGTACTCAATGATTGGTGATACTTAGTTGTGCTTGATGGGTCGTAGATACTTTTTTGTATTCCAAAGAAATTATTTACCAGTTAGGTTGAGCCTATAAGTTAAATCATAGTGATGTGATGTACCTTTCTCTATTGATATAGATTATAGTGCTAAAGAAGACTTTGCAAATATCATAGATGGTTATGGAAAGAATATTGGACTAAAGAATCTTGGATAAATGAAATCCTTCTATAGTCCGATGTGGCATTTCTCCAGGGTAATAACTGATACTCGACAGAGTATTAGAAATGAGTGATATGTCACTTGGTAGTACTTGATGGTTGTGATATTCAGTTCTGCTTGATGGGTGCTAGATACTTTTTCATATGTCAAAGAACTTATTTTATCACCTCAAGTTTGAGGTACCTACAATGGCACCCTACTCAGCAATAACATAAGGATCCACGATTTATACATGCATGAATAAGACCAATCCTTATACTTATTTTCAACCTAATGAAAGGATCACAACATTGTTCTATTATATGTGCTCTATAGGTTTGAAACCCGTTGGTTTCATTTACAAGATTGGAAGGCTATGCTTGAAATTCCTCCAAGGGAGTCAACACAAGAGGATTGTAAAGCGGGAAATGAAACCTACAACTATCATTTAATATTTCTACCTCTAAAGAAGTCCTATTTTTTTCCTCAAGGGAGGCCTTTATACATTTATATACCTGCATTCATTTAATACATGGTGCATGTGGGAAGGGTCATCAAGTGTATACCTAAATATAAACCATTAAATAGGGTGACTACTCTTATATTACATACAAGAGAACTATTATGATAGAACAAAACCAATAACATGACAATCTTAATCTCATATCTGAGTGTACACATAATTTACATTACTATTATGATCTACCATCCATGAAGCTTTCCTTCTGAAATAAACATCAAATTCACCATTGAAATGCCAAGTCACAAAGGAATTAACGTCCAGGAATCTTACCATATTAGGAATGGAATGTCTTTGTACTAATGCTTAGCATGGTTACACACTCAAGTGATGGAAATATCTCACATATAGACCAACTATATATGAAAATCACACAAATTATACCAATTATTCTTATGCTACCATTACAGTGTAAAAGACACCATGTCTCAACTATATTTTGCAAACTTTTAAAGGAAAAATGCAAAAATAATTTCAGTTGGTTAACACAAACACCAAAGCTAGATAATTCCACTAGTTTTGTGGTCAATGGGAAATCAGTTAGTGATGGTAATAGTGTTGAGCCACTAGATGTGAAGACTAGCGATGGAAATTTCTTTGTTACTGTAGCAAGATATACTTCCCAGTAATTAAAACATGGCTCCATTTCCTTGATACTCTAGCAGGACACACTACCCAATAATTAAAACAAAACCCCACTTATTTTTTGTTGTAACAAGGAAAACTTCCCAAAAATAAAACAAGACTGAAAATATTTTATAGCATCACTTTGTACCCTTTACTAAGGTAAATAAAAATATCAGGTATATCCATAAAGGATACCTCTGGAAATAATACGAGTTTCTTATTTATAATATTATTTCCATTAAAAAATACATCATGTTTAATGTTAAATTTAGACTAATACTTGACATCATGCCCAAGCATGAATACACCATGGAAACATCTTGACATCATGCCCAACTGGGATAGCCTATTTTCATTTATTATCAACTTGTATAAATGCTTCTAACAACTTAATGTATAAAAATATCACACGATGGCTACATGATTAGGAAGCTACAAGTATTTCATACTGTTTGTGCTCTATTAGTATTGGGCGATAGGCTAAATATTGGATTCCAAATTTCTCGGAATCAATTGCTCGACATGCGCTCCACATCACCTTCCACTTCCTCTCCATGTCAGTGCCACATTAGTGCAATGTTTTCACCATGTCATCACCACATCACCAATGAGCCATTTCATGATGATAAACCATCTACCACATAGGTGTGCCACATCATTCTACTTCAGTGCCACAACATCATGAACGAAATAATAATGACATGTTATCTTCCATGTGGGTGTTCCACATACCAATGAATATATTACTGTTCTTCATTGCAAATTGAGATTGTGATCTTCAAATAGTCTACAAATAGAGATTTTCGGACATCTTCTCTTATATTTTCAATGACCTACCTCTGAGGCTTCTCAGTGAGAATACAGAAGTAGTAGGCCTTGACCCATAGGAGGGTACCTACAGGTAGACATAATAACCTTCGCCATCAATAGCATAACATGCTCCCATTTCCTTGCTTAGAAAAATGAGAAAACAAGAGCATGTGACAATGTTTTTTTTTGGAAAAATGCCAAAGAATTACGTGAAAAAAGTTGACATAACTATATTTCATGTATTTTTCACATTGAGACTTGTTCAGGAGAAGAAAATATGCAGACATTGTTGGCTCAATAATGCCCACGTGTGCTTATATTTTTAAGAACACCTTTTAGATTCATCTTTGAGGGCTCAATGTTGTGTCTTTGTGTGAGAAAACACACATACACACATAGAGATTACACACACAGACATAAATGTAATTATTATAAATATTGATTTAATTCAAATAGAAAATAAGAAACACTATGGACCTATAACGAATACCAAATTTTTAACGTTATAAATGTATCTTAATTCGAAAAAAAATAACAATGATTTTGTTTAGTGTACTGAATTCTTGGCATTAAATTGAATCGGTAGAGTGACTTTAGATACCTTGCGTAGAATAAATAGTTAGTAATGATAGATTGATGTTTGTAGGAAAAATCCAGGCCAATTTTCCATCATAAAGCCATCTTTATTTTTGGGGTTTATCCCCTAGCCTTCATTGTCAGCCCCCCTAGTTGGTGGTCACAAGTGTCATATCCATCATTCTATTGGTTGGTGGCTTATCCCCTTCTAGGATGATGAGCATGACGAGATAATATTAGATGCGATAAGATAATTTTATTAGTGTCTAAGTGACCACAAAACTAAGTAAACCTATCTAAAATTGAGATTATGATCTTCAGAATATTAAAGTAAATCAAACTCGTCGGAAAAGTTATGGAAGAATTCACAAAGAATTCAAAGATAGAGATCAAGTAGATATCATAATTGAATTTCACAAAAAGGATATTACATGCCAAAATTTGTGCTAAGTAGTACCTTAGTATTGTGGGTCCGTGAAGGTTGGAGTGATATTACAAAATCACTCTACTTAGGCACGTTAAAATGGTTTTCATATGTCATTATTTACAAATTTATGTAGATGAACCTACTCATGTGATTTACTGGAGTGTGAGTGTGATAAAGGTAGAAAAAGAAGGGAACTTTAATCCAAAATTACTTCGTAGATTGGAGCATGAAGAAACGATGCTCCAGAATAAAATAATAGCTCAGTTAAAAGTGTAGTGGAAGAAATTTTCATGGGAGGAAGCTACTTGGGAGTAAGAAGATATGATGAAAGAAACATAACCATCTCTTTTTAATGAATAAAAAAATGATTGGCAAAAAAAAGAAGATGTTGTTTTGTTTTAGAGGGGGACTATGTTATATCCTTATTTTTAGCATTCTATAAATGAGGAATATCCATAAAAGTGAGGTGGACCCAAGAAATAAATTATGTATTTATATATTAATTATGGAAATTAATATATATATATATATATATATATATATATATATATATATATATGGAAATTATATCATTGTATAAAAGATTAAGTAAATTGAGACTAGTAATTCAAATCCATGAGAACGGACTAGAATCCTAAGACTTGCAAAAAATTCTCTATAAATCCTTGGAGAAAAATAAAATAAAATAAATTTTGTTAAATGGAAGAAAAATATATAATAAAATCCCGAGTAAAGTGAAAAGTTACTGACAGAGGTAATAATAAAACTAAAAAGAGGAAAATATAGTTTTAAAAGAAAATTTTGTGGAAAAAACCAAAGCAAACCCTACCCTAACCGAAAGAGCATCCCAAAATAACTCGAAGTGGTTATGGAATCATGTTGAGTGAAAGAAAACTTAAATAATCTATTCATAGTATGACAAAGGGGTTGCTTGGACTAACGAAGAATTGGGGTCTCTGTTCGGGGAAGTGGTATGTATATAATGTGAAACTTTTATGTTTATATTGTTGTTATTAGATATCTACTTCTGGAATGGAATGTAGAAAAACTATTAAATTATAAATTCTGAATTGAATTTATGTAAATTAAATTATAGAATTTAGGTGTTTTGTAAAGTGTCTTGGATTGAGAAAATTTAAGTGTCATTTGTATTTGAGATAGATTAACCATAAAGGAATATAGTTAATCTCTTTTTTTAGCTACATACACTTATTCTAAATTTCTTACAAACACATAGAATCTCTAAACCTTTTTTCGCAATCTAAATATGTTGTTTAAGTCCAAACTAGATATCTGAAAATTCATAGCAAAATTTAGAGTACATGTACAATGAAATTAAGTATATTTCATCTATAGTAATACCAAAAGATATGCAATAGATATGAAATTATAAACAGAACAATTGAGATTGAAGGTAGAATCAGAAATATATATGATGTCATATAGAAATTATTATAAATTTATATCCATACAAGACTCATTCATATATACAAAAATTTAAAATAGAAAAAAGTAAGGAGATTTAATAAATTTTTTCTATAAATATATCATCCCTTTTCCAAATATCTTCTAGTCAATTGAAGGAATAATTAGTACTATCAATTTTCATTAACAAGGATATTATACATAATTAAGATTACAATTGTATCATATTTCTCATCTAAATTGAATATACAATTTATAAAGAGAAACTATGTAAGTAAATTAAATGGTTGTCAGAGAATGAAAGTAATACAACAAACCTGAAATAGACAATGCTATCAAAGTTGGAAATCTAAATGACTAAAAATAAAAGTAAAAACTTAGAAAATGGAAATAAATAAAAATACATGTGAAATTATCTTCAAAATTGAAAGTACTATAATAAAAAGTGGAGCGTTTGTTTAAATAAATGATAGTAATTAATACAAAAATGAGAAAATATCAATAGTGTAATAGCAAGTGGAGCACACGTTTAAATAGGTGACAATAATTAATACAAAAATGGGAAAATCTCAATACTGACACAAGGGGAGGGAAGAGGTGTCATCAAGTCGATCAATATTATATAGAATGGAGAATAGCATGATAATATGGGAAGAAAATTCTCAATTTAGTTTTAGAAAGAAAATTATTATAGATTAATTTTTCATAATTAAATTTTGAAAGTATTAGTTTTATTCTAGATATATTATTATTATTATTATTATTATGATATAAATAAAGATGTGAAAATGTAATTAGAAATAAATTGATTTTATAAACATGACTATATTAATATAATCAAAATAATATTATACAAAGTTAATGTGAAGAGTAGTAAAAGAATTATAAATTATATACAGAGGTACATATACAATTGAATCATTTCTGTTTTACACAGAAAAAGTGAAGGAGTAAATACATGGATTAATAAATAAATAAAATGTTAGACATAACATTTAAAATTAAATGGAAATTATAAAATTAATAAGTATATAAAGTAAACAAAAATCTCAATTAAGGATTGAAGTGGTGAAATTGAATCAATATGTAATCTAATTACATAGTCTACCACAATTCATTGTAAGTCATAAATATTTTTCTCATAAACTTCTATTAAACTTTTCAGTGAAACTCATAAATATTTTTCAAATAAACTTCTATTGGGGTACCTTAGTTAAAATTTAAATAGTTCAGAAGTGTTGGAGGAAAACACGATAACAACACTTACTATGTGTTCTGAAAAAGAATTGAAAAAAAATTGCATAATAAAATGTTGAGTGTAACTGAATGAGGGGTAAGAGTAGTACAACTTACCATGATAAATAGCGTAAGGTATCCTCTTGGGATAAAAGCTTGAGAGAGTCTTCTGGATGCCAGAACTACGCGATCATATGAATATATACGACCAAAATGAAAATGGCAAAGTCCATAACAATGTAATATATATAAGAGAGAGATCTAAACTACATTTACAGTGAAGGACATTCATATAAATTTGTCTTATGTAAAAATAAGAGTGGAATAGAAAAAATTGGGGCAACCTAGATCAATTAATTATGAATACAAAATTGAAGTAAAAATTTTGTGCAAAACCCAAAACAACGATTTGGAGAAAATCACAAAGAAAAATTCATTGTAATTAGAATATAATCATTCTAGTGAATGAAAAAGGTAAATTTCTAAATAAAAAAAATATGAAAAATTATATAATTGACGCGAACTAGAGGTATTATTTCAGGATAGGAAAAAAATCTAATGGAAAAAGGGCGTGGAGTTTATAACCACAAATACCAAATTAAACTCCATATGTGAATATAAAATTCCTAAGGTAAATGCGAAATAAGAATTGCGGAATTCATATTATCAAGAAGTATCCCAGAAAACAAAAATCTAAAAATAAAATCTCACTGTGTCGAAATTATGAAACCTGGATAATGGAAAAACCATGAACCCAACTTAGAGATTATTACCTCTTCATTCTCGCCTTTAAGAATACTTCGAAGACAAAGGGGATATTGAAATATTAGAACCCTCAAACAAATTCTGTTAGAAAGAAATGTAATACATCATAAAATTCTTAACGGAGATGAATTTATCACTAGAGAGATAACTAACTACCATAAATGAGAGAAATCAAAATTAAAACCGTGAATTTAGAAACATAAATTTCTTACCTGCAATTAATAATTAAAAATTTTAGTTTGCAAAAGAGAAAAGCAAATTCGAGATCCATTGAATTAGGCACCCCATGATGATAGGAGGAGGATTGAAGGGGTTATAGTAATATGCCCTACAACCTCATAGAAAATCCTCATAAAAACACCAAGAAGGTATCTCTTATTTCATTGACAGGTATAAAACTAACTATATGACATTAAAATGAAAGGGTGAAACCCTAACAAAATTAATTCAATGAATTAAGAGCAATCCATAAATATTCACTATTTATCACCATCCTAGGCATGTCCTCCCAAGGACTTAAACCATGTCATATGTAGGTGATAACTTGCTATCATTTAATGGTTTATCTAAACTAAATAATTGTTAGGAGTAAAACAGCGAAAACAATAAAGAATTTACCCAGAGAAATAAACATAAAAGGTCAGCAACAAATCATTAACATAAACACAAATATTTAACCGGGAAAAACCCCAAACTCCGGGGAAAACCCATCCTAATGAAATTTCATTAGCCTTGGCCAAAACCCTGGCCAATCTAACCAAGTGAGCCTTCACCACTCACCTCCAGGCCTACCTTACAATGAAGTCTTCCCAGCCTTTTATAGGCTCCATTACATGCAAAACCATAGGCTGAAAACTATGGGTGCACAAAACCATGTGCCCCAAAACCACCACTGTTTACCCTAGTCCACATTGACTCTACCCCGAGTCATGTTTACCTAACAATTCCCCCCTTAAACTTGACTTGGGGCTTCTTGACGAAATCCAGCCAAACCTGCTAAGTGAGACAACCCCGCTCACTCTAGCTCTTCCCCCCTCAAATTTTTACCCAGGGTAATTGTTAATTTGGCATCCCCCCTATCACCTAGGTCTAACCCAGACTTTACCAGTGATTACCCAAGGGTACGCATGCCATACCAGGTTTTACAGCAGTATGCCCATTTACATGTAATAAATTAACTCCATTATAATAATTTTTTTTGTTTCATTGTTGTTGTTCTTTGTATGACCATTCTCTACATTCATACATGATGTTCTCTCCAAAGAGGACATCATAGTTGTACATCAATCTGTCGAATGACATCAATGTCCATATAAAAAGAATCCATCTACCGGATTACATGGGTCACCAGCCTCTGTAACCGCCAGTCCTCTAGGAATTCTTTTCAGATACATGGTTCATCAATTAATTAATCCACATGCAAATATCCTCTCTCATTTTCTACTTGATCTAAATCTCATGGTCTTCGAGACTTTAAGTCTCACATGGGCAGTCCTTGCGCTTCCTCATTTTTGATGCATGAAATGATAAATACATCCACCAATCGATTTCGTTTCCACATTACAAGATTCACAGTGAATCATGAGGCCACATCTTGGGCCATGATCAATGTGCCATATGGCTGGTATCTAACCAGTGTCGCCTCTGTCATGCTGCCACACCCCAATGCAAGAATTTCCTCCTTTTTCTGCGACTCTTTTAATGCTATGATATTTCCGCCCTTAAAACATTCAAGGTATTAAAAATAAAAGATTTGACCATGCCATTGGTCTTGGAAAAATTACGAACCTCATTAACGCATCAGCTCCCGCGACGTCGGGCTGCTCACCCACGCCTCATGCTCGTTACTCTTTGCGATATTTCCGTCCATCTCAGTCAACAGCTGATTGATTGTCTCCTCCCTTTCATCATTATCGCCGCCAAGCCCGCCCCCCCTATGCCTCCCTAATGCATCAATTTCATTGATAAAGACGATGGAGGGCGCCTTCGCCTTGGCCTTCTCGAACAGGTCCTGTATCCGAGACGCACCTACACCGATGAAGAGCTCGACGAACTCCGCGCCGCATAAGAAAATAAGGGAACCCCGGACTCTGATGGTTTCACCATTACAGGATTTCCGGCTATCGAGAAAAACTTATATACGTCTCTCTCATCCGCCTTCAAGCATATATGATAAGCAAACAATGTCCTCTGATCCAGCTCTGGATCAGCTTCTGGTTCTGTAGCTTCCTCGTGGTCCCTCTTGTAAACTCCACAACAATGCGGCTCCCATCCAGATCTTTCATCCGCATCACGAGGATCGCTAAATTCAATAAAGGCGAAGTTGTGCTTCAAATCCACATCACGGATTCTACAGAAACGTTTTCCAGAAACAATTAGCAGTGCATCAAGGTATTGATTTGAATGATAGTTAGCTTCTCAGTTCCACTCATCGATCTTTTATCAATGGTAGATCCACACCAGATCTGCCTTCTTCACATGCAGATCTAGATCTTCAAACATCAGATCTGACATATCCATAAGCAGATCGAACCAAATTTTATGCAGATCGATCCTCCTCTTACATAGATCTATGCACGATCATGTTTACATGCAGATCTATTCAGATCTAACGCCTTCACACATAGATTTTTCTTTTTACGTATATCTGTCCAGGAGAAAAAAAATTTCACACAGTAGCAGCAAACTCTAGATATAGAAAAATCATTAAACTTGGCAGCTCATTCCAGATTTCAGATCTTCATGGCTCTGATACCAATTGTTAGGAGTAAAACAGCGAAAACAATAAAGAATTTACCCAGAGAAATAAACATAAAAGGTCAGCAACAAATCATTAACATAAACACAAATATTTAACCGGGAAAAACCCCAAACTCCGGGGAAAACCCATCCTAATGAAATTTCATTAGCCTTGGCCAAAACCCTGGCCAAGACAGCCAAGTGAGCCTTCACCACTCACCTCCAGGCCTACCTTACAATGAAGTCTTCCCAGCCTTTTATAGGCTCCATTACATGCAATACCATAGGCTGAAAACTATGGGTGCACAAAACCATGTGCCCCAAAACCACCACTGTTTACCATAGTCCACATTGACTCTACCCCGAGTCATGTTTACCTAACAATTCTCCCCTATAGTGCGAGGCTCCCAACAAGAGGATTCATTAAACCTTACATCTCTGTTGATGATGATTTTGCGGGTAGTAGGATCCCACAATCTATATCCCTTTGTTCCAACACCATACCCAACAAAGATATACCTTTTTTATAACAAGGAGAATCTAACTGCCTCATAAATCCTCTCACATCAAATTTAGGATGCATTAACTCTCTCCCAACAACCTGGAGTTAATCTAGCAACAAATTCCTAATTTTTGTCACCTACTGAGATTTTTGACTATTTTAATAAAACTAAAAATCTCAACAATAATAAGGTTTCTAAGAGGAAATTTAATACGATGTAGAGAAAATAAAAATTGAATAAGATATAGGTGTTAATTAAATGAATTGTCACAGTCATGTAAATTCATTCAAGACAAACTATTTTCCTATAATAAATCAATTCCAAAATTTATGACAGAATTACAAAATAAACCAATTATATGTTGAATATTGTGAGGTAATGAGATTTCATGTGTATTGCATACACAGACTTCATATGATTCATATATATATACAATGTCATTATGCCACCAAAGAATAACATGTTAGGGTGTTTATCATAACTTAACTAGTAACTATGATAGTTGAAAAATTTATAATTGGTATATTATAAATTGAATATAATATTAGAAAATTATGTTTTAAGTTTATAATAAGGGTTTTCATGGGGAATTATAGTCATATGGCTGTGTTATAGAATTATTATAACAATATGTTATAAATGACTTTTAATCAAAGAGATATATATGGAGGAACATGTATCCTAATAACCCAATTGTAATAAAGGTTATATGAAATTTAAACAATAAATTACAATTTAGCATTAAAATGATGGTGGAGGTGCTAAAAGAAATGTTGGGGGACATGTACAATAAAGTAATTGGACTTAAAAGATATATGACATTGAATGACAAAATAAAGATAATTCTGAGTAAATTGGAAAATGGGCAAGTTTTATAGAATAGAACCATTGAACCAACAGCTAATTCAAAATAAAAAACAATAACACACGATTTAAGAATTTTGTATGTCTAAAGAGCACAATTGTTAAAATTTGGGTGAATGGTAGTTGTTACAATCAATCGTTTGGTTTTATTCATATAAAGATTCATATTCTAATAATGATATAAATAATTCATAGGTTTTATAATATTAATCATTGGGACTAATATAAATCTTTATGATTATAATAATGGTCAACCATGGTCCAACCTCACATATTGGCAGATATTTTGTCAATATGAAAATAAACCATGGTGGGACTTTGCATTGCAACAAAGGTTGTCTGAATATGAAAATGGGGCATGGTGGACTATGCTTATTTTTCTTGGTTTATTAATCTTTTATTAATATTTTCGGTTTTTGAATATTAGTTTCCTATCTTTACGATTCCTTGGGTTTATTAATAAAATGCATTAAGTTTATTGATCCTCTCTCTTTAGAATATTAATAATCCATTGGGTTTATGAGAATAATAATCCACATAACCACTTATGTTAGATCTTAAACCTTCTTTCCTCAATATATCCATAATTAACAAATTCTTGTTTTCATGTGATTCTTATCTTTACAATAAGAAGTAAATATGCAAAAAAATAGAAAAATAACTCAAATATTTATCTATATTTCTAAAAATACAATAAGAGTTAACACACTCTTCCCTATTGATGAAATGTTATCCTAGTAATTGACCTTGAGTTATGGGATCACTTTCTACTAGGAAACAAATAAGATTTTTTCACAATTTTGTCTCCTTAAGCCTTATTAGAATCTTTTTAAAAATGGTTTTAACTCTTTACCTATATGTGTCCAATATTTATTTAGCACCATAGCCTCTTTTTTATTTTCAAATTTCCCCTCTCTCACAAAATCTAAAATTTATTCCACCCATGAAATTTCTCTACAATCATCATCATTCAAGTAGTAGGAAAATCATTCCTAGTAAGATGGAGGATTTTTTATTTTTCAATTTCACTATCCTTTCTTGGATAAGAACTAATTTTAGCATAACAGACCATGTTGTGGCTCCTATAGTATTTGCAAATATAACAATAAGTAAAACAACATTATTTGATGAATATAAATAAATATTTACCATATCCAAAAACGTTCACTGTAATTCTCAACTTCTTAGAAAATTTTGAAACTTTTTAAAATCATAAAAGTTTTAAATAAAAATTGGTTTGGCTAGTGGTAATAGTTTTACATTAGAAACAAAGCATGTTTATAAAGTATCATCATGGTATGTTAAATGGCTAAAGCAAGGAGAGGCAGTAGATAAATTGGCTTACATAAATTGGTAGATGGAGGCACAAGAGTGAAGGAATATTAGAAATAGCACTACCCCATCCTTAACATGCTAGGAAGACATATCCAGGAATACTAGGAATTTAAGCTGGTGGAATGTCCAATTATGAAATAATATCCAAGAAGACTAGGAATTTAAGGGTGTGGAATGTTGTATTACTAAATAAATTATTATCATGTCCATATGTTCATCTATATGTGGAATATATTCCTTTTCTCCTCCTCTTCTTCCTTCGAATTCCTCAAATTCCGATGACAAGACAAAATTTGTTGATTCTACTCCTCAAGGACACATGGCTTCCAATCTTTGTCACCCATAGTCTTATAAAAATAGAAAACACTTTGCTCCCATCCATATCCCCCCAAAATAATAAAAAAATAACACAAAAAATGGCTATCCATAGTGATGGTGAGTTCCAAATTGAGGGAGAGACCTCAAATAACTAGAAAAACACCTACAATGAGAGTATGCTTGTTGAGTGGGAGCACCTTACATGTACTCTTGAAAGCTTTCATCATCCCTTCCTTTATGCTGACTATAAGGATCATGATAAGAAGGGAAAGGCTTAACATTACAAGGATCAAAGACATGAAGCTCAACACAACTAGATCAAGCACCACTAGGAAATGCACCAACTCAACGAGGCTTACTATCAAGAGTGTCTGTAATATCTACCTTTATATGAACCAATACTATTTTAATTTGGGCTCATTACTTGTAAGAGACTACCAATTTCTTTCTAGATGATATCTCTCACACTTTGGTAAGGACCATTTTTTTTATTTGCTAACAACATCACTTCTTGTATTTCAAATTTTCCATTACTATATTTTATTTAAATCTATTAAAATATAAATAATTTTAGCTTTCTTAAAGAAAAAATAAGAAACATTATCTTTTTTTATTATTGACTACATGTTATTTATTTTTACTTTAAAAGAAAAAAAATTGAAATTGATATCGAAGATAAAAAGAATAGCATATCTTTCTATTAAAATAATAAATAATAATAAGATTTTTTATTTTTTTTCTAGTTTAAATAATATATACTTTTAAAAAAATGAAATGAAAAATGTTGAGGTGGTAATGTGTTTTTAAGGGTTGGTTTTTTATTTATTTATTAAGAAACTAGAGAAAGAGAAATTACATTTCTTAATCTTTTAGTTTTAAATATTACTTTTAATTTGATATGATAAACCTTTTCATACATATACTTTTAAACCGTTTTCAATGAATTAATTAATAAAAAAATATAACTGGTTTTAAAAGTATAAATAATATCATTCAATAAATTAGCCTAAAAAAATATCTTCTAAAACTAAAAACTAGTTTATTATGGATTAATTTTTAAAATAATTGAAAAATTAGAACTTTGGTAATACTTAATATAAAAATTATTTTTTTAAACTAAAAACTAGTTTATTATCCATTAATTTTTTAAATAATTTAAAAATTAAAAATTTTAATTATTATGTCTATTAAAATAATAAATAAATAATAAAAAGAAATAATGTATGTATTCATTATTTTTTCAAATATAAATTGTTTTTAAACCAAAAGTTTATATATTATTCATTATTTTTTAAAATAATTTAACCATTATATATATTAAAATATATACAATAATTAAATAAATATAAAAATTATTACCATAATTATATAAATATTAAATAAATAAATTTTATTGTATTTGGTATTATAATAACTATATAAATATTAAAATTATTATAATCTTTAAATAAATATATTTTATTTAATTCTATTAAATTATAATGGAAAATTATTTTTAATTTTAGTTTATTTTTATTTTTAATTATTTATATATATTATAAATATTATTATTTAATAACTTATAAATTCAAAAAAAAATTATATCAATGTTTTAAATTTAAAACAATATAAATTTTTTCCAAATATACATTTTTTTAAATGTAAAAAATTTATCTACTCTCCATTAATTTTAAAATAATTTAATAGTTTAAAATATAATAATAATAATAATAATAATAATAATATTTTATTTAATGGAATTAAATTTAAAAATAATTAATCTTTATTTTTAATTTTAATGGTATATATAAATAATATAAAAAATATTATGCAATAAATTTTTTTTTTTGTGTAAGTCAGTATCAATATATTATATCAAGAACCAGATATTACAACAAAGTACATAGACCAGAGAGCAACAACCATATAACGCTGAAGGCCTTCTGCTTGACGAGCTGGCTATAAGCCTGAGGAGACATGGACACTGGAAAGCCAGGCTGCTTAAGAGCACAGGAGCGCGACCATCAAAATCAAAACAGACACATGTCCACCACGCAGGGTTACCCAAAAAACTAGAGAGCTTCATCAAAAACTTTCACAGCCGTAGTATTTCTATTACATATCCACAGCTACCATAGACAAGTGGATATTCAGACACGGAACTAAAGATAGTTACACTTCGATCAGGAAACTGAAAAAGTAGGAGAGCACAAAGACATTACTGAGTGGGAGTCGAGTCTCCAGAGTGACCAACCATGCTCAGATTTGCTGCCTCATCACCTTTCGATTGAGTCCTGGGCTTGAACTGCCGTATGATAGTGGTTTACGAGTCATCCGTAGGAACTTCAATGGCCACATAGAGGACATGTCGGAGGTAAATGTAAAAATGCCGAACAAAACTATCCAGCACTTTGCCATGCCTGCAGAGCTCCTCTGTAAGTGAATTAAAGGAAAATTACATCTTGTCGAGCCTCGCTGTATTCCTAGCCGAAGCCATGGACGTAGCTGCAAAGGTTTCTTTGACCGCGGCGCCCTGCATGGCGATAGCCTTCGCGAGCATCGTTTTCATCTACCAAGCCACCACATGGGTCTGCAAGAATTGCGTTTGGTGAGTGGAAGGCGTTCCAGGGTCAACTAGCCAGTCGACTTCTTCACTGATAACATTGTCATCCGTCCGAGCCTGGGATAGTTCCACCTCTTCTTCTAGCAGTTCAATTGTCTGCTTTCCCCGTTTTGAAACCGAGGCTTCATAACTGTGTTTGGCCCAGTTGAGGGCCTGCGAGGCTTTAATACTGTGAATGTTGGTATCCGCCATGGAGTCTAGATAGATGGGAACTGAGAGATCACTGAGAGGAGCGGAGTATAAGCTAGGTTCAGAGCTCGGATGGCGCCCTGTTGATAAAGAGAGAAGAGTGGTATATGGGAATGCGGGATCAATGAGCTGCATAAATAGAATGCCAGGAGAGGTGGTGATAAATGAGGCCGGTTGTCCAATCAATGTGATGATGCCAGCCAGATCGTCGTCGGATCCGCCCACTAAAGTCGGGGTCCTGAACGGAGATCCCCATCTCCGTAGCCTACCGATCACACGCTTAAGCTCCTCTATTAAACCGTTGTAAGGAGCTAATCCTGGATAGTTGTCCTTTCTCGTAATGGGCCGGCCCGAGAAATGCTTGGTACTTTTACCACGCAATGCCATTCAATATAATCTATCATTAGATGGGTATTCATGATCTGTTGATGATGGATAGGCTGTCGTCCATCTCTACGGTAGTACTGGCAGTTAAGTCGTTCCTCGAAATGCTATCACACTTATCCCAAAGTTCTCCATGCGATAGATCCAACCAACAGGTGTCCATGGCATTAGTTGGGTTATCTACCGCAAAGTTTGCGAGGTCGTCTGTGAGAGAGTTCGCTTTTCTCCTTACTGCTTGAGGGATGATCCCTCCGAGGGAGGCGAGGTGCTACACCATAAGCTCTGTGACTGCGGCTAGACGCCAGTTTTTTATCGCCTTATCAACCTTAGTACCATGCTGGATTTTCCGGAGGGTTGTAATGGCTAGCTGGGAGTCACCTTCGATAATGGTCAGTCTTCTGTCGAGTCGAATTAGAAGCCTTAGCCCTTGCTCTAGAGCAGTGAACTCTGCATCGTTGTTCGTGGTTTCTCGTACATTCCTACAAATAATGTGAATGATTTCTCCCTTTTCATTACGCAGGACTCCTCCCATTCCATCCGGGCCTGGGTTGCCCTTGGCGGCCCCATCAAAATTAAATTTGCAATACCCTGGAGGAGGACATTGCCATCTTACCGGAGCTGGTGGAGGTCGACGGGCTTGCTCCTGAATATAGCGCTCTGCTATCTCAGAGAGCTCGAAGATTGCCAGAATTCTGAGGTCATTGGGCGATAACAACTCGACTTTTTCTTCTTTACACCAGGTGAGAGTGGTCTCTGCAAGGCCTTGATTAATGATACTTTTTATTTCGTCAATCTATTTGATGCGATGCTTGTTAAAAATTCAGTTGTTTCTCTCCTTCCAAACCATCCATATTAAGAAGCCTGGACTGAGTCTGCAGAGATTATTAACCGTGTTGCTATTGGAGTAGTTTGATCACCAGTGGGCGATTGTATCGTGAATGGATTCTCTGTTTCTATCCGTTTGGTGGAAAATATCCCGAATCCAATCCCAAAGCTGGCTTGTCCATTCGCAGTCGTTGAGGAAATGATTCATAGTCTCTGCTTGATGTTCACATAAGGGGCAGCGAGAGGGTCCAATGAACCCTTTCTTTAGAAGATTTTCCCATGTCAAGATTTTCCCATTCTGAAGCAGCCATAAAAAGGTCTTGATTTTAGGCCAAAGGTTGCTCTCCCATACATTGTCATGCGAGACCACCTTGTCATCCTCATTCATGTTTTCCGCATAGTGGCAGGCTTCTTTAATGTTAAATGACCCTCGGTACGCTTACCCCAACGCAGGATGTCCTGCCCTTGCACAACCCTAATTAGTCTCTTTCTGAGGATGGAATTGAGGGTGTCGAGGAGATCACTTAGGTGTTCATCTGGAGGAGGGGAAGTGAGAGTTTAAGTTCTCCATTGTTGCTGATCTTTGTTGCTAGCCCAGTACTGATGCACCTTCAATTTCCCTTTATCTTGAAACCAATGCTGCAGAGGTTCAAGGTCTTGATTTTCGATTTTTGGGAGCTGGTGCCATGCATCTTCCCAGAAAAGAGCATGGTGCCCATTCCTTATCTCCCAAAAACAGTGATCTTGTATAATATTCCGATTCGCTCTCGCAAGGTTCCATATGGGAGAGCCTGCCGGGGTGTGAGTTAATCTTACTAGCTCCTCAACCTACCATTGCGCCGCATACTTGGCTTTCCAAAGCCGTGCCCACGGAGTTTGGGGCTCTGAGATCCACCTCCACCAGAGTTTAGCACCGCATACTCTATTGGTGGAGCTAGGATTGTGCAGTCCTAGCTCACCATAGCTATTAGGTTTGCAGAGCTTGTCCCATGCTGCGAGAGCCCACTTTGGCTTCCCATAATTGCCCGACCACAAAAAATTCCGTTGGAGGTTTCTGATCTTCTGGAGGATTCCTTTAGGATTTGGAAGGATCGAGAGCATATAGTGAGATAGAGCCTGTAGAATGGCTTTCGTCATGACTAGACACCCAGCTAGATTGAGGACCTGATTAGTCCAGTGGTTGCACCTGTCTGCCAGAGTTGAGAGAAGCTTCTCCCAGTGACACTTCTGCCATGGTTTGTTAGTCAGGGGAATGCCCAGATACTTGGATGGGAGATGACTACTCTTGAAGTCCAGGATGCTAGTCAAATGCATCTGAATGGCTAAATGCGTATTAAAAAATAAAACAGAGGATTTATCGAAATTGAAATCCATACCTGAGGCGTGACTAAACAAGTTTAGAAGCTGCTTGAAACCTTTGGCTTCCTTTACTGTCGGGACTCCATGAAGCATGGTGTCGTCCACAAACTGCTGATGAGTTGTGGTCAGAAAGATGCTCAAGGGTTGGAGGCCTTTTATCACATTCCTATTCCTGGCTGACTTGATAAGGATGCTGAGGCCCTCCATCAAGATGACGAAGAGGAAGGGAGAAAGGGGGTCTCCCTACCTGATGCCTCTTGAAGGGTAAAAGGGCTGAGAAGGGGCTCTATTGATTAAAATGGAGTGACTAGGAGATTTAATCAGAGCTAGATTCTAGGCGATCCACTTATTACTAAAGCCAAAGGCTTTAAGAATAGCTTCCAGATATTCCCAGCTGACCTTATCATACGCCTTAGAGAGATCCAATTGCATTAACATGCCAGCTTTCTTGTGAGTTTGCAGCATGTGGATCATCTCATGAGCCAGCAGCACATTGTCCATAATCTGTCTACCTTCCACATAACCTGACTGCTCTAATGAAATAATTAGAGGAAGAATATGCTTCACGCGGTTTGCCATGACTTTAGAAATGATATTGTACAAAACATTACATAGCACTATAGGCCTGAACTTGGCTGGGGTGCATGCATCCGCTTCCTTGGGAATTAAAGCTATGAACGTGGAGTTGAGGGACTTTATAATTGAGGATGAGGTTCTGGAATCTTCCACTGCCTCCCAGATATCTTCCCCAAATACATCCCAACAGGCTTTGAAAAAGTCCACCGTAAAGCCATCCGACCCAGGGGCTTTCCCATTGGCCATCTCCTTGACTGCACCCTCCACCTCTTGGAGGGAGACAGGTCTCTCCAGGGATTTATTTTGTTCATCAGTAATGAGGAAAGGTATGGAGGATACAACTTCTTTGATAGCTTCCCATCGATTCACATTAGGCTCAGTGGCAATGAGCTCAAAATGATGCCTGAGTTGGCAGGTGATGTCATGGTGCGATTGGTAGATAGTCCCTTGCTCATCTTGGATCTTGGTGATTCTGTTGTTGCACCTATAGTATATAGCCAATCTATGGAAGAATTTTGTATTCTTTTGTCCCTCCTTAAGCCACTAAATTCGTGACTTTTGCCTCCATAGAATCTCTTCCTGCTTGCATCTTTCATTTCATTTCTGCATGAGCTCCTGCTTTGTGTTTATAGACTCCTGTGAAATGCTTCCATGAATCCAAGTGTTATGGATATCTTCCAGCTGTTGCTCCAGGTGTTGCTTGTCTGCAAAAATGTTTCCAAAGACCTCTCGATTCCAAGCCTTCAACTTGGCCTTGATAAATTTGAGCCTTGCTTGAAGCTTGAACATTTTTGTTCCTTCTACACGCAGGGGTTCCTTCCAGCATGATTTAATGTTGGTGGAGAAATCCTTGTGAGACAGCCAAAATTTTTCAAAGCGGAATGGCTTGTTTCTAGGTGTGCCCAAGATCAAGGCCTGGATTGTTATAGGCCAGTGGTCAGAGCCTCCGGAGGGGAGGATATCTCAGTGTATAATGTTACCTTCCAAGAGGACGCTTTCAGAGATCAGATATCGGTCCAACCTGGAGGCAATGAACCTATCACCTCCTCTTCTGTTGGTCCAAGTAAAAGTACCTTCACGGGGTTGTATGTCCACCAATTTGATCTCGCTAATAAAGGATCTGAAGGCTAATGCATCAATGCCCAGTGCACGTATGCCTCCCTTCTTTTCATTGAGGGAGGTTATCATGTTGAAGTCCCCTCCATAAATAGCCTTGGAGTTGGAGTGTCTCTGATGTAGCTTGGTTAGATTGCTGAGTAGAGTTAGTTTGTCCTCTAATCTTTGAGGGCCATAAACATTGGTGAACAAAAAGGTTCCTTTCTCTCCTATGACCTGCATTTCCAGGGCTAGAAAGGTTTTAGTGGCTTATGCATTAAGGAGATGAAGAGAATTTGGGGTCCAGACAGTAGCGAGACCCCCGCTCATGCCATTTCCTTCTACGGCTAGGTATTCAAAATGTCTACCTAGACGCTTACCCAGCTCATCCAATTTCTGATTCGTTAACTTAGTTTCCTGGAGGAAAATTAAGTCCGGTTTTTCTTGCATGATTTTCTTTTTCGGGAGCCTTTGTTTCCTAAGGCTGCCCAGTCCTCTTGCATTCTAGGAGAGGACTTTCATTGCTAACAAGTTCTTAAGATAAGAAAGAGAAAGCCTCAAGGGCTTTCATCTTTCCTGAATTTATCAACATCTGACCCAATTCCTGAAGAGCATCATTATTGGATCTTCGTCCCCGTTTCCTCCTGTGCTTGAGACTGACTTGTGTTTGGTGGAGCATTTGAGATTTCATGCCTAGGCCTTTGGTTGCTTCTCTTCCTCGTTTCATCCCCTTGATTGCGGCATCCTGTCTGGTTAGGAATAGGTATTTTACTCTATTGATTTCTTCCTCACGTATCTTGTCGATTCCTTTTTGTTTCCATTTCTCCACTATAGAATTCAGATCCAGACCTTCGTTCTCCAAAATCTCCCCCAGTTCCAGGTCTCCCGTTCCTAGTTCACTGAGGACCATGTCCTCATCCTCTTCCTTGACTTTGTCTTCCGATGTAGCTAGGGTTGTGGCCGGAGTTAGATCTGAGGGCTTATGGGGTTCCTTTGAAAGGTTTCTTTGTTCATCTGTTCCGATGGCCTGTTGCTTGGCTGCTAGGGATTGATCTGTGTTATCTGAAGGAGAGTCTTCTCCTAATGTTTCAAAGATATTCATATTCCTGGTGGGATGATCGTCCTCTTTGGGAATAGTTTTGTGATGGGCCCGATGTCGACCAGCGGGTCGAACAAAACCATCCGATGCCGGGGTGATTTTCCCTTTGGGATTTTTGGCTGGTTTGTTTAGAGGGCATTCTCGAATTAAATGCCTGTGTTCATGACATTTCCTGCACCTGAAGGGTATCTTCTCATAGTCGATGGTTTGAAAGTAGGCTTCGTCTCTGAATTCTAACCATAGACCCTCGTGTAAAGACCCAGATACATCCATTTCAACACAAATGCGGGCATAGGAAGTGTACCTTTTTTGAAGAGTGGCTTCAGAAGCACGGACAAAAGTTCTTAAGGTGTTGCCAATCTGTTCCAGCGCTGCTGGTCTCCAATAATCTATCGGTAGAGAGAACAGTCGGATCGACACCGGAACATGAGTGAACGTTTCCTTTTCAGGCGCAAAGTTGGGCTTCTAGGGTTTCATGTAAAGGCCTGCTGAGGCATAAAAGTAAGGACCTCCCTCAAATATCCGATCCTTATCTTCCAAATTCGCGAAAACTACTGTAAAGAAACCCTTGGCGCCCAAGTGCAACTGCACATCTCCTTTTGGTTTCCAGACTTGCTTGATCCATTAACAGAGGGCTTTTTCACTAGGCTAGAAACCCATGAATTTGCAGATCACTACGTGAACACACATGTGATCCCTATAAGCTTGTAGATCCAGGTCATTAATGATAACCCTTAGGCTTTCAGTTGCCTTCGGTTTGCATCTGCCTTGGTGTTTAGGTTTGTTTCCGGCATCTTCAGACTCCTTTGCAGTCGATCTGTTCAGATCTGGGTTGCTATTTGCAGTGTTGTTCAGATCTACTTCTCCTTTATCCAGATCTGATTTCTACAAGGGCAGATCCAGGATTGTGTCTAGCTGCCCGGGGATTTCCTTTGTCATGTTGGCTATCCGCTCATCTGGGTCCGAGGTATCGCCCCTCGTGCGATTCCCAGTTGTTGAGGAGCCGGTGTTTTTTAGACCCTCCATCTGCTTCTTACCCTTATCGATGATAAATTGCTTGAACGTAGGGGCACCGGGGGCCCCGGTCGTCCCGTCTTCGGTGCCATTGTGAAGCCTTTTTGTCTCAGATTTCAGATCTTGGAGAAGATCTAGACTGCTCACCAGTAATCTGGACGGAAAGCGAAGCTTATGCAATAAATTATAAATTCAAAAACCTTTATGTAAATACTTTAAATGGAAATCGTTATAAAATTATTTCGTAATATACAAATTATTTTTTAAAACTAAAAGTTTAGCTATCATTCATTATTTTTCAATGTAATTTAATTATTAAAAATATAATAAATTATTATGGATCACAAAAGTTTTAAGTTTAACAATATGATAATAGTTAAATAAATATATTTTATTTTAGTGAATTACATTTATTTAATATGTATATATATATATATATATATATGTAATAAAGAATTAAATACATTAAATTAAATTAATAAGAAGTTATAAAAATACTTTGAATTTAAAACAATATAATTTTTTTTGAAATATAAATAATTTTTTAAAACTAAAAACTTATCTCTATATACAATATATAATGGTGCTATATGTTTGTAAAGATTAGTATATCATTTAATTATTTTGAAAAATAAAATAAAAATTCCAATACTATACTCTTAACATATATATGCATATTTACATATACATTGATTTCATAATAGTCATACTCATATGATGATTACATATTTATGAGACACTAGTAGCCCACCGCTTTATTAGAAAAGGCATATGACAAAACATGCCTAACCCACACACTAATACTAATACTGCTTCTTAACAAAACCCGCTCACTCCAATATGGTAACACACAACAATATATTGTGGAAGATTGGCCGACCTATCAGTAAGGGCAGTCTCCTCTGTTAGGGACCTGGCAAAGACGAGGCATAGCGGCCGAAACTGAAGCGGGGTAGTATCCACCACTGGGGGTACCGATCTTAATAATGCACTTGCATACATCCCGAAAATGTTGGTCGTCATTGGGGGATTCAGCGAAGTAGTTTTTAACGACACTACAACACTCTGGCATAAGATCACCGAATTCAATGTAGTAGTTGCAATAATACATTTCGTCCCTTCGCTGTAAAATATCGCAAGTAAATTCGACCAATGTGGTACTGTGTATATATTCCTATGTCACAGCACGCGATAACCATTAGCAGATTTTTTGAGGTGAATGTCATTCACATTTTCTAGAACCCTGCTATTTTGTTGATATATTATAATTTGTGCAACTATTTCCCACCCACTAGCGATAAATCATTTCTTAACCAAAAAGTATTTTATTAGCAAATTTTGCTAACAGATTGATCAGCCATCATCTAAACAAATAAAATGATATTTATTTTATTGTACATTAAAATACACAAACAAATATTTCAAAATTTTGACTATATGAAATTTATATTTAATATTAAAAAATTTAAACTTCATAAATAAATACTAATTAAATCAAATACAATTATAATAAATAGTATTTGATATTAGATATGAAAATTAGAATATATATATAGTAAATGATAATATAGTATAACAATATTATATGTATTGTAAATCATAATATAGTAGAACAATATTATTTTTGGATGGAGAGAATCATTTTCTACAATATCACATATTTAAAATTTAATGATTCAAGAGACTTAGTAAATATATCTTCTAACTTTAGTCATTAATGCATCATATTTACACCTTCTGTCCTGTTGATCTCTACAATGCCTCACTTCTTTGTGGAGTTTCTTCACTCATTGATGCAGGAGCATAGTCAACTTTGTGGGTAATGCAAGAGATGTTGCTCAAAGTCATGCTTCATCTTATTGGCTAAGGGGTTGGAAGCATCCTTCAGCTCTCACTTTAAATTTCAAAGGATAAGGTAGAATCCATTTGTAATAGCTAGATATAATTTGTTTTTATTTGGCTTAAAAATTCTTGTCCTTGAGATTTCAGGTATTTTTTGTTGATGTCATCCTATGTTTATGGATATAGTTCAATCTCCAAATTATGTAAAATTTGTAAAATTTCGAGGTGCAAGTAAAATACATAAGAAAAGGAAGGGTTTGTTTTTGGAATAAAATGTATTTCCCCATACTTGTGGATCCCTCTCGTTCTCTACAGAAATAGATTTCTGATTTTTTGTTGTGATGTGTGTTTTTTGAAAATATAAGAATGTTGGTTTTGCATCAATTTCTCATTTTAAGCATTTATTTTCAAACACTAGAGAAATCCAGAAAAAATGAAAAAGAATTTGAAGATTTTTCTATAGAAGGGGGTCTAATGTATGACTAGCTAGTTTTTTAAGAGAAAATACTTGGTTGAAAATATTCCTTCATTTCTCTAAATTCTTTTTATGTCAAACCTAACTTGATAATATATCTTGGTAAATATATTTTACAAAGAGGCTTGGTAAATATATATTCTAACTTTAGCAATTAATGCATTATATTTACACATGGTGCCCTTGTGATCTCTACAATACCTCACTTATTTGTGGTGTTTATTCACTCATTGATACACTAGCATAGTCAATGTGGTGGCCAATGCAATGTATTGCTCAAAGTCATGCTTCATGGGTATTTATGAAGCTAGGTTTGGATCCTTCTACTGTCAATTTCAATTTCTAAGAATAAGGTAGAATCCATTTGTAATAGCTAGATATAATTTTCTTTTATTTGATTTAAAAAATATCATCCCTGGGCTTTTCCCTATTCCTAGTTGATCAATATGGATCTAGCTCAATGTCTAAATGATATATATGTAAATTTTGTAAAATTTCCAAGTGCCATGAAAATAAAAAGGAGAAAAGGACTAGAGGGGTTGGTTTTAGAATAAACCATAATTATCCATACTTGTGGATTCTTCTCATTCTCTATAAATATTGATTTCTGAGTTTGTTTTCTAACACATGTCTCTAGGAAATATAACAATATTGGTTTTGCACCAATTTATCATTTTAAACATTAGTTTGCAAACACTAGATAAATAGTGCAGGGAGAATCTGTCACCTATTTTGGGGCTCCATTTATAAGGAAATGAAAATCAATTTTAAGATTCTTCTATATGGGTTTTTTGCATAAGGGGTTCTAATGGGTGACTAGCTAGTTTTTTCTGATAAAATGTCTGGTTGAAGAGATTCATTGAGTTTTATAAACTTTTTTTAATAGGATTGAGCCTATATTAGTGAAACCTTGCCTTTCAATGGTTATGTCATTCTTTCTTTTTCGGTATGATACATTGAAGAGCCTATGGAATGAATGCAACCAATTCAAGGTAGAGAAGCCAATGATTAAAAATCAAATGGGTGATAGGTCTAAGTTTTTGTTCCAATTTAAAAAAATTACTTTTAAGAAAATAATTTATGAATATGTGAAGATGAACATGAAACAAAATAAATAAATCAAGAACTTGAAAATATAATTCAATAAGGCATGTGATTATCAAATTCTATTGAATATGCATTTCCTACTCAGGTAACCTACCTCAGTCGTGGTATCACAGGAGGTAAAGTTACGATAAAAAACCCCTAAACCTTAAATATCATAATATGAGGATAAAAATGGCTTCAAGCGTATGAATATGGTAGGAGCTATACCCATTGCAGCAATGGAAGCTATACGAAGGTTGGAAGAAAGACTTGAAACAAGGGAGAGTGAAAGTGTTCATGAAAGAGATCTTAGTGAACTTGATGAGGAAGAAGATCATGAAGAGGGGAAGACACCTCAACTCATATTTCTGAAATCATTTCTTGGATGTGCTTCAAAGCTTAAATATGAAGTCCCATCCTATAGGGCACTTTAGACCCTCAAGAGCTAATTGAGTGGATCCATGAGATGAACAAACTATTTTCTATGAAGAAATGGAAGGAGAGAGTTAGTTAAATTTAGTTGTCACTAGATTGTAGGGGCATGCATCTTTATGGTGGGATGGAGTAGAAGCTGAAGGGAGAAAATCATGTAAGAAACCCATAAAAAATTGGAACATGAGAAAATTTATTTCCAATGACTATGAGCTTACCATGAAAAAATTAGGCAAAGGATGACCAGAGTAGGAGAATGCATAAAATAGTTCTACAAAGTTAGTATAAGAGATAGACAAACACAACAGATAACAACAAGGTTTAATGGATTGAGAATGGACATATAGGATGAAATCAACTTGTTATCTTTGGAAACATTACATGATTGTTATCAAATGGACTTAAAAGCTGAGGAAATAATTATGAGGAAGAAATCTAGTACAGGGAAAAGTACTCTTAGGGGAAGAGGAAGTGAATGTGGTAGAGGGAGATCTACAATACCAAGAGAAGGAGCTAGCAACAACAACTCAAATCAGCATACACTAACAAGCAGTGATACTAGAGGAAGAGGAAGTTTTTCCAAAGGAATAACAAGCAAAGGTAGAGGAAGAGAGTTCACATGATTCAAGTGTGGGAAGCTACCGCATAGATATTTTGAGTGTCCAAAAATGAAAAGGCTAGACAAATAAATGAACTTTTCTCTAGGGTAACAAAAGAGGAAGCAAGAACAATAGAAACAAGGTGTATTGAGACACTAAAATACTTGGTAATAAACAAAGTGGTTATTAATCCGGAGAAGTAAGTTTTAGAACCATAAAAAAAATGGACTCTGTTAAGGAAATTTGCAAAGTTGGACGAAAATGTTATGAGATGATAATAGATATTGGAATTATAGATAATATTGTATCTATAGAATTGGTGGAGAAATTGATGTTGAATACCATTAAGCATCCTAGCGTATCCTCATTGAAAAAAGGTCATGAGGTGTTGATAAATGAAGAGTGTGAAATAGAGTTGCAATTTGGAAAATACAAGCATAACATTTTGTGTGATGTGATGCCAATGTATGTGTGTCATATTTTTAGTGGAAGGCCTTGGCAATGTGATAGGGGAGATATGCATGATGGGATGATAAATGTATATAAGTTCTGTCATGATGGTATAGATCACAATTTGTTGCCTATGCCCTAAGGAAGCACATCAAAGATTCAAAGTCCAAAAGCCTTAGTTGATGAGTGGGAAAGAATATCTTCAACAAATGGAGGAAAATAAGGTAAATTTCATTTTAGTTTGCAAAGAGTGTGTAGTTCTTACAACAATTACAATAAATACAATTGATGATTTTCCCAAGAATTTCAAAGGTTTTCGAATGAATATTGTGGATAATTTTCCTAATAAGTTACCATGTGTAAGAAGTATAATTCATCACATAGACTTGATACCTCAATTAGGTTTTCCAAATAAATTTGCATACATAGTGACTCCAAAAGTAAATGAGGAAATTAAGAAACATGTGCAAGACTTGTTGGATAAATGACTAGTCACAGAGAGATTAAGTCCATGTGCAGTACTGGCTCCTAAGAAAGATGAAATCTAGAGAATGTGTACATATTTCACATAAATAAACAAGATTAATATCAAGTACGATTTAGTTTAGGGAGAATTAATGATTTGATGCATTGTCTAAGTGGAGCAAGATATTTTTCTAAAATAGATTTCGAAAGTGGATACCATCAATTTAGGATAAGAAAAAGGGATGAATGGAAAACTACTTTTAAAATCAATAAGGGGCTCTATGAATGGTTCTTTACGCCATTTGGTCTATCTAATCCTCCCAGTACTTTTATGAAACTTGTGAATGAAATTTTAAAGGTGTTTATAGGGAAATTTGTCATAGTATATATTATTGACATATTAGTGTATAATGATTCGAAAGAAGAAAATATCGTGCATATGAGGAATTTTTTTGAGTAACTTTAAATAAAAATTGTTTGTGAATTTCAAAAAGTGTTCTTTTGTAAAATGTGAGCCTGTTTACTTGGGATTTGTAATCTTTCAAAAAGGATTAAATGTGGACCCTGAAAGGTTTCATGAAATTGTTAATTGGCCTACACCTGAAAGAGTCACTCATGTAAGAAGTTTCCATCTATTGGAAGATTATACAGGAAGTTTATAATAAATTTTATTGAAATAAATGTAGTCATCATTAATACCATTAGATAAGACAAACAACCCACAGAAAAAGGAGAAGATTGTTTTCAATTATTTAAGAAAAATATCAAGGCCTATATTGACATCAAAGGACTTTAAAAAAAACTTTTCAAGTGAAATGTGATGCAAGTGGAACAGAAATATGGGCCATTTTGAGTCAAGAAGAAAAAATTTATTTAAGTTAGAAACTTAATAAATCCACACAAAAATATTCTTCATATGATAAGGAATTTTATGCTATGGTTCAAACTCTTAAGAAATGAAGGAATTATTTGATACAACATAAGTTTATTTTATATACTCAAAATCATGATTTGTATTATATAATGCAGTAAGAAATCCAATTTGAGTGAAAGACATGCTAAATGGGTTGAGTATCTACAATGTTTCATATTTTTATTAAGCACATAAGTAGACAACAAAATAGAATTTCAGATGATCTTAGCATGAAGAATTTGGTTATTCAAGAAAGACAAATTCAAATATTGGGATTTGAATTTATGAAATACTTGTAGAAGGAATATGTTGATTTCAAAGAGGCATAGGAAGCCTTCATAGATTAGCAAACCATGGACAAGAACAAGTGGGAAAAATACATGGTAAAAGAAGGATTGTTATTTAAAAATAATGATTTCCAAAATTACCACCACTGGAGAGCCTAGCCCTGGAGGCAAACACTATTATATAACAAGACTATACTAGTACTAAGGAAATATTGATGCCAACTAAACAAAGCTACTAGCTTCATAACGCATTCAAATTAGCCTAATAGCCACAGGAAAAAAATAAGAAATTAATGACTAGAAGCTAATAGGAGGGAAGAACCACCCTCTTTCCAAGTTTTGTAAGAAGAAAAGGGATTATCACCAACCTCGAAATATACCGAGAGAAGAGGGAGAAACAGAATCTATAGTTAATCCAACCTTGTGTGAGATAATATTTTGCAAAGAAAATTATAGATATTCACTTGCAAATAGAAATGGAAGCCATGGACGTCACTTGTTGGTGACCTGTATAAAATTTAGCAGCATTGAAGATAATGATAGTATCATAGATATACTTGACAAAGGTGATGTTATGCATCTCTCTTCCTTCACCTTTTCAAATATTCTCTTTCTCAATATCTAAAATTTATTCCAGCCATCAAATTTCTCTACAATCATGATCATTCAAGTAGTAGGAAAATCATTCTCTCTAAGATGGAGGATTTTTTATTTTTTTTGTTTCACTATCCTTTCTTGGATCAGAACTAATTGTAGCCTAACTAACCATGTCGTGGCTCCTATAGTATTTTTAAATATAACAATATGTAAAAAAAAATTATTTTATGAATATAAATAAATATTTAACATATCATAAAAAAGTTCACTCTAATTTTGAACTTCTCAGGAAATTTTGAAACTTTTTAAAATCATAAAAGTTTTAAATAGAAATTGGTTTGACTAGTGGTAATAGTTTTACTTTAAAAACAAAGAATGTTTAGAAAGTATCATCATGGCATGTTAAATGGCTAAAGCAAGTAGAGGTGGTAGATAAATTGGTTTACATACATTGTTTAATCACTACCATGGAGGCACAAGAGTGAAACAATAATACTAATAGCCACTACCTCATCCTTAACATGCTAGGAAGACATCTCCAAGAACACTAGGAATTTAATTTGTGGAATCTATTCCTTTTTCCCTCCTCTTCTTCCTTTGAATTCCTCAAATTCCCACTACAAGACAAAATTTGTTGATTCTAGTAATCAAGAACACATACCTTCCAATATTGGTCACCCATAGTCTTAGAAAAAAAAAAAAACTTTGCTGGCATCCATATCCTCACAAAATAATAAAAAAGAGCACAAAACATGCCTATCCATAGTGATGGTGAGTTCCAAATTGAGGAAGAGACCTCACATAACTAGGAAAAAACCTACAATGAGAGTATGCTTGTTGAGTTGGAGTACCCTACATGTATTCTTGAAGGCTTTGATGATCCCTTGCTTTATGTTGACTATAAGGATCATGATAACAAGGGAAAGGCTTCATATTACAAGGATCAAAGGAATCAATCTCAACACAACCAGATCAAGCACCACTAGGAAATGCACCAACTCAACTAGGCTTACTATATTCCCCAAAAAGGCCCACTCATCCTCTGTTAGTTCCTAGTTTTCCATGTCATTTTGTTGTTCTTATACTATCTACCATTCTATGCACCAATACTACTTTAATTTTGGAGTGGTGAGAAGATGATATCTCTCACACTTTGGTAAGGACCATTTTTTTATTTGCAAATAACACCAAATCTTGTATTTCAAAATTTTCATTACTGTATTTTATTTAAATCTATTATAATATAAAAAAATTTAGCTTTCTTAAAGAAAAAATAAGAAACATGTACAATTTTTTATATTTTTTTTATTATTGACTACATGTTATTTATTTTTATTTTGAAAGGAAAATTTTGCAAATTGATATGAAAATAAACAAAAATTACATATCTATCTCACAGAATGTAAAATATACCTCTTAACATAACCAAATATTTTCTTAATAATTTAAAAACATGCATAATGTATGTAGTCATTATTATGTCTATTAAAATAATAAATAAATAATATTTTTTTTTTTATGTTTCTAATTTGAAATATATATATATATATATATATAATTTAAAAAAAAATTGAAATAAAAAATGTTGAGGTGGTAATGTGTTTTTAAGGGTTGGTTTTCTATATTTTATTAAGAAATTAGAGAAAGAGAAATACATTTCTTAATCTTTTAATTTTAAATATTTTTTTTAATTTGACATTATATATCTTTTCATACATATATTTTTTAACCATTTCCAATAAATAAATTAATAATAAAATATAATTGCTTTTAAAAGTATAAAGAATATCATTCAATAAATTAGGTTACCAAAAAATTATTTTTTAAAACTAAAAACTAGTTTATTATCAATTAATTTTTAAAATAATTAAAAAATTAAAACTTTTGATTATTATGGCTAAAAAATAATAGATAAATAATACAAATACATAATCTATGTAATCATTATTTTATCAAATATAAATTTTTTTTTAAACAAAAGCTTATCTATTATTCATTATTTTTTAAAATAATTTAACCATTATAGATATTAAAATATATACAATAATTAAATAAATTATAAAAATTATTACAATAATTATATAAATATTAAATAAATAAATTTTATTGTATTTTGTTTTGTAATAACTAAATAAATGTTAAAATTATTATAATCATTAAATAAATATATTTTATCCAATAGAAATTTCTATTGAATTACTTTATTATTATAATCATTAAATAAATATATTTTATTACATTTAAAAGTAATTGAAAATTATTTTTAATTTTAATTGTTTATATATATTATAAAAAATATTATCCAATAACTTATAAATTCAAAAAACATTTATATCAATCTTCTAAATTTAAAACAATTTAAATTGTGTAAAATATACATTATTTTTTAAATGTAAAAAAATATCTACTCTTCATTGTTTTTAAAATAATTTAACAATCTAAAATATTATAATAATAAGACAAATATATTTTATTTAATTGAATTACATTTAAAAATAATTAACCTTTACTTTTAATTTTAATTGTATATATAAATAATATAAAAAATATTATACAAAACATTATAAATTCAAAAAACTTTATGTAAATACTTTAAATTCAAATCATTATAAAATTTTGTAGTATATAAATTATTTTTTAAAACTAAAAGTCTAGCTATCATTCATTATTTTTTAAAGTAATTTAATTATGAGAAATATGATAATTACTAAATTATGGATCATAAAGGTTTTAGATTTAACAGTATGATAATAATTAGATAAATATATATTTTTTTAGTAAATTACATTTATTTAAATTGAGATTTATTTTTATTTTTAATTGTATATATATTATAATAAATTAAATACATTAAATTAAATTATAAAAAAATTATAAAAATATTTTAAATTTAAAAACATATAAAAATTTTGAAATATAAATAATTTTTTAAAACTAAAAAATTATCTTTATATATAATGTATAATGGCGCTATATGTTTGTAAAGACTAGTACATCATTCAATGATTTTGAAAAATAAAATAAAAATTCCAATACTATACTCTTAACATAAATATAAGTTAATATAGAAATCGCATGCACATTTACATATACATTGATTTTCCTGATAGTCATACTCATAAGCTGATTACATATTTATAAAACACTCATAGCCCACCTGCTTTATTAGAAAAAGCATATGTCAAAACATGCCTAACCCACACACTAATACTAATATTGCATCTTAACAAAATCCGCTCACTCCAATATGGTATCACACAACAATATATTGTGGAAAATTGACCCACACACTAATACTAATATTGCATCTTAACATGAACAAACATGCCTAACCCACACACTAATACTAATATTGCACCTTAACACAACAATATATTGTGGAAAATTGACCCACCTATCAGTAAGGGCAGTCTCCTCTGTTAGGGACTTGGCAAAGACGAGGCATAGCGGCGGGAACTGAAGCGGGGTAGTATCCACCACTGGGGGTACCGATCTTAATAATGCACTTGCATACATCCCGAAAATGTTGGTCGTCATTGGGAGATTCAGCGAAGTAGTTTTTAACGACACTACAACACTCGGGCATAAGATCACCGAATTCAATGTAGTAGTTGCAATAATACATTTCGTCCCTTCGCTGTAAAATATCGCAAGTAAATTCGGCCATTGCACTCCCCACTAACGCCATAAGGCACACGCTCACCATAACCTGTCGCGCCATCGCCATTTTCAATCTCCCTCGCTTACTTCTTCGATCGCCCGCTTGTCGCTTCTGTCCACTCCCCTCTCTTCCCACCTCTTTATATATATATTCATGTCGTACTGTGTATATATTCCTATGTCACAGCAAGAGATAACCATTAGCAGAGTTTTTTGAGGTGAAAGACGTTCATATTTTCTAGAACCCTGCTATTTTGTTCATATATTATAATTTGTACAACTATTTCCCACCCAGTCTCGATAAATCATATCTTAACGGAAACGTATTTTATTAGAAAAATTTGCAAACAGATTGATGATCCATCATTCAAACAAATAAGTATTTTATGGTACATTAACATAAACAATCAAATATTTCAAAATTTTGACTATCGGGAATTTATAATCCATCATCCAAATATTGGAATTTATAATTAATATTAAAATTGAAGAGTAATATAAAAATACCTACTTATCCCCACAATTTTTATATGTTACAAAATATTTTTTTATTTAAAATTTATAAATAAGTACTACTTAAATTAAATATAATTATAATAAATAGCATTTTATATTAGATATTAAAATGAGAATATATATATATATATTGTAAATGATAATATAGTATAACAATATTATATGTATTGTAAATGATAATATAATAGAACAATAATATTTTTGGATGGAGAAAATAATTTTCTATAATATCTCATATTTAAAATTTAGTGATTTAAGAGGTTTTGTAAATATATCTTCTAACTTTAGCCATTATGTATCATATTTACACATCTTGTCCTATTGATCTCGACAATGTCTAAGTTTTTTTGTGGCTAATGCAAGGGATATTGCTCAAAGTCATGCTTCATGGTTATTTATGAAGAAATTCCAAAAAAATCTTACAAGCTAAGGGGTTGGAGGGATAGTTCAACTATCCATTTCAATTTAGAAGGATAATGTAGAATGCGTTTGTAATAGCTAGATATAATTTGTTTTTATTTGGTTTTAAAAATCTCATCCTTGAGATTTGAGCTATTCTTAGTTGATGTGATCCTATGTTTATGGTTATGTCTCAATTTGGAAATTAGTAAAATTTCCAGTGAATACACAAGAAAATGAGGGGTTTGTTTTTGCAATAAAATATATTTCTCTATACTTGTGGATGCCTCTCATTCTCTATAGAAACTGATTTTTGACTTTGTTTTCTGATGGTTGTCTTTCAAAAATATAAGTATATTGGTTTTGCATCAATTTCTCATTTAAAACTTTAATTTGCAAACACTAGAGAAATCTACAGCAAATGAAAAATAATTTTAAAATTTTGCTATAGGAAGGGGACAAATGTGTGACTAGCTAGTTTTGCTTGGTTGAAGATATTAGTTGATTTCTCTAAACTCTTTTTTATAATATTGCACCAAACCTAGCTTTCTAATATATGTTGTTAAATAAGTTTTACCAAGAGGCTTGCTAAATATATGTTCTAACTTTAGTCAATAATGCATCATATTTACACCTTAGAAAATGCTTGGTTGAAGATATTAGTTGATTTCTCTAAACTTTTTCTTCGCTAGGATTGCACCAAACCTAACTTTCCAATATATCTTGGTAGATATCTTTTACTGAGAGGCTTGGTAAATATATCTTCTAACTTATACATCATATTACGCCTGGTGCCCTATTGATCTCTACAATGCCTCACTTCTTTGTGGTGTTTCTTCACTCATTGATGCAGGAGCATAGTCAATTTTGTGGCTAATGTAAAGGATATTGCTCAAAGTCATGCGTCATGGCTATTTATGAAGAAAATCCAAAAATATCTTACAAGCTAAGGGGTTGGATCCTTCTGGTGTAAATTTCAATTTTTAAGGATAAGGTAGAAGCCATTTGTAATAGCTAGATATAATTTGTTTTTATTTGGTTTAAAAAATATCATCCTTAAGATTTGAGCTATTCTTAGTTAATTAGGCTGAGTTTGTTTTCCAATATGTGTTTGTGGAAAATATAAGAATATTGGATTTGCATCAATTTCTCATTTTAAACATTAGTTTCCAAACACTAGAGAAATAGTATAGGGAGGAACCTATTTTGGGGCTCCATTTCTAAGAAAATGAAAAATAATTTGAAGATTTTTCTATCTGCATTTTTTGCATAAGGGATCTAATGTGTGACTAGCTAGTTTTTTTTGTGATAAAATGCTTGGTTGAAGAGATTCATTGAGCTCTCTAAACAATTTTTTATAGGATTGATCCTAGATTCACCAAATCTTGCTTTCTAATGGTTATGTCATTCCTGCTAGTTGGCTATGCTCGACTGAAGGGTCTATGGAATGAATGAAACCAAGTCAAAACTGAGAAGTGAGTGATTCCGGATAAAGTATATGATAGGTGTAATTTTATGTTCCAATTTAAAAAAATTATTTCTAAGTAAAAAATCTATGAATTTCGAACATGAACATGAAAGAGAAGAAATAAATGTAGAACTTGAAAAATCTAGTCGAATTATAAGGTAATCCCACCATTTGTGGTATGAGAGAGTGTAAATTAGAAGAAGAAAACACCTAAAATCTTAAGAGAATAATATGAGGATCAAAAATGTCTTTTAGGGTAGGAGTAGAAGAGGAGGCATAGCAATTGCAACAATGAAATCTATACCAAGGTTGGGGGAAATAATTCTAGCAAGGGAGACTAAAAGGGTTCCTAAAGGAGATCTCAGTGAACTGATTAGGAAGAAGATCATGAAGAGGAGGAGGAACCTACACCTTCCGAAATATTTCTAGGATGTACTCAAATCTTAAACCTGAAGTACCATGGTATACGGAGTTACATATGATTGATTGGATCCATGAGACTAACAAACTCTTTGACTTTGAAGAAATGGAAGGAGAGAGGTATGTAAACTTAATTGTCACCAGATTGTAGGGGCATGCATCTCTATGGCAAAATGTAGTAGAAACTAAAAGGAGAAAATCATGTAAGAAACCCATAAAAAAATGGAACATTATGGTTTCAAAACTTAGGAAAAATTTCTTGCGTAGTGACTATGAGGTTACCTTTTATAGAGAGACCTTAGGAAAAGGTTGATGAAAATAAGAGAATACACAACAGAGTTCTACAAGGTTAGTATAAGAGCTGGACTAGTTTAAGATAGAGAGGAGAAGACTACAAAGTACATTAATGGATTGAGAATGGATATATAGGATGAAATCAACATTTTATATCCTAAAAAAGTAGATGAAGGTTATCAAATGGAATTAAAAAATGATGAAAAACTTATGAGGAAGCAATCTGTGAGAAGGAAAAGTACTCTTACAGGAAGAGAAGTCAAGGCCATAGAGAGATATACAACATCGAGAGTAGGATCTAATAGAAACAACTCAAATCAGCACACACCGACAAGGAGTGATACTAGAGGAAGGGGAAGTTTTTACAAAGGAAGAACATGTAGAGGTAGAGGGAGTCAGTTCATATGCTTCAAGTGTGAAAATCTAGGACATAGATATTTTGAGTGTCCAGAAAATGAAGACCCTAGACAAAGAAATGAAATTGTTGATCCTGTAGTAGAAGAGGAAGTAGGAATAGTAGAAACAGAAGTAGAAACAGAAGTTGTACCTGAAACCAAAGATTTCTTGGTGATCAAAAAAGTGTTGATTCAACTAGAGAAGGAAGTTGTAGAACCAACACAAAGAAAGACTTTGTTTAAGACAATTTTCAAAGTTGGAGGAAAATGTTGTGAGATGATCATCCACACTCTAAGTATAGATAATCTTGTCTCTACAGAAGTGGTGGAGAAATTGAAGTTGAATAACATTAAGCATATTATTCCCTATAAGGTATACTCATTGCAAAAAGGTCATAAGATATTGACAAATGAATAGTGTGAAATAGATTTACAATTGGGAAAATACAAGGATAAAATTTTGTGTGATGTGATGCCAATGGATGTATGTCATATTTTTCTTGGAAGACCTTGGTAATATTATAGGGGAGCTATGCATGATGGGATAATAAATGTATATAAGTTCCTTCGTGATGGTATTGATCACAATTTGGTGCCTATGAAGGAAGGAAGAACATGAAAGGTTCGCACTCTAAAGTCGAAAATCCTTTCTAATAAGTGGAAAATAACATCTTGAGCAAACTGGCAAAAATAAATTAATGTTTTCTTTAGTTTGAAGGGAAAATAAAATTCATTATTTTCATGAATAAATTCAAAGGTTTTTGAATGAATAATGATATTACTGTGGATAATTTTCCTAAAGAGTTACAAAGTGTAAGAAATATAAGTATATCACATAGACTTGATACTTTGATAAACTTTGCCAAACAAAGCTACATATAGAATGAATCCAAAAGAGAACTAACGAAATTAGGAAGCACTTTCAATAGTTGTTAGATAAAGTACTAGTCACTAAGAGTTTAAGTCCATGTGGAGTGCCTATTGTACTTTCTCCAAAGAAAGATGGATGCTCGAGAAGGTGTATAGATTCCATATTAATAAACAAGATTACTATCAATTAGGGATTTCCTTTACCCATAAGTAATGATTTGATGGATTTTTTTAGTGGAGAAATATATTTTCTAAAATAGATGTAAAAAGTGGATACCATCAAATCAGGATAAGATAAAGCGATGAATGGGAAACTCCTTTTAAAACCAATGAGGAATTGTATCAATGGTTTTGTTATGCCATTTGGTATCTATAATTCTCCAAGTACTTTTATGAGACTTATGAATGAAATTTTAAAGAAGTTTATAGCCAAATTTTTCATAGTATATCTTATTGAAATATTAGTGTACAGTGAGTCAAAATAAGAATATCTAGTGAATCTCACTAATTTTCTTAAGAAACTCTAGCAAGAAAATTTCTTTGTGAATTTTAAGAAGTGTTACTTTCTAAAAAGGGAAAAAAGGATTAAAAATGGAAACTGAAAATATTCAAGAAATTGTTAATTTTCTTACACCCAAAAAAGTCACTAAAGTTAGAACTTTCCATGGAATCAATGCACCAATCAGTGAGACCATTAAAAAGACCAAACAATCCTCTAAATGCGCCAAAAAAATATATATATTTTGTTTTTTCAGAAACATATCACAGAGAAGCCTATTTGATATTACCACACTTTAAGAAACATTTTCAAGTGAAATTTGATGCAAGTAGAATAGAAATAGCAATTTCTTTGATTAAGAAGAAAATTTTGTTGCATATTTCACTCAGAAACTTAATGAGTCCACACAAAAATATTATTTATATGATAAGGAACTTTATGTTGTTTTTCATAATCTTAAGAAATCGAGGCATTATTTGATGTCACGGGAATGTTTTTTTTTATATACTAACAACCATGCTTTACAATATATAATGCACCAACCCAGGTTTAGTCAAAAACATGCCATATGGTTGGATTATCTACAAGGTTTCACATCTGTATTGAAGCACATAAGTGGACATCAAAATACAATTTCAGATGCGCTTAGCATGAAGAATTTTTCTATCGAGAAAGAAAAAATTCAAATATTCGGATTTTAATTTATGAAAGGCTTCTAAAAGGAGGATGCAGATTTCAAATAGGTATATGAAGGCTGCATAAATCATAAAATTGTGAACTCTAACAAGTGGCTATAATACATGGTACTAGAAGGACTGTTAATTAAAAATAGTCAACTATCTATCCCAATTTGTTCATGAGGGAAAATATCCTCAATGAAAAACATAGTGGATCTATGTGATCAATCAAGCAAAAAATGGTTTTGTTTGTTTGCACGTGATACTCAAAAATCCTAGAAGACCTAATAACGTCCTCACACTCTCAAAATTAACTGGGCCTTTAGAGGATTTCTTGCGAGTGCTGGCACAACGTCCCGAAAGAACTGGTGAAACCCCCAGTCAGCCGAAGAGAATCAACCAAGGTAAGGGTAGAGGGTATGGCGCTTGCCTGCACCGTCACCTATAGGGTAAAGTATGCCCTAGTTTTGGCCACTAAGAACCACCGTCCCACGTGAGTGTTCGAGTCTTGGGCTTCTTGGTGGTCAACTAACAGTACTGAGTATCAGACGGGTCAGGTATCCCCAACTGATACCACAGGCACTGCGCCTAAGCCTAACCCCCTCTGAATCAGGTCTCTTCCACGCTCGGGTTTTCTTTTCCATTAGATGATAGGTGGATTTTAAAGCTCCATAAAAATTCAACTTTTATGTTTCAAATGTGAATCGTGATCAAGGTTGCTTATTCGATGCCTACCCCCTTGATCCTAACTTAAACTATAATTTCTCTTGTGGCCCTTGTGGGGATATTTTAGTGAGTTGGTTTAAGTTATTATTAGGTGGCTTTATTTTCTTAGTGGGTGAATGTGTGTGAGCGTATGGTGAGAAATATCATAATTTGAACATATAGATATGAGTGATCCTTTACAAATGTCCCCTAGTTAAACTATGTGACATTGTTCCTTGCTCAAATAAAAATCATGTGCGTATAATGGGCCGCTTCCAAAACCTCCTAATTAGTCTATGTGATTGACTAAAGTGAGATGGTGAATCACAAATATAGAGTGTTCATATGCTTCTCTAGGGTCACCCAATGGCACAAAGACAACAGAGATTACTTTCTCTAACATGCGATTCAATCCTAATCCCGCAATTTCCTAAATGCAAAAATTGAAATTTAAACTAAAAAATTCCTACACTAGCTTATGCATGTGTGGTCATGAGCCACTTACTTGGACTAGTTAAACTAAGTGTGCATACTAGAATTTGGAAAAACATAAATTGTTCAGAAAAAAATGGTTAATTCGCCCCCTACTTAAACTATGTGAGCACTTTTTGCAGAAAACCAACTTGAAAACTAACTAAATGTATACAAAAAGTAGCAAAAATTAGTCTTTAGAAGCTATGCGGTATCAACAAAGGTGTTGGCAGATACATTAGGGGCTCCCAAACACACTTACAAGCAGAAAAAATGCAGAAGGTAGGGAGAAAAAAAAATCTCTCTGCAAATTGCGCGCAAAAGCCTCTGACAGGTGTGCTTTCCTGCACGCAGGTCACTTTTGAACATGTGCACTGCACGTATGTGTGAAAAAATAGCACAAAAAATTCCAACAAGTAAAAAAAAATAGGAGCTGCCTTCTTCAGTTTGTCACCTCAGTGAGCCTAGGGACTACAAGATGGGTCAGAGGACTGTCAGCTCCACTCCAACATAGACTAAGGGTCTCCTGCAAACAATGGCACAACCACATAAAATTGAAACATGTCAGTGGAGTCGCCAATCCTGTTATAGTGGATTTCACATGCGGGTGTACGAAATCACACGCGTTTAGAGAATTTGGTATTTTCTCTAAACCATAAGTAACAGGAAGTATCTAGGGGGAGCTCAGAAGTATAGAACTTAAATGAAGTAATACATGAAAGTATGCTCTATTAAAAAAGTAAAAAGAAAACCCAAAAGAAGCTAAATAGAGAGTTCCAAAAAATAACATGGTAAAGAATGGTGCGATGGCATTCTTGTCATTGAATGATTGGAATGAAAACAAAAATATTACCCACTTGCCAAAGGGCCTAGGCAGAGGCTCTAGGACCCAATGCAAGGATGTTTTTCCTTCAAGTTCTTCCTTTTGATGCAGTCTAACTCTCTGTCTTTGCTGCAATGGGCTAAGATTTTTGGGTGTCCAACAATCGAGTCCTCTTCTTCAACTCTTGCTCCTTGGTTCACACAAGACACTGGTGTTGCTTGGGAAACTTTGGTTAGCATAACCTTGTGATCACCCATTGTTCATCTCTTTGAGGGTTTATCTAGGTGAGCTTTCAAACCTCCTTCCCTCCCTTGGTACATGGTGGATAGTGACACAAGGGAGGGGCAATATTCCATTATGGGCTGAAATATGCTTTTTTGTGCTCACACAAGGCCTAAGGAGGCGTTGGTGTTGTCCTTAGGAAACTTTCACATAAGGAGAAACTGTTCTTTGCTTGCTTGTGGTCCCGGAAAGTGACTTTCTGATACCTCTAGGAATGCACAATTATTGGGCTCCAGCGCATGGATAAGGTGCTCTTCTCGAAGGAAAAAGCGTGCATTCAAGCATTTATGACTATTTCAATCTTGAATTTCTCAAAACCTTAGAGATTCTTGATTTCATAATGTATTCCTGTCCTGTAAATTCTTGGGCTCGACATTCATTGATGTCATTTTCTACTTTACAATTTTCCAGTGTTAACACCTATATTTTCCTAATTTGGAGAATCTACCAATTCTTCCCTTAAACTCCACCTCCATATCTAATTCCTTCCTAGTGGTGTCTTGGAAAATTCACTTGCATTCTCTCTTGTTCAACTTTGTCATTTTAAACTTCAGATATACCACTTTCCACATAATTTAAAGAAACAGAAAAAAAATACATAGAGAGACTAGATAGAAAACTATTCTGCTCCATCCATAGGCAGAGACTGTATCGGAGCCAGGTCCTTAGTATTAAAGCCTAGTGTGGCACCTCTCCAAATTAGAGATATTACTATTGAATTTATTATTTTTTTTCTTATTGAGATAAACTCAATGAAAACATTTGTATGGTGTAATTCCTTAATTATATGAATGTAATTAGGAAAATAAATAATTATAAATAAATGAATGTGGATTAGAAACATTTGGAGAATTTAGACACTAGAAAATGAGATTATAAATCGAATAAATATTTCCATGATAATAATTCTATAAGGAATTTTGGATAAAATTAATGGATGGGAGAAAAGGTACATCAAGCGCTTATCTCGAGATATATGCTAAGAATAAATTAGAAAAAATATTCGCAGGAGACAAGAGTGAGCTTTTCTGCAAAGAGATCCTAGGCTAGTGGCTGTGAAAGCCAGAGAGTGGGATGTCACTATAGGGAAAAATATTTCATGGAAATAATCGATTAAATGTTAACTAGAAGGATAGAGAGGTTGTTGATCCGAGACGAATTGAATCTCAACTATGGGGTGAACTGTGGGGAATAAATTCTACGGTTTGGCAGAGATGAGTGTCCAAATTTCCATTGTGTTATATCGATTGTGTTTTCTGTAGAGTGCATGAATTTTTTATTGGTAAAGTGTGATTATATATGTGCAGAGTAAGCGTAAATGGTATGTGGAATTTCAACCATTCAGTGATTCGGATTTGATTATAAATATGTTTAGCAATATGAAATAAGAAAATTATTATGTGATGGATTTTCTACTATAATAGAATTAGATATAATATGGTTTTTACCTGCTTTCATAGTAAGTATTGAGAAACTTATATTTTGTATAGATTAAGTAGTATTCTAGATTATAGATCTTGTATCCTTTTTCATAATTATAAATGATCCGTAAGTTCCATAGGATAGGAAATATCTACTTATGGGTAGGTTTTGGTTGTATGACTAAGTTAATTAAAGGTGTAGGTTTATAGGGGGTGATATTAATGCTGGTATAAAATATAATCCTAGTATGTGTGTACATCTGGTAGATCGTTGGCTTGTCAAATGCATGTTTCACATCAGTTTAAACTATTTATTCACACAACCTGATTTGAATACTAGACAAGCTAGATGGTTTTCCTTTCTTAATGAGTTTGACATGGAGATCAAACATATTAAAGGGATAGAAAAAAATATTGTAGATGAATTAAGCAGAAATGCTTGGAAAAGTGTTAATAATGGTAGAAGTAGTACAAACTTTCATATTGAAGGATTGATACAAAAAGTGATGAGACAAGACTGAAACTATGAAAAAATTCAGGAAATATTTCAGAGAGAAGAGATGAAAGGGTATACAAATAACCAGAGGGGATTTATTTTTTATAAAGACCGACTATACATCCCCAATGTGGAAAATTCAAAAAGAGAAATCATGGATGAGTATCATAAAAGAACTATGCAGGACATCCAGGATACTAGAAATTAATTTCTACCTTAAGAAAGAACCTATTCTAGCCTAGTATGAAAAAATATGTGGCTAATTATTTAGCTAGATGTTTGGAATATCAACAGGTGAAGGTAGAGCATCTGCATCAAGAAGGATTGTTGAATCCTTTACCTATCCCATAATGGAAATGGGAAACAACTTCCATGGATTTTATTACTGGTTTACCATGAACTAAATACCAACATCACTCTATCATGGTATTGGTTGATACTTTCACAAAGGTTTCACACTTTTTAACAGTACAATCTACCTTTGGCACAACTAAAGTAGCTAATGTATTTATGAAACAGATTGTAAAATTGCATGGTATTCCTAAGATGATCATATCAGACAAATATGGAAAGTTTACTGTAGCTTTTTGGAGGAGTCTGTTTGGGGTAATGGGTACCAAACTGAACTTTAGTACCGCATACCATTACCAAGCTGATGGCCAAACTGAAAGAATAAGCCAGATTTTAGAAGACATGTTGAGAATGTATGTAATGGACAAACCAATAAAGTGGGAAGACTTCCTACATTTAGTAGAATTTTCCTACAACAATAGCTACCAAGCCTCAATCAAGATGGGTCCTTTTTAAGCACTATATGGAAGAAAGTGCCATCCACCTCTAAGTTGGATCCAACCAGAGGATAATTTAATACTTGGACCAGATGCTTTGCAGGAAATGGAAATAACTGTAATGAAAATTCAAAAAAATACCAAAACAACACAGGACAAGTAGAAACGTTATGTAGATAAAAAGAGAATTCATAGAGAATTCAATGTGGGTGATCATGTCTATCTGAGCATTAATCCCAAGAAGAGTACTTTGTACACTGGTAGTTGTGAAAAACTAGCACCATGCAACTATGTACATTTTGAAGTATTAGAAAGAGTTGGAGTAGTAGCGTACAAGTTGGATTTGCCTAGTCACATTAAGGTTCATGATGTTTTTCATGTTTCATTATTAAAAAAATATGTGCATGATCCTACTCATGTTATTGATTGGAATGTGATACAGGTGAAACCATCAAGGGAATTCCTTTGAGAGCCACTTCTCATCTGGGCATGGGAAAAAATTGAGCTCCAAAACAGAACAGTGGTTAGGGTGAAAGTGTACTATAGGCAATTTTCACTTGAAGAGGATACTTGGGAGTGAGAGGAAGATATGAAGGACAAATATCTATCACTATTTGAATAGAAAATTTATATTTTGTCTTTACAACACCGAGGTTAGTGTTTTGTTTTAGAGGGGGAATATGTAATGTCCCCAGTTTCTATGCTTTTCTTAGACATTTGAACAAGTACAAAAGGGTACATTGGACCCCATTGGAAAATGATTGTGTGGTTTTATTTTGTTATTTTAAGTTAATAAAATAAAATGGAAAGTAATTGTGCAAAGACTAGATTATGATTAGAGATCTAGAAACCAAATCCATGAGGATAGAGAAGGTTCATAAGACTTTCCCCAAGTCATCCAAAAATCCTTGGAGGAATTAAATTTAATATTATAAATTAGATTGGAGATAAAAATCTAAAAAACTACCTCACTAAAGAGGAAATTACTAGAAAGAGGTGGAATAAAGCTAGAAAAAGAAAAAGTTAGCTTTAAAGTACTTTTGTGCAAGAAACAAAGGGAAAGCCTAGGCACAGAGGAAAGCAACATGCCGATTTAACTAGATGTAGTTAAGGGAAATTGGCTTATGGGAAAGAAAGCTTAAATAAGAAGATTCAGGATATATAACAGGTTGTCTATTGCTAGCGAATTTGATCTCTGCTCGAGGGGAGTTATGGAGAAAGAGCTCAAAGGTTCGATGGAACCTAGTCTACCTTAAGTGGTATGTACTAATTAATTTAATTATAACTCATAATTTATTTCCGTTAAGAGCTGTTGATGAAGTAATATAGTATAGATAGATACATGCACTTGTTGAAATCTAAATATGAGTATATGCTGAAGAATTAAAGTTAAGTAGAAATAATGGTGGAAGGTCTATACATTGAACATATCTGACTATAATAAATATAGTCAATTTTGTGTTGTTGTACATACATAACTCTAAAGAGTACCAACTCTCAGAATGTATAAAGTTGTTAAAAGGCCTAGATCTAAGGTTAAGTAACTCTCATGAAATTGTTATTTTAATTATATTTCTGTTGTAGTATTAATTTTCCAAGCTGTATAATTTATTACAAAACAATTACATAATAAAATTAAGCATGCATGATAGATAAATGAATATATAGTGTAGTCATGAAATTTTTGATGTTGTATTACTATTATGTAATAAATTTCTTTTACCGATAATTACTAGACAGAAAATGAAATATATCTGTTGAGGATGTATTCATGCATTAGAACTAAAAGTGAAATTACAACTAGAATGAAAGTAATATGAGTTCCAATAATATTTCATGTGAAAAGAAAAGAGTTTATATAGTATGTAGTCAAACATTTATAAGTGATAATTCCATATAGTTACAACCTTATAAACGTTTCAGTCCATAGAATTACACATTTCAAAAAGGAGTTGATTATAACAAAATTTTACATAGAGGGAACTATATCCGTTTATAAAAAAACGATAAAGGCTCTGTGAAATTTTTTTGCAGAGTTGCATATGTGAAAATCCAATGGGTACCTAGACCAACCTAGATAACAATAATCCACTTATTACGATCTAATAGCAAAGAGCAGTGGAGGTATCCCAATCCCAAAGGTAGATAATATATATATGTACCTACAAGAGACAGAATCGAAATTCAGTTTATGGTTAAGGATGGTAGAAGCAATCCTTAAATAAAATAATTATAAATTAAATGTAAAAGAATTAAATTCTTACCTTATTGACTACATTAATATATTACGTTTGTAGTCATAAAAAGAGTTAAAATTAGTACCGATAATTATGCTCTGATCGTATTAATTAAAAAACTCGAAATGAAAAATTTGTGATAGAATCTCAGAGTACGAGCAATACATATGTATGGATATATTAAAGGCGAATAACTTTTTTTTATAGGAAGATAAACATGAAAACATTTTAATTATTTGAACAGAGGAAAAAATAAATTCACACGGGATTGCAACCACATCTGTACGTTGAATGCTAAAAAGAAAGCCATCTATAAGAATAAACAATATGAAAATAGAAATTATGGCAAGGTTTGTGAAATTATAAATCGAAACCCTCATAGAGAGCAAATCAAGGTAAATTCGGAATTAAATAATATGATACAAAACAAATTGTGCCTTAAATAGAAAACCCAAATTCTCTGTAATGAGAGAATGAAGGCCTCGAACTAGTAAATAAATGTGTGGATTCAATGCTGAATACCAACTAAGTCAAAACTACCAAGAGGACCTTTCGGTGGAAGGAATATGAAAATCATAATTATCAACAAGATAAAAATAAAGCCCGTGACTCTAAATAAAATTGACAGCTGCTATAAGAGATAACTTTGAATTTGAGAATAAATATAATTTCATATTTCTCTCGGATGATGAACCAACAACGAGATGGAGACGTTCTGGTTGGGCATTTGCGTTTCATATACACTTAGTTAGAGTATGGCAGACACAAGGATAAATATATATATATAAATTAATACCCTTTGATGAAAATTATCAATAGAGTTTTTCACACAAAAGAGACCATTCAATTTTAGCGTGGATGTTGTTAGGAGAAGGTCTAGTGAAGACTTCCATATCATACACTTCAGTGGGTATTTACACAATTAAATTATAATGGGAATATTATTCAGGTAAACCAGTAACTAACTCTAGGAGCAAAAAACAGAAAAACTAGAAAGAAAATGAAAACTTTCAAATAGACAATATAATTAGATATACATTTTAATCCTCGTAGAAATATACGAACAACTAACAATAATACAAATCATGTACCACAATATTGGACATTAGGTTTAACACTCCTGTGTGTTTTGAGACATGGACTAACTACCTGTGGTGGATCCTAACTCTAGGGATTGTAGCAAAGACTAATACCTGTGGGTTTGGGTCTAACGGAAATTGTGTTTCCAACAATTGGTTTCAGAGCAACAGATCTCGAGTTCAAAACTCACTTGGATCATGTTGGGGCGGACTAACTGCCTCTAATGGATCCTAACTCTGGTGATTGTAATAGATACTAATGCTTGCGAATTTTGGTCTAATGGAAATTGTGTTTCCAAGAATTGTTGTCAGAGTAACAAGTCTCGAGTTCGAAACTCACTGGGCTCACGTTGGGGGGGGAGATTGTTGGACATTGGGTTCAACTCACCTCATGTGCTTCACGACATGGACTAACTGAATCTCGTGGATCCTAACTCTGTCGATTGTAGCTAAGACTAATTCCTATGGGTTTTAGTATAACGTAAATCATGTTTCCAACACAAAGAACCCAAATGTCTGCATCAGATACTTAGAGGAAATACGAATAGATATTAGGAATTGACGGGCAAATGAGACTGAAGTATGAGAGTACCTGTATATGCATAAAATTTAGAAATTCTTATGAGTAACTCATTGAATGAGAGAATGACACCAACCGTGGAAATATGGTCAGGCACATGAAACCATTTATTCCCAAATCGAAGTGCTAAATTGTGCATCCCAACTATAAATCACAAATATGAAATTTAGAAAATTTTAGTAGTGTCGAGCTCTTACCATGACCAAGTGTGAGGGAAGTCTCAGTGTGCCAAATGCATTCTCCCCTTGATTGGATGGATCGAATCTCATTACTCAGTAAACAAAAGAAGAATGCAAAGCAAAGTATGAATCACAGTAATGGTGAATGGATCGAAGTGAAATGTGTCCAACAAAAATGAGAAGTGGAAATGAGCCCAAGTCTAAAGAAAAAAACCTTTATGGAACAACAAAACCCTGTCCTCAATTAAATCATAACCGTACATGTGTCTGAGGTCTGGAAGGGGTTCAATTTTTCTGTGGAGCAAAGGGATCCATACGTAACTAGAGAGGGCATGTGATGTGGTACGTTAAATTAAATGCCAATATATCCGAATGAAGATCATGAAAATTAATTTTGTACATGGTCATACACTAAAGACCATAAAATTAAATAATTGAAAATATCATACCTCGAAGTTCCATAAGGTCTTGAATGCTAACTGCAGAGTTAATGAATAGGCCTACTTGAAAGAAAAAAAAAAATCAAAATCGTATCAATCCTCAAACGTGGAACTGGTAGGTAACACATCAATGATCAATTTTGGAAGGATGTAAGTCGACGTGGGTATGGGTAAAGAAATAAATGATTTCAAATAGTTTTTGTAAGAATGGTTTCAATTCTATTGCATGATGGGTTAATAAAATATTGTGGTGAGAGTTATATGAAATAGGATACAATTACTTATAAGTGTATTATGAGACTAGTGATAAGACTTTAATAAAGGGCTTAAACCATAGGTAATTTAATTAAATCTCTTTTACAGTATTATAGACCGAAGAAAATTACTTTATGATACAATATATATAGATGCCAAGACATAGTTTTGAAGAGAAATTAAGTTATTAAAGTTCTTGGGTATTGATATTAAAGAGGGAATTGTATTAATGGTTATGAAGGAATTTAACTGTAGAAATACAAATTTTCATGAAAAGTTAAATAGGGAAGAATATCCGACTTTAGAATCCAAAATGAGATTTTATAAAATCAGTTTTGGTCTGAAGTAGAGTGTGAGTAAGATAAGGATATGTAAATATACAACAAAGTACTTTTTATGATAGAAGTTCAACAGCATGTGACGAACAATATTATACCTGTAGGAGGAAATTAGTATTGGTACTATAATTAAAAAAAAAAAACTATTGTGGAAATAGAGGTGTTACAAAGATATTATTGTTTACTTTATTTTTTGTTTGGTTTTTTAGAAAAACTGAATGGAAACATTAGTACGGTTTATTCCTCAATGATATGAATGTATGTATGAAAATAGATAATTATCAATTAATGAATGTGAATTAGTAACACTTGGAGAATTTAGACATTGGAAAATGAGATTCTAAATCGAAGAAATCTTTTCATGATAATAATTCTAGAAGTAACTATTGATAAATTTAATGGATGGGATAAAAAGGTCCAATAAGTGCTTAGCTGGAGATAGATGCTAAACATAAATTAGAAAAAATCTTAACCGGAGACAAAAGCAAGCTTTTCTGCAGGAAGAGCCCGGGTCAACTATCATGAAATCCAAAAAGTGAGATGTCGTTACATGGAAACATCTTTCATGGAAAGAATGCATAAAATGTCAACTGAAGGAATCAATAGGTTGTTGATCTGAGACAATTTGAATCTCATCTAGGGTTTGAAATGTGAGGAAGCAATTCTATGGTTTAGTGGATAACAATGTCCAGATATCCAATGTGTTCTATCCAATGGGTTTTCTGTAGAATGCATGAATCTATTGTTGAAAATGTGTGACTATATATATACATATATATCTAGTAAGTGTAACTAGTATGTAGAATTTCAACCACACGGTTCTTTAGATTTGATCGTAATTATGTTTGGAAATATGAAATAAGAAAAATATTATGCAATGTTTTATTAATGTAATAGGATTAGAGATAGTATGGTTTGTACCTTCTTTCATAGTTATTATTGAGAAACTAAGATTTTGTACATCTTAAGTAGTATTCTGGATTATAGATGTATATCCATGGTGGTAATTATTAATGATCTGTAAGTTTCACTAGAAAGACAATCTCTACTTATTAATATGTTTTGGTTATATGCCTGATGCAATTAAATATGTAAGCTTATAGGGGGATATTAACTACGGTACATAATTATAATCATAATATGTGCACAGATTGGGAAGAACATTGTAAGCAATCAATTAGAAAAATAATGTTTAAATACAAAATGTCTAGTCGAGTATTTTTTAGCATAACACTCGTTGAATCAAATAGGTGACCATGGGTAAATACACACCACAATTTCTCAGGACTATAAACGGTCGTATCATTGAGTCAATAATGATATCCAGAAGGATAATAGAGGGGTATTGTAGTGGTATATTATTTAATGCATACATGAAATCATAATATAATGGTACTCTAGAGAGGAACAATTACCTTTGTTACAATGGTAAGTATCTGTACATTTATAATTAAATTTCCATGCTCGTGCAGAGGCATAGGAAGAACAATTCGAATGAAACAACTAGTCAACATCAAGCCTTGTGAGGGAATTGAAAAATAAGAAATCATGGAAATTAGATTTTCATAATATGGATATTTATGACTTACAATATACATATGAACTAAACATAAGAAAAAAAACGAGTTCTAGCCGTTAAGTTATTGATAAATGATTTCTGCATTTGTAGAGTCAATATCATCAAATAAAAAATAAACAAATACCACCTTTTTATTATACATTTCATAAAAGAATAATCAAATTTTTATAACAAAATGGGATTATATCAAAAAGTGTACACACGCAACATAGATATTTTATAAAAACGTCTCTAGATAATTGGAGGGTGTAACTGATAATATCAGTTAAAAACAATCATATTGTAGCTAGTGGTTGCCAGAATTACCAGCACTAGTGAAAACAATCATGGAGGAAAAAAATATTATTTAACCATACCATAATATTACCTATGGAACCATCGATGCGATATAAAAAAAGCTACTAGGGAAATAACACATCCAAACTAGATAGATTCCAGCAAAGCCAGAGACACATTCACTTAAGAGCCATAGAAAATAAATAGGAAATTAATGAAAAGAAGTTGATGGAGGGAAAAAACACCCTTATTCCAAATTTGGTAAGAAGAAATGGAATTAGCACCAAACTCGGGATATGGAAATATATGTGGGAGCATCAAAATCTTCATTTAATCCAACCATGCGAGAGATATGCTTTTGCAATGAAAAGTACAAAAATTCACCTGCAAATAGAAATAGAAACCGTAGAAATTTCGTCACATGCTGGTCACTTTTACATATTTAGGAAAAATTAAAAGAATCAGAGTATCATAGCTATACCTGAGAGAGGTGTTAATATCCATCTCTCTCACCACATAATTGTAGGTTCAAAGAGAATGAAGTGCAATGAAAATAGAAAAATGAATTCAGATAGAAAGAAACTTGGAAGATAATAGCTTTAAACAAAATCTATAAGAGAGTGTGCATAAACCTTACCACTCAATGTTTAAGTAAAATTGAAAGTGATGTCTAGAATTAGGTATTTCCATGATACAGGGCAACTAGGTAAAGATACATAGTACAATTTTTTAAATAGAACACATACTAAATTATGAAGCCTAAGAACGAAGTAATAACATTGGTGTAAGAGTAATCATGTAGATAAGGAAAAGAAAAATAATTTAAATTATATGTCAAGGTTAGCAAAGATGCATTTTACCTACATTGTTGTTTAGCAGAGGAGGTAGTTGGGTATCTTGGGAAAAACCCTTTGGAGCGCTCACAAGGGTTATTGAAAATAGCCTGTGAGTAGAGTCGAAGGTAGGAAGAAATACCTAGCCAAAGATAAGAAGTAAATTGCAGCCAAATAAGGATAAAATGACCTCAAGATTGTAGTTGTATTTGTAAAAAATCCACTTGGAAGTTTATTATGTCGAATCCCTTATCTATGGTGAAATGAAAATTAAAAAAAAAAAAAATTACAGACCACAAGAGTAGAGCAATTAAGGAGAGAAAGATATGTACGACAGTACCTCAGGTGAAAGATTGAAATTAAGGTAACTAGAGAGAAATAGCAATGCCTAGAGAGCAATAAACCCCAAATCATAATCAAAAAATTAAAAAATATATATAGAAAAAACATATCACTAACATGGAGAGGAGGGTTTATTCAAAATGATACTATATAGCAGAGCACAAAAATGGGTAGGACCATACCTCTTGTAATACCCCTGATTTATGGCTTTGATGTTGTGAGAGTAAGACCAAGTTATAGGTGGAACTATGGAGAAATTATGTTATGGACATAGCTATTTTCAATTAATAATTATTTATGAAATAGATTTTATTGTTGTAAAGGTAGAGTAATTGGCATCAGGAAATTCTTATCCATGAGGATCGAATATAATTTCAAACTTTCCCAAAATTTTGAAAAAAAATTGTGGAGAAAAATAAATAAATAATTAAATTAGATGGGAGATAAATATATAATAAAAATCCCGAGTAAAGCGGAAAGCTTTCAGGAAGAGGTAAGAAAAACTATGTTGAGGAAAAGCAAGTTTTTAAGTAATATTTTTTGGAAAAAACAAAAGAAAATACTAGGCTATGAGAAACAGCAGCCCATAATAACAAGACGTCATTATGGAAACTAGATGAGGGAAAGAAGGCTTAAAAGTATCATCACTAGCATGACAAGAAGCTGTACACACTAGGGAATATTGGTCCCTGCTTGGGGAAGAGCTCTGAGGAGAAGCTCGTGGTTGGGAGGAAACTTTGTCTTTACACATTTGTTTGTTACGTGCTAAGGTTTTATATTAAATTTTTGTTGTTACTAGAAATTCCTAGAATTCTAATTAGGGTCTAAAGTAATAGGCATAATTTCACCTCGAAGGTATGAAATTGTAGTATTAAATAGTTTACATCTGTCGTGGTATATACTTTAATATATTAAAGGTTTAAATCTTGTTATGTACTATTGGTGTGAAAATAACAAATGAAATCTTCAATAGTTAGTCATGTGTATTATAAAGTGTCCACATTGTAAGTAAATACAATGAAGATATTGTATTCTTACATAAACTAGCATACTAAAAGATGATATAATCATAGTTTCTGGAATTATAAAACCAAGAGGTTTATGTTCTGGTAACATTACTAGGAATATATGCATAGATAACTTTAAAGCAATTCAGCCAACAAGTAGAAGAATGTACGGATACATGTAGATGTAAAATATTTACACATGCATCAATCACTATTAAATCACCAAGTGAAGTAGAATTTTAAACAAGATAACTCTAAAGAATTCATATAGTATATTAAATACTGAAAATCTAGGAGAGGCATTACACCTATGATAATTGGAAATAGATTACGTGAATATGAAAAATAGGAATTCCAAATACGAGATAAATAAAAAAAAATCTATATAAAAAAAATTTCAAATCTCCTCGAGAGCCTCATTGTCATCTATATCTATTGACTAATTTAAATTGAGAAATATTACATCAAAATAAATTACGGCCAAAGGCCAAGCATGGCCTTGACACCTAAACTCTAAAAGTGTTGGAATATGGTAGGTGCGAGAAGAAGAGCCATGATGAAACAACAGGAAATTGACTCGTGAAAGGAAGTATAAAATTGTAAGAATGTATGGGAAAGGATGTAGATGGGTCATGCATATCAATGAAAAATTATACGAGTATATCTATAAAATATGAGACAAGAATTAGAAAGCAATACAACTAACTAATAAAAATTAATTGCATTGCTAATACATGAAGATGACTTACCTAAGTATATTTTTAAATCGTTGACTTTTCTTCACCTGCATAGATAGATTTAGAATATTTTAAGTCATATTTTTTCAAAGATGAAAATTGGAAATTAATAAATATGAACTAGATAATAATGGAATAAATTAGACTAACATAAAGAGGAGAGGATTTCCACTTTTGCATCACTAGTCTGGACCTGAGTAAAAGAGGAAACATGGGTGATATAAAATGATATTAAAACTCAGATAAACAATACAAAAGAAAAGGAATTATAAATTACAAAATTCTGCATAACAGTAAGTGAAAAATGTAGCTGACTAATAATTAAATAGGCCTATGCCAAACCTCAATACAAGATCATGCATATGTGAAGAGGCTACGTGTTATATTTAGGGGCAGAACCCCAACCCAGGTTACGCATCTTTCATACGCAACCTAAATGTAAGAGGAATTACTAGAAGTACCACCACAACTAATCTAATCCATGTGAGTAAGAGGAACTCAAGGTTGCAATGGGAATTTATAAATCTACATAACATAGTAACAACTCTTAGAAGCCTAATGTATACACTTCAAAATCATAAATAGAAAATAAAATCTAATAGCTATATAACACTATGAATAAGGGTAAGAGAACTATCCTGAATCTATATAAAATTAAGAATGATATAAAACATGCATGGAAGAACAATAAGTTATGGTGAAACATAACAAGAAACCAAAAAGTTATGCATAATAAACAAATAAATACATACCTCAGAATATGATGTGAACACAAAAAGTGGATCCTTTAATAAAATAAAACATAAGTGTTAAATTGGGAACAAAGGATACACCTTACACCATCCTAAAATAACACCATTAATCTTTATTAATATACCAAACTAAGAAATTCGAAGATCTAGGAAGTACATTATTAAATCATGAAACGAATAATTTTCAAGATAAATACAATAAAACCTTAACAATGAAGCAACGATAAGTAATTCTAGAAAATTCAAGTGATCTCTGTTATACAACTAGGGATCGATGTGCATAACAGAGAGTTACCATGTCTACCCACAAAGATGAAATTTGAAGGTAAAAACTCCAATTCTGGGTAACAAGAATAAGCAAAATAGTTTAATGAAATCATTACGAAGTAAAACCCGAAATTTCACTAAGAAGCATAACCATATTTCTAGAATGAAAGTAAATGATTGAATAAACTAATCAACAATGTCACGCTGACCCAAGAGTCATGCTAACCGAAGTAATAAAAATCCACACTGAGCCAAGTGATGCTAATGGAAAGATGCAACCCTGTAATTTAATCAAACCTAGAAACTCAAAGAAGAATGATGAGTTTTGAAGGGGGGGTTTATGCATGCCCACAACTAGCAATCGAACTCAAGTATGGCATTGTGGCCATTGGACAAATAAATATCCAAATAGAAATTACGAAATGAAAAGTAAAAAACTCAATTATAGATTGTCAAATGTGGAAGGGATGACGAGGAAACCCTCACACCATTAACACAATGATAAATACTTGATAAATAATCTACAAACAACATACATAGTTTTAAAATAACCATTGTTGGAAAGAGGATTTTCACACATGGGAGAGAGTTAAATTGATTAAAATGCGCGATTGCGAACCTAGAAAATTAGTAGTAGGGTAAACACTCTAAATATACATACTAATGTTCCCTTGCTTCCATTTTCAAAAACCCATAATATTATAAGTGAAACATAGAGGAATTCCAAAAGGGGCTTACCTCTTCTGCGACAAAGAGGGGCTAGAATGCTGCTTGTTAGATGAAGGAGTGTCGTCACCCCACTGGTAGGACAGGTAATTTCTCAGTGTCATCATATAGTGGACAAATTATTCCCTCTACAGAATGAAAGGAACTCATATCAACGAGTTTCAAAGAGGTAAAAACCATGACCAAAACCAGAGCCACAGTTTCCATTACTTACCTAAGTGATGATGAGGAACCAATCGAAATGACCATGTATTATTGCTACAAAAATGAAAATATATTATTATTAAACAGAACATATGAAGGTCACAGCATCAAAATACAAAAAACACATCAAATTTGATTACCTATGTGTTCCTAAATGCAACTCTTTGTATTGTACCAAGTTAAATCATAGTCCTCACAAAAAAAGTGGAGGAATCATGCACAGGATTTCTGGAAAACATTCATGTTGATCGTAGTTTAGAGGTAGAGGTCCAGCTATGACAATGATGGAGGAATAAAACACAAACCATTTGGAAACATAATTGCAGGTTAGCTATGGAGGCAAAGCTCCAGAGAGATAGATGATAACCTCACTCACCGGAAAATGTCAAAATGATGCCAATACAATTAGTTAGATAGCCTTAGGATTTCCACAAAGAATGAGAATCATCGATTCATTCGAGTCTAATCTCCACATTCCATGTGGAACTTTGATATGTGTGGATGGGCCACGTGAGCACATGTGACCCTTGGCACATGGAGACTAGTGTGCTAGACAAGTCAGCTAGTGGGGTACTTTAACAAAATTTGAAATGAAACTATGGTGGCAGCACCAAACCATTTTACTTACCTTTGGGAATCCAATAAAATATGCATAAAGTCTCATAATGTATGTATGTCATATGTAGTTTAATATAGGGGTATATATATATTAATATAAGGTTGAAATATGTTTGCAATAATACCATAGGATTAGGGAGGAGAGGATTTAAATTAGGATAAAAATTAATAATGTGGAAAGTTTATCTTATTAACAATTAGTGGTAGGGTATAGAATGAATAATGGAGAAGGTAAGGGTATCTTAGAAATAAAGAAAGAGGTTAAGGCATAGGGGTATTTTCCTAATCTTTTTAAATTATGAATATGAATGTAAATGTGATGAATTCACTATAAAAAATGCATAAATAGTATTGGGATGATAGATGAAATAAAAAGGTGGTGATTAATCACACATATATTTTTATAAATTAAAAATAAAAATTTGATTTGTTACAAGTGGTATGAAATCCCCAGTTAAAATACTGGGCCTATGGACACCAACACATGGAAACTATGTCGTCTAGACGTTTAATTTATGATTAAAGATTTTTTTTATAAAAAAAAAGAATCAATTACAGATTATGAAATATGAATGTTAATTGTTTTATGTACATCAGATATAAAGTGCAGATAAGTGCAGGTAGAATTTTAGTTGTTTTCATGTCTGAGAAAAAAGAGTTGTATGTGGAACTAGAGGATCAGGGTGCCCCACCAGATAAAAATTCTCAAATGCTGGAAATTATCAAAAATTTGTCGCAGGAAATGGTTCAGCTAAGAACTGGAAATAAACGTTTGCTCCAAGTCGGTAATGAAAAAGTGAGGTTGATAAGGGAATTAACCTCTAGATCTATTTAGAAAGAGGTAGAATGAGAAAATAAAATAAAATAACAGAACCCAACTCAAAGAGGTATTAGAGTGGGGAAGATTTTGGTAAAGCAGACTCTAAATCCAAAAAGAATAATGAGTTGGAGGGAGAGTTTTGTAAGATCAAGCCATCAACATTTCATGGGGAGAAGGAAGAGGTTGTGGATGCCTAGTCCCTCAATATGAAAAAATATTTACAAGTATATGATTATAGAAGTAATCTGAAATAAAGGTTTAAAGATTAACAATTGAAAGGTAAAGCCACACGTTGGTGGGAAGAGACCAAAATCATGCACTTGTTGTATGAAAATAATATTTCATGGGAAGAATTTCGGGAGAATTTCAAATCTTGATACCTCAGTGATAGGTATTATGATAACATAGAAAAGGGATTTCATGATCTAAGGTTGGTACAACTCACCGTTGATGGATTTGTGAGGAAGTTCACAAATTTACTTCGCTACATACCATACATAAGAGAAGAAAAAGAAAAGGTACAACAATTTCTAAATATTTTACCCACTATATACAAATAAATAATTGAGTTTGATAATCCAAAGTCAGTTGATGAAGCTATTTGGAAGGCATTATTGTGCTACCAGTAATTTAAAGGCAGGATTGATCACTTGAAAAATTGGCAGAATAAGGAAAAAGGGAAGTCTGAATCAAGTTCAAAAAGAGAAAATAAAGCTTATCTGAAGAATTTTGGAAGAAACCACCAATAAAAAAGGTTCAATAAAGGTAGCGAAAATCAAATAGCCCATTCACATAGAGGTTCCAAGCCCATGGAAGGGAACAACAAGTGAGATACCATGGTAAGAACAAAGGAACCTTTGAAATGATGGGGATGCATTGAGCCTCACATGTTGCGAGACTTCCCACACAACACTCATGCTATTCAGAATGTTCAATAAGTGCGGAAGGTAACCATAGTGAATGATGTTTCTTGAAACATTCCCCAAATCAATCTTGCATTGGAAGATTGACAGGTTGTGCATCAATCAACTGTGATTGAAATTTAAGTTATCATTTTCAACCAACCTACATCTATTTTAATTGACCATGGAGCTATTTTAAGTTATATTAGTCCACACATAGTGGAAAAGTGTAAATTGCAGACAGAAAAATTAAGCACTCTGGGTTGGTGCAGTTCTCTACATGAACCAAACAGAAGGTTACCCGTAAATTACACAAGTATTCGGTAAACTGAAATGGGAAAATCATACATTTAAATATGAATATGATTCCCTTAGGATCTTGTGAACTCTTGGTTCGTATGGATTGGCTAGAACAACAGAAAGCAGTAGTAAACTATTTGGAAAAAATATTAAATTGTATTAATGCACTGCGAAAGTCGGTGGTGGTAAGAGGAAAACCAAGACTTGTGTCCTTTAGGAAAATTAAAGAATTACAATTTAATTGGACATAAAGGAAGTGTTGTCTAATGTATGCTGTCCAAATTAGATATTTGGAACAACAAGTAGAAAATAAACCTATAGAAAATTTGTTGGTGATTAAGTAATTCAAGGATGCATTTCCTAAATAAATTTCTCTACTTCCCCTTAGAGAGATATTGAATTCTCTATTAAGATGGTACCGGGGGCCACTGGAGTTTCCTGAGTCCCATATAGAATGAGCACGCCTAAACTATTAGAGCTGAAACATTAGTTGTAGGAATTATTAAACAAGGGGTATCTAGAACCAAGTGTGTCAACATTGAGAGCACCAGTTTTATTTATTAAGAGGAAGGAAGGAACCCTCAAGATGTCCAAAGACTATAGAATTTAATCAAGTTAACCATTAAGAATCAATACCCCCTCGAACAAATAGATGATATGTTTTATCAACTAAGCGGGGAAAAGTATTCTAAAAAATTAACTTGAGAACTCGTTATCACCAGCGTCGCATGAAATATGAATACATACCAAAAAAAAATTCCCAACTATGTATGGACATTACAAGTTTGTAGTTATACCATTTGGACTTAGAAACACCCTTGCTTCTTTCATGTACCTCATAAATATTGTGCTACACAAACATTTGGATAAGTTTGTGCTAGTTGTCATAGATGATACTCTCGTGTACTCTAAGAACAAGGAGGAACACCATGAACATCTTCGAATAGTACTTCAAACACTCAGAGAACACCAATTGTATGAAAAAATCAGCAAGTGTTAGTTTTACTAATTGAATATTTGATAATTGGGATATGTTATTTCCAAGGAAGGGTTGGCAGTAGATCCAGAAAAGGTACAAGAAATTTTAAATTGTCTTGTACCCACAAATGTACTAGCAATACCTTCACTCATTGGTATTGTTGGATATTACTGTAGATTTGTGAATGATTTTCTGCCTTGGCTTATCCTAATACCTCTTTGGAGAAAAAGGGTGTGTAGTTTGAATGGACAACCAAGTGCCAAGAGATATTTGAGCTACTGAAACAAATGCTGACTACTGCACCTACCTTAAAAATTTATGATTCAACAAAGGACTTTGCTGTATGTATTGATGCTTGCATAGATGGATTGGGAGGCGTATTACTCCAAGATAACACAGTGATAACCTATGAGTCTAGAAAACTAAAAAAACATGAGAAAAATTATGCATTTTACTAATTATAATTAGATGTTGTAATACATGCCTTAATGATGCGCCAAATCTACCTTTTGGGTAAGAAATTTGTGTTGATGACTGATCATATCAGTCAAAAATATTTATTTAGTCAGTTATATTTCAATCCAAGGCAAGAAATATGGTTAGATTTCCTTAGTGAATTTTATATGGAGATAAAATAAACTAAAGGAAAGGAAAACCAAATTTTTGATGTCTTAAGCAGACATTCCCATCAAATTTTGTGTTATTCATGTAGTAGTGTGAAATTAAATGTGGAGGAACAAACCCAAGAAGTGTTGTCACAAGATTCTCGATATTTTGAATTACATGAAAAATTATAGCAAGCTGAAATTCTAGGATACATCATGAATCCAAAATGATTAACAAGCTATAAGTTGTAACAACTCTACTTACCCAAAAAACAAAAAAAATTATTTATAACCTTATACTGATTTTTGTTGTCATTTAATTAGTTTATATCCGTCACTGTATAACCTCATACAAAATTTCCTCAAAGGTTTTAATTTTTGTCATTAACATATTCATTAGTATATAATTCTATTCACAAAGTTCCTCCTTTAAGACATTTCCTTCTATTCTATTCATGTTTATACATTTCCTCCTTTAATGTATTAATAACTTCACGTCATCTTCATGGCGTTCCTACATTTATGTCAATGTATATTAAGGTATGCCTTTAGAATATTTTTCATTACTATTATCTTATCAAATCATAAATAAATTTCCCCAAATCTACACTTATATTTATATCATTTAATTTTATGATATTTAATAAATATTAACGTTACCTATTAGGACATGTATCACTACATCCTAATTTGACTTATAAGTGTTGTCGTCTGTACTACCATAGGTATCTCAATTCGTTTTATTCTTAAGTGTTATATAATATTTCAAATATGTCTATCCATACAGGAATGAATTTCATATAGACATATGTGAATAAACCCCATTAAGGGTTTTCTTTCTATGTCTTGTCCACCTTAATTCATTCCAACCATCGTTAATTTATCACTATTATTCAAATTGGAACATGTATATGGTCGATTACCATTACCCTTAATAACATGATTACACTGACTTTATATTAGCTTATATGATTTATATGATTAGAGTGTTAATATTTTAATGGTTGTACGCAAGTCTTTTAATGCCATGTGTTTTGATATGTAACATGTATCCTTCGACCATACCTATATTAATTGAATCTTATCTCCAATTAATATTTTACAACAGAGGACCCTACAAATTTTTAAAGGCTCGTTTGTTCGATGCTATCATATTAGTTAGATGTACCATGACTTATATTGGTCACTTGCCTATATTAATTTTGTTAACTAGTGTCAGTTAGATCTCACGTAATTCGATGGTTAATACTAGTTTGTAATCTTTCCCTTCACCAATATTGTGTATGGTTAATTTCATTCGATTTCCTTCGATTTACTCTTCATTTGAAATTTTCCTTGGGAGTGTTTTGGCTCTTGTTATTTACCTTCATTTTGGAAATCTCGTTGTTCACTATCATTTTGGAAACATTAATGGATTCCCTTTGCCTAATTTTCCTCACAGTCATAAATTCCAACTCAGGTAACCTCATGCTCCTATTTATTTTTCTCAACATTTTTCTTAACCTTCATAGATTTTTACAAAGTTCATTTTTTTTATGAGTTATGAGTTATGCATGTGTTATATTCAAAACTTACCCTTTGTTATTCTTTCACGTTGATGGACAAAAGAGTTTCATTCTTCTTTCACATTGAAGGATAAAGGAGGTTTCCTCAGAAACATTCAGAGCTAGACGGTAAGGTAATATCAGGTTCTTTGCAATGCAGGTAAGTTGTGAAACTCTTCCCATAGTTACTATGTCTCCCTTATTATTTGTTTACTTACGAAATTATGGTTTCGTGATTTGCGTTATTAATTAACTATTGTGAAAATAATATCATTCATGATATGTTCATGGTTGAGCTCTATGTTGTTAATTTGAAATTAGTCTTCAAGGCTTTACAAATGAGTGCACTGTTAAAAATTATTTAAAATTTTTTCCCAAATTTCATACTCATTTATTGAGTTATGAATTTGTTTGGTTTGTGTCAATTTTATAACTCGTTTTGATTACTCAGAGATTTCTTATTACATTTATACTCTTTGTCTTTAATTTACCCTTAATATCCAAGGGGTTCACATTACTAATTATGGAGTTTGTTATTATTTCCTGTATGAATAGAGCAATTATGGGGTCTGTTTTCCAGAATTTGACAGTGTTATAGTGAACTATGTATTATTGTATTGAGTATGCTTTGCTCTGGATTCTTTGAATTTAGACCCTTAAATAACATCTCATCTCTGAGATAAGTTCCTTGAATGTAGCATTATTTCTCTTCCGGAGATAAGTTCTATATTTTTAGTTAACGGAATATATATTTTAACTCATTTTCTCTATATGTATTCTATTCGATCATTACATACCTTTTTGTTTATATATTCATTTTATCCGTCTTATCTTATAATTCACTAATTATAAATTTGTATAAAACATTCAGAATAATAGTTAATATTTAATATGTTTGAATACTTCTACTCTGTAAATAATTTTCATTTGATAATTTCCCACATTAAGAAAATGTTTTATTGCACAAAAAAACCCCTTTTTTCCTTCTTCTGTACAATTACATGAATTTACATCAAATATCGAGTATACATTTTCCAACAAAAAATCAGGTAATGCATTTTTTTATAAATTCCATACAATTACAAAATTTTAATTTCATTCTCAGTTTACCTTAATGACCTACATGTGTGATTTTATTATTTCATGTACAGAACAAAACTTCACTGCCTCATACTTGGCTAACAAGCTATATTTATATATTTAATTATATTGATAATTCCTAATATTCTATCTATTTGTTTTAAACTCTATTTGATCTAAATCTAACCCATATCTGTGTGGGTTTTTGGTAAAGGTATTTCACCGTCGTAGCTTACACCGCCATCATTGCAATTTTCTTTTGCAAAAGAAATGACAATAAATTTTGTTTCATCTTCTTACACGTTGGTCGCTTCCATGTACAAAATTCAACCATCTGAATTAACAAATGTTTTTTCAATGTATATATAAAATTTGTAATTTATATCATTAATATTTGACTTTCATTCAATATTACTTTTACAGTAATAACTAATATTTTTCATGGATATTACCATAATTTTCTTGTCCTCTTTGTTAGATGAATTTAAATCTTGGAAACATTTTTGTACATGTTTTAGAATTTATTTATTATATTGAGAATTCATATATGTGTATAAATAATTCATAGCTTAATGATTTTAAATACATATTTTATTTTGATTCTATAATGATTTCTCTATACATATTACCTTAGAAGCGAACAAAGTTCCTTCTCAAGTTAAAATACTCCAGAAGACTTGGAATAAAAAGATATCCATGAGGATACAAATATTATATTATAAAAGATATGAGATAGATGATTGAATGTTACAAGTGAAGTCTATTTATATACCTACGCAGATGCCTCTTCACAAATGGTCATGTCTTATTAGACATGGCCTTTCAACCTAATTGCTAATTAACTAATTTAATCACTATTTATATTATTTTATTCATTACATTGCCTTCCCCTCAAAAAGCTTTGTACTCAAAGCTTGTGGATGAAAGGCCTCAATTTATTTTCCTGCTACGAACATCTTCTCATCTCAGGGCAGTCATCCTTGTTGATACAAGGTTATATGATCCTCTAAGTGTCAAAAAAAATTGTCGCACTGAGAATGGATCAGACCATCCTCAATCATTTGTGGAATCTTACGATGAATGGCAACTTGTGATGATTCGTTATTATTCTTCAGAATATCAGCTTTTTTATGTTCTAAATACATAGCTTGGTTGAGTTGTCTGCTCCTATGATTTGGATGTCGAAAAGGAAATTTTTTGGTTTGACTTTGATTTTTTTTTGGCGAGAATGTTATTGAGTAGGTTACAGAACCTTCATTTACAATGCTCCTCGTCTGAACTGCAACATTGAATTTTGTATTGTTTGCAACTTTCCTGTCTTCTTCTTGAGTTGTGACATTTACTAGATCAATCTTCTTTTTTCCTGCAACTTGAACTTCTACATTTGTCAGTTTCAATGACTCTTTTTCGACAAGTTGTTGCACCTTGTTTTCCAACGACTTCTTATCCTTCTCCAATTTCTTAATTTGCATTAGCAATTTTTCGTTGTGGTCCTTGAGGCAAGCAACTTCTTCATTATTGTTAGTTCTGCTTCTGTCAATTTCCTTTTGCATATTCTGGATCGCCCTTTTAGTTTCTTGAGAAATTACTTTTGAAATTTCTTGAATGTCTTCACGTGTCACTGAATTTGGCTTTAAGCTGACGTCCTGTAGCGTTATTTTCTTCTTTTTGTAGGAGAATGTTAAAAACTTATTTTTTGTATTAAAGACGAACGACCCTAGCGATTCCATCCAGAGTGAACCCAAAGTTATATCACTATTGTTACAAAACAAGGTTTTAACGGTAAATTGCGAGACCAAGGAATATTCCCCAATACTTAGGTGTAGATTCCTTATGTCGTATTGTTTTTCATTTTCATTAATTTAATTTGTTTCGATTATATTTTATTCAGGGATCAATAATTGGTTAGCACATTCAGTACTAACATAATTATCCTTTTGATTAAGATCGATATATATGCAAACTTCCTTTCCCGCAAGTGACCCCTCAATTCTAATAAGCGCATGGACAAACATACTATAATTTTCAGGAAATCTTCCTTCTTTCCTTTCCAAATTAGATTCAATTTCCTTTTCTTCAATGATTTATTCCATTTTGTCTGTTGAATTGAGCTTTTATGGTTTTTAAGGTAACCCTTCCTAACTTTCTCTTCTTCTTTTTAATGAAGTTATTATTGCTTCAATATTTTATATATATATTTTTTAATAATTTCATTAATTAAATTAATATATATATATATATATATATATCCTTTTAACAATTTATTTTATTTTTATTTTTTATTTTTATTGTAATAATAATAGATTTTATATAAAATGGATAAGAGATGATGCTAAAATGTTAGAAGTGAGGCCTACTTATATACCTACGTAGGTGCCTCTTCATGAAAGGTCATGTCTTATCAGACATGGCATTTCAACCTAATTTCTAATTAACTAATTTAATCACTATTTATATTATTTTATTCATTACAACCTCTCTATGTATAATGGTTTTCAAGATTCTTGTCCACTATATTGTTTGTAGATGTATATATTTCTCTAAATTTATGAATTTGTACAATATGAGTTAAGTACATAATTTTTACTGAATATTGCCTTCTTGATTTAATACAATAGATCCCATTGTATATACTTGTACTTCCTCTTGTTTACAGAATTGGCTAGGCATTTACACTATGGATTACCATGTTTCTCTTAACATCTTAGAATATTATTTAATTCTAATGATGTATTTTATATCTATAATATAGTAATTAACACAAACCTAACAAAAAATTCAAGCCCTCCTAATTTTTGTTAAATAAATTACACACTTTATCCTCAAAGGATAAAAAAATTTATTACATGGATTGATAATTCAGGAGACATATTTTTCAACTTATCTTCCTAACTAAAACACATTAACTCTTATCCAATCATAATCATAATAAAAAAACAATAAGATAGAATTTAATAATTGTGCATACGAATTATGGTAAAGACTATTTTCCGTCCAACCTTGAGCTTTCATCCACAGCTCCCCTGCAGAAGGGACCAACTCCTCCAAGGTGTAGACAACTGATTGTCTACCGAAGAATGGCTTATTAAAGCTTGATTTCCCTCAACATGTTTCCATAAATCTGTCCAGTTAAATCAGGATGTTTTTTTCCTTTAGCCTAGGGTTTACTTTTGTTTTTCCACAAAAGATCTTTAAAATTAGCTTTTTCCTCTTTCTAGTGTTAATTCACTTATTCTTAGTAACTTTCAAATTTATTGATGTACCTTTTAGATTCTTGTCTCCAATCTAATATATTTATTTTATTTTATCTTCTCCAAGGATTTTTGGAGATTTTGGGAAAGTCCTTGGATTTAATTTCATCCTCATGGGCTTGAAATCCTGGTCTCAAATTTACTCTAGTATTTTCACAATAATTAAAAATCCACATTTATTAGTTTAAAAAATAATATGTCCACTCATATAGTTTTCCTTTAGGTACACATAACATTTAGGATTTGCAACTGTCTAAAATAAAGTAGTAAAATAGGGATATTACATATTCTCCCTCTAAAACAAAACACCATCCTTGATGTTGCAAAATATTTGTTCATTTCTGAAAAGTGATGGATATTTCTCTTTCATTTCCTCTTCTCTCTCCCAAGTAGTTTCCTTAGGTTTAAAGTTCCTCCACTGCACTTTCACCCTAGCTAAATTTCTATTCTGAAGCTTGATTTCTTTCCCTGCCAGTATACGAAGGGGCTCTCGAATAAAATCTCCTTTGGTTTCCATTTGTATCATAGTCTAATCATTTTTTTGTGTAAATCAGTAGTTGTATTAGATCTCAAATATTGTACATAGTATTATAGAAGGGGCCTACCTTCCCAGAAAAAGAGACACAGAGGGTGGGGCCATCCGACGAGAAAATTTCATAGACATAGACACAGACACATAAAATCCATCACAAGCTAGGAGTCAAACTTTAAAATATTACAAAACAGATCCTCCTCTAGGGTCGAGGGACTGAGAAATTGGTCAGCCCAAATGGGCTGCTTGACATAAGGAAAAAACAGGAGAAACATAAACCAACTATAACCAAACAAAATAATTAAGAGGCCTAACTACTAGGATTTTCATCCTTAGTGTTATTATTCTTTTCTCTAGGATGTCCTCCATCACTAGGCCCACCATTATCTCCACGACTAGGTGTGCTCTGAGGCTTGTAGCGGTGGATGATAGTAGTCTGGTTACTCTACTCAGCATGATGGATCGAAACATTCAACAAATGCTTTAAATACGCCTCGAAGTTCCTAAAAAACCCCTCCAACCTCTTTGCCTGGGCTTTCATCTCTTCTACCAAGGATTTCAAAGTCACTTCCATGCTAGCTAGCCTAGCCGAATTTTCTGCCAAACCGAGGGTTCCGGCCTGGTACACATCCTTGAAAGCTGCCTCCTACATATTTAGTGCCTTGGCTAACATGGTTTTCATTTTCCAAGTAGTGGTATGGATGCGAAGAAATTGGGTGGCTTCGGTTGATGGAGAGCCAGGGTCCTTTAACTAGTCCACTTCCTCGTAGATGTCACTATCATTAACTCTCTCATTTTCTTTTCCAACTTCGGCTTGCAACAGGTCAATTTTATGTTTACACCTTTGGGAGACCTAGGAATTCAAGCCTTCCTTTTCCTCCTTCAGTTCATGGGCCGCCTTGGCGGTCCAAAGGATACACTTCTCCATTACACAATGCCTTCCTCTCACACTTAGCTCTCAATCTTTAGGAACACCACAAAGGAAGGGTCACAAGAAAACACAGGTACCTCCTCTTCTCTCCAGACTTGTATCTATAACTTGATTACCAATAATCGGGATCCAGAGATGAAACAGATTCCCAATCTCGGCCTTACGCTTGACAGGCAGTCTAGCAGACAGGTGTGGGAAATAATTCAGATCCATTCGATCTAGATCACACTATTTTCCACGCTTATCCTTCATTATATTTAGCCACCACTTTAGTACATCAGGGCTGGGGTATTATCCTTTGTCAGTAAGGAAAAACTCCCGCACTCGTTCACATAAATCAAAGGGAATCAGGCCTAGAAACTGCTACCGAGAATTAGTATATGGGCAGGAGTTCATATCTCATTAATAATCCATTTCGTGTGACCTGTCCACAACTCCTGACAACCCCGTTAGGTCCTTTACGAAAATTAGATCACACTCCTCTCTTAAATTATCACACGGCATGTCCTGCCAACAGGTGTCAAGGAAAACCTCCGGGAAGTCCACCGCACGATTAGTAAGGACATCCACCAAAGAATTAGCAGAGAGCCTTACCACCTGAAGCACTACCCCTTTGAGATGAGAGATATGGATCGAGATGAGAGTCGTAATTAACAAGAGTCACCAGTGTTTTATGACCCTGCAAGGCTTTGACCCATTCTGCAGTCTCTTAGCCTCATTAATGGCAAGCAACGTCTCCCTTTCCCCAATAACTCTACTTATTCCAAATATGATCAAGATTCTTAGGCCTAGCTCTAGAGAAATGAATTCTGCCTCATTATTCGTATCTTCACCCAACGGGCAGCTGAAGATATGCTTAATTACTCCTAGGTCATCACGGATAGTGCCACCAAACCCAGCCAAACCCTGGTTACCTCACAAGGCCCCGTCAAAATTCAGCTTATAGAAGCCCAGGGATGGGGGCTGCTAGACCAGAAGAGATGGAGGATGTGATGAAAGGTGCTTAGAATAGAAGGAGATAGTGGCCCCTTCAATCTCAAAAAAGTTCATGATGCGCTAGTCATTAACAAAGGGCTTGTCACTATAAACATCTTTGACCTTGGTGACGACTGTATCCCTCATATTCTTCATTATTTCTATTTTAATGTGTTCAAGTTGGCGAGTTCCATCCTAGAATATTCTTCTATTCTTTTCCTTCCAAATCGACCACACAATGAAGCCAGGGCCCAGACGCCAAAGAAGGTTAACAGTTTCTTTTTCAATATACTTGCTCCTCCAACCCATAATGCTCTCATGGATGGAGTCTTTGTTTCTATCGGTTTTCCGAAAAAATTCCGCCATCCAATCCCATAGGTTGTTGGCCCACTCACAAGAGTTCAGGAGGTGGTTCATGGATTCCTCCTCCACCCTACACATACAACATCTCGATGTTCCAATGAACCCTTTCTTACCTAAATTCTTTGAGGTGAGAATTTTCTTATGCATGAGAAGCCACAGGAAGGTTTTTATCTTAGGCTAGTAGATAGCATCCCACACATTATTATGCCAGTGAACTTTTTCTTCTATATATCTCTGTTCAAGTTAGTACCTCACTTCTTTAATGTTAAAGGTACCACCTTCCATCTTTCCCCACTGGAGCTGATCCTCCTCTTGCCATCGGTGAAATATTTTCTTATCCACCCACAGGCGTAAAGGTAGCAGCTATTTTTCCATTTGGAGTTCTTGGGAGGGAAGGTCGAGATCCCAATGGTACCACTGCTGGTCTAATTTTTCATTGGTCTAGTAGTGGAATACCTTTATTTTACCAAGCCTTTGAAAACATTGCTGGATAAGCTGAAACTCTAGCCTCTCCAACTTAGGAAGTTGTTGCCAGGCATATTCCGAGAAGAAATTTGTTCTACCATTTCAAATTTCCCAGAAGCAGTGGTCTTGGATGATCATTCTATTGGCCCAAGCAAGGTTCCAAATAAGGGAACCCATGATCGCTGCTGCCATTCTGACAAGGTTCAATCGGCACCAATCCTCAACATACTTAGCCCACCAGAACACCAACCAAGGGGTATTGGGTTCCTTTAGCCATATCCACGAGAGCTTAGCTCCACAAGCCTTATTCAGAGTTTCTGGATCTTGAAGCCCCATACCACCCAGTGTCTTGGGTTTTCAAATCTTCTCCTAGGCCACTAGACCCCATTTTTTCTTATCTACTTTTCTAGACGAAACGAACGTCCTTTGAATTTCTCTGATTTTTTGAAGGACTCCTTTAGGTGCCGGAAGGATGGAAAGCATGTACTACGGGATCACTTGGAGCACTGCATTTTTCATTACCAGCCTTCCCACAAAATTTAGAGCTCTATAATTCCAATACTTCCCCCGTTCCTCAATTGAGGAGAGCAATTTTTCCTAATGCCCTTTTTTCCAGGGTTTGTCTGTTAAGGGAATCCATAAATATTTAGAAGGGAGGCACATCCTTCTAAAGCCAAGGATGGTCGTGAGGTTCCACTGGACTACCAAATGAGTGTTAAAGAGGAAAATAGAAGATTTATCTAAGTTTAGGTCCATTCCCAAAGCCAGTCCAAAGAGGTTGATAATAGCTTTACAGCCCCTTGCCTCTATAACTATTGGAATACCATGAAGCATAGTATCATTAACAAATTTATGATGTGTGGTGGATAGGAAAGTTTTCAAAGGTTGTATACCCATAAATTCCTCTTTACCTTTTTCCACTTTTATGATACAGCTTAAGCCCTCCATTAGGATGACAAACAGAAAGGGAGAAATCAAATAACCTTGCCTGATTCTGATAGAAGGTCTAAAGGGAGGAGAAGGGGTGACATTGACCAAGATTGAGAGACTCAGGGATTTGACCATAGCCATCACCCAGTTGATCCAGCGACGGCTAAACCCAAAAGCCACCGAGACAGCCTCCATGTAGTTCCAGCTAACCTTATCATAGGCTTTAGATAGATCAAGTTGAATAATCATACTAGCTTTTTTTTGTGACTGAAGGGAGTGGATCATTTCATGCGCTAGAAGGATATTATCCATAATCTATATCCCTTCAACATATCCAAATTGCTCCTCCGAAATAATCAGCAGAAGGATATGCTTTAATCTATTAGCCATTACCTTAAAGATGATTTTATACAAGAACATTGCGAAGGGATATGGGATGGTGCTTAGCTGGGGTGTAGGCTGCCTCTTCCTTGGGAATCAAAGCTATAAAAGTAGAGTTAAGGGATTTGAGGATTGAGGATGTTTTACAGGAGTCATCGATCACTTCCCAGATCTCCAACTGCACAATTTTCCAAAAATCTTTGAAGAAGTCAATGATGAAACAATCCAGGCCTGGCGATTTACCATTAGCCATATCATGAATCGTTTTCTCCACTTCTGTCAGAGTAACAGGCCGGTCCAGGTGCTGATTTTGTTCCTCTAATAAAATTTTGGGGATGGACACCACAACATCCCAAATTGCCCCTTCCCTTTCTATTCCTAGTTCTGTGGCAGTTTGCGTAAAGTGGTCAAACAAGAGGGTAGAGATGTCCTTATGTGATTCATAGGAATTACCTTGAACATCTTCTAAATAGATGATCTTTTTGGTACGTCTATAGTATATGGCCGATCTGTGGAAAAATTTTGTATTCTTCTCCCCTTCCTTGAGCCATTGGACCCTAGATTTCTATTTCCATAGGATCTCTTCCTGCATGCATCTTCCTTCCCATTGTTTCATGAGGTTTTTCTCAACAAGGATGGATTATTAGGAGATCTCCTCATTGATAGAAGCCTTATGCAGTCCTTCCAACTATTTTTCTAAAATGATCCTCTCCTTAAATATGTTCGTGAACACGTCTTGGTTCCAAGTCCGAAGGACTTTAATATGTTTTATTTTAGCTTGAATATGGAACATCTTTGTACCCCTAATCATAAGGGGTTCCCGCCACCATTTTTTGATATTATATTTGAAGTCAGGATGGTCAAGCCAGAAATGCTCAAACCTAAATGGTTTGTTTTCAGGGGTGCCCGAAATAGTTGCATCTAGGGAGATGGGCCAGTGGTCAGAGCCCCCCCTTGGAATGGTGTCTGAATCCACAGTGACACCATCTGGGAGGATATTTTCATTAATGAGGAAACGGTCAAGTCTCGAGTCTATCTTTATGTCCCCTTCCCTCTTCTTATTTGATGTGTACAAACTAGTCTTTGGAAGAATGTCAATGAGCCTGGAGGACCTTATGAAATGACTCAGAGCCTCTGCATCCCGGTTGAGCCTCCTCAATCCCCCTTTATTTTCACTCAAGAAGGTAATCATATTAAAATCCCCCAAAAAAATCATTTCAACACCTGAGTAACAGAGTTGAAGATATGAGAGGTGGTCCAACAAAATAATCTTCTCATCTAATCTTTTGGGTCCATATACATTCGTACATAAATATGTACCAGATTATCCTATTATTTGCACCTCAAAGGATAAATAAGACCTTGTTACTTCTGCATTAACCAGATGAAACAAGTGGGGGTTCCAAAAGGTAACCAGACCTCCTTCCATCCCATTACCCTTCACCTCAATGTAATCCATTCTTTTCCCTATTTTCTGACTTATCTCTTGCATTTTCTTACTCGAACATTTAGTTTCTTGTAGGAAGATCATATCAGGGTTTTCAGTTTTGACTTTCTTCTTCAGAAGTCATTATTTTTTTATTTTTTTTTATCCCTCTAACATTCAAAGATAAGATCCTCATAAAGACAATAAAATTTAAGAAGAGGAGGTGAAAGCATCAAGGGCTTTCATCTTACCTGAATTTATGAGAATTTGACCTAGTTCTTGGAGGGCTTCATTCTTGGTTTTCCTTCCTCTCTTGTGCATGTGCTTGGCTTTCTGGTTTGTCTGATGTAGTCCTCAAACTTGGATTTCCAGACCCTTGGTTGGTCCGTACCCTCTTTTCTAACCCTTATTCTCTGCCTCCTGACGGGCGAAAAAGAGGAAATTTATCCTGTCCACTTCCTCAGTTAGGATTTTTTCTAATCCTCTTTTCTTCCATTGTTCCACCATATTGTTTAGGTCCATTCCTTCCCATTCCATAATCTCCCCCAGTTCTAGGTCCTCCATACCTACTTCACTTATTTCCATTTCAACATCTCCCTCCACATCTTCATCATAATCAGTGGCTTCTAGGATATCTACTAGGGTATTCCAGTTTGGGCTTAGGGATGCCTACTTTGGATATCCCACAGTCTTTGGAAATGAGTCCTTCCGAAGGGGTTCTTCCACTGATTCATCTTGAGAACCCAAAAATTCAAAGGCATTACCAGAGATCGTATTTGGTATCCCTACTTTAGGCTGGTTTTTTTTGTTCGCTCTCTTTCTCCCGTTTGGGGGGGAAAATCCATCCTGATCTTTAACTGCTCCTTCCTTACTCTTTTCTATTTTCTTTGTTATAGGAAATGCTTTGAATATGTTCCCATGCTCACGACATCTACGACATCAGAAGGGAATCTGGTCATAGTCAATGGCCTGAAAGAAACCTCATCTCCGAATTCAAGCCACAAACCTTCATGCAAAGCCCCTGAGACATCCATTTCGACACAGATCCTCTCACAGGAGGTGTACCTTCTTTGCAGGGTGGCCTCCGAGGCTTGGAAAAAATTCCTAAGCATGTTTCCAATCTGTTCCAGTACAGAGGGTCTTTAATAGTCGATCGGGAGAGAGAAAAGATAGATCCATACTGGCACATGTGTGAAGGTATATTATTCTGGGGTGAAGTTTGGCTTCCATGGACTTACATACAGCTCGACCGAGGCATAGAAATAGGGGCCCCCATCAAAGGTATGATCCCTATCATCCAGATTCGTAAAAAAAGGCATAAAGAAACCTTTGGCCCCAAGATGGAGCTTGACATCTCCCTTTGGCTTCCACTGTTGTTTTATCCAAAGGAATAAGGATTTTTTAGAAGACCAAAATTCCATAAATTTGCAAATCATATCATGTATTTCCATATGATCCCTTTAAGCCTGAATTTATAGGTCGGTAATGATGACCCAAAGACTTTCTAAGGTTTTTTTCTTGCAACGGCTCTTCTCCCCTTGTTTTTTACTCTCTATGGAAGATCCTAACAGATTCAGGCTTTCCTTGGTTTGGGCTTAATTATCTACATCATCTTTTCTCCCTTCTGCTATCCTAAGAGGTTCCTTCTCATGATTAGGGAATTATTTGTCATTATTACCCATTATTTTAACGCAATTTGGTCTCTTCTGAGCCAAAAACCCTTTGGTCATCCCGCTCACCTTCTTCTTCTTCCCCAGCTCATCATTACCTACCATTTCTGACCCGACAATCTGCAGCCCTTCACTCGGACCTTTTCCTTTGTCCAAGGTAACTTGTTTGTAAGAAGGGGCCCCATTGTCCCCTGCTTTCCTCATTCAGGTGGTCAGAGCAGACCCACACCTCAAAAGCTCAGCAATACAGGCCTTGCCTTCCGCTAGAGCATGCTGCAAAGTGCAGATTATCATAGTCCAATCAATTACATGAGTAGGATCATATACATAAATTTTCAATAAGGAAACATGAAAAACATTGTGAACCTTAATATGACTCGGTAGAGCCAATTTATAATGTGGTGGACCAACTGTTTCTAAGACTTAAAATGGTCCAAAGTAGCATGGTGATAACTTAGCACAATTACCGGCATATAATGTACTCTTTTTAGGCTTAATGCTCAAATAAACATGCTCTCCCACTTTGAATTCTCTATGAATTCTCTTTTTTTCTGCATAGCTCTTTTGTCGATCTTGAGATGTTTTAATATTTTGTTGAATTATTTTTACAGTTCTTACCATATCCTACAATGAATCATGTCTAATAATTAACTTAACTTTTGGTTGACTAGACAGCTAAGCGGTGTGTGGAATTTTAAGCCATAAAATGCTTCAAAAGGATTAGTCTTAATTGAAGCTTGGTAACTATTATTATACGAAAACTCTTCCATATGGATAAAATATTCCCATATTTTAGGTTTGTACATCACATACAAGCACAACATTTCTTCTAAAATCTGGTTGGTTCTTTAAGTTTTCCCATCTGTTTGAGGATTGTAAGAGGTACTTAAATTAAATTTGGTACCCATTCCTCCAAAAAGAGTTTTCCAAATGGCTAAAGTAAATTTTTCATCTTTATCAAATATAATAATTTTTGGAATCACATTTAATTTCAAAATTCATTTCATGAATACATTGGGTACTTGAGATGTGCCAAATGTAGATTATACAAGTAAAAAGTACGTTGCCTTAGTTAATGTGTCTACAACCACCATTATATAATCATGTTGATACTTGGTTCTAGGAAATTGAGTAATGAAATCTATGGAAAACACTTTCCATTTCCATTCTGGAATATGTAGACGGTTCAGTAATACTACAGGATGCTGATGTTATAGTTTTACTTGTTGACATTCTAAACACCTAGTCAGATAATCGTAAACATTTTTTTCATACTTCACTAAAACATGTTGTTCCTTAATGATGAAATCAATTTTTGGTAACTAGGATGACTTGCATAAGGTATTTTATGATACTCATCTAGAATTTCATGTTTTAAAGACGTAAATTTGGAATATAAAATAATTGTTTATAATAAATATGTCCTTTCTAGTTTTGAGTATATCCCGCAACTTCAGTTTCCTACATTTTTTCTTGTAATTCCACATATTTTTGGCCTTGCATCAACGCTTCCTGAATCTATTCCTCTATTTAAAATTTCACACTAATTCCTCCAGTGGTCAAAAGTTGATTAGCATTCCTACTCAAAGCATCAACAATATTATTTTGTTTTCCTTTAATGTGTTTGATTTCCATATCGAACTCACTAAGAAAATATAACCATATAGCTTTTCTAGAATTGAAATCTGATTGAGTAAATAAGTATTTCAGACTTATGTGATCTGTCATTAGTATGAAATTCTTTCCAGCGGCTAATGTCTGCACATATTCAATGCATGTATAACAACAACTAGTTCTAAGTCATATAGAGTATATTTTTTTTCATGCTTCTTCAATTTTCTTGACTCATATGCTATTACTAAATTATATTGAAGAAAAACTTGTCATAACCCTTCCACATATGGATCTGTACACACTACAAATTCTTTGTTTGGATCAGGAATTTTCAATATGGGTGCAATCGTTAATTTCACTTTTAATTGTTCAAAACTACATTTACACTCTGCATTCCATTCAAACTTCACTCCCTTTTTCTGTAAGGAAGTAATATGATAGGCTAAGGATGAAAATCCTTCCACAAACCTATGGTAGTATCTAGCAATACCCACAAAGGATCGTATGGCTGCTACATCTGTGGTTACAAGCCAATTCATTATTGCTTGTATTTTCTCTAAGTCTACTGCTAAGTCATCCTTTGAAACCACATGACCCAAATATTGAACTTTATCCTTGTAAAATTCACATTTGCTGATTTTTGCATATAATTCATGTTCTCTAAGTGTTTGTAGGGCTATTCTGAGATGTTCTCTGTGTTCTTCCTCATTTTTGGAGTACACCAAAATGTCATCAATGAACACTAGTACAAACTTGTCTAGATACTTGTGCAATACATTATTCATTAACACACATGAATGTAGCAGGTGCATTAGTAAGTCCAAAGGGTAGCAATACAAATTCACAGTGCTCATATCTAGTGCTAAATGTTGTTTTTTTTAATTTCCTCATCTTTAATTTTTAGTTGGTGATATCCTATTCTTAAATCAATATTTGAGATGGTAGTGGCTCCTCTCACATGATCAAATAAGTCATTTATACTTGGCAGAGGGTATCTATTTTTAATAGTTGATTTATTCAGTTGTCTCTAATATATGCACATTCTAAATGTGCCATCTTTCTTTTTGAACAAATAGTACTAGTGCTCCCCAATGAGAAACACTTGGTCTGATGTACCCTCTATCTAACAATTCGTGTAATCGTAGTTCTAGCTGTAATAGTTTAGGAGTACTCATTCTATAGATTTCTATAGAAATAGGTGTAGCTACTGGTACTAGTTCAACTGAGAAATAAAATTCTCTTTTAGGTGGTAGATGGGATATTTCGTTGGGAAATAAATCCTTCAACTCTCTGATTAGTGGTAAATTTTCTACAACCTCCTTTTCATTTATTTTTGAAAAATATTTTCATATTACATGATTTTCCTACCAACATTGTGTGTGAGTGAGATACCATGATTTTAGGACACTTTTCGACAACATTATGGAAGAAATTGGGCACAAAATTGAATTTCAGTTCTGCTTATCATCCATAGAGACATGGGTAAACTGAAGAAGTTAATAGAAGCTTGGGAAATATTCTAGGAATTTTAGTAGGAGAACATATAAAACAAGGGGATAATGTATTAGCTCAAGCAGAATATGTGTATAATGGTTCTTTCAATAAAATCACTGGAATTAGTCTCTTTCAGATAATTTACGATATGAATGCAAGAGGATTGAATGAAATAAAAATCCTAGGGAGTTAAGGAGTGTTGAAGGTGAATATTTTGCAGATGTTTTTCCAATCAAACATAATAGAGTGAAACAAAAACTTCAATAAAATAAGAACAAGTACAAGAAAAGAGAAAATTTGAGAAGAAGAGAGGTGAATTTTGAGGTTGGTGACTTAGTAATGGCTCATCTAAGGAAGGAAAGATTTCCAACATGAGAATACAACAAACTCAAATACAAAAAAATTGGTCCTAGTAAGATTTATAAGAAATTTTCAGCCACTGCTTATGAATTAGAGTTACCAATGTGGATTTTTATATCTCCAATCTTCAATGTAGTCGAATTGTATAAATATCAAGCAGGTGATACAAGTCAACAAGAAGAACAAGAGTACATCTCAGAACCAAAAGTTCAATGTACAACCAAAATTCCATCTACAAGAAAATGAAGGAGTTTATAAAAAAACTATAGGTAAGGAATACTCGGAGTTTCTAATCAGATCGAAGAATTCTCCTATATCTGAAGCAACTTCAAAAACTCAAGATAGTTTACAAAGGGAAGGATTTGATTATACTAAGTTCAGCCCATGATATTTTTTTCCTTGGAAGCTTGATGTAGGATCATAACCCATTTGGTTGCTAATGCAAGGGATATTGGTAACATTCATGCCTCGTGGCTATTTATAATGAAAATCCCAAAAATATTTCAAGTGAAGGGGTTGGATCCATCACCTCTCAATTTCAATTTCTAAGGATAAGGTAGAATCCATTTGTAATAGCTATATATGAATTGTTTTTATTTGGTTTAAATAAGCTCATAATGTATAATTGAGTTATTCTTGGTCAATCCAATTTTATGTTTATATATATGGGTAAATTTTTAAATTATATATATGTTTAAACTATAGTTTTCAAACACAAGAGAAACTGTAGAGGGAGGAACCATTGCCTATTTTATGTTTAGTGCAACAAATATTATTCCCTCTCTCCCCCTTCCATGTATATCTATATATCCCTCTTTCTCTCCTTATTTTTCTCTCTATCTCAACCCTGACATGCTCTCTCACTCGATATATATAAATCTCTCTTTCCCTCCCTCCCTCTCTCCATCTATCTCTTCTTCCATCTATTCACCTTCCATGTATATCTCTATACTCCTCATCTCTCTCTCTCCCCCGCTTCTATCTCTCTATCAACCTACTATCATCTCCCCCTATCTTTCCATATTCTTTATCACTCCCTATCTCTCTCTCTCCACCTTTATCTCTCTATTTCATTATTCATACCTCCCTCTCACTCTACCCCCACTACATCTCTCTTTCCATTCCTTGCTCCACTCTTTCACATCCTCTCTCTCTCTCTCTCTCTCTCTCTCTCTCTCTCTCCAACTCTGTTAGTATATGTCTCCCTCTCTCCTTCTATATCCTTTTTTCTTTATATTACCCCAAAACATACACACTCTCTCTCAATATTTCCCTTGTCACTCACTCTCACACTCCACTTCTCACTCCCTATTTATTTATTCTTCGATCACTCTCCCCCCCCCCTCCAACTCCATCCATATTTCCTCGTCTCTCTCATCATTACTCCCTAGCCCATTCTCTCACACCTCCCTTTCTCTTCCCCCATCACTCTATGCCTCTATCTTACTTTCTCTCCTACCTCCATTCCTCTTCACCCATCTCTCTCTCTCTCTCTCTCTCTCTATGAGTGTGTGTGTGTGTGTGTGTGTAACATTCCTCGATAAGCTCACATGAAAACTGAATGGAAACTATTCAAATCATTATTCCAGATTCCTCATTCACCATTAAATAGAATTTTCATTAGTACATATAGTAACTTTAGTATAGGAATATTAGTTTCATAACCATTGAAAACCATTTTCATATTATATTAACATAAATTGTATGATGTAACATCTCACCATTTATTGATTCCTTTAATAATATTAATTAATCACATAGTTTTCATTATGAACATCACATCACGCAAGGAATTACGTCATCAAACTAACACAATAATCAATGACATCATTGAACACCGATATACCATGGAAACCTCATCGGGTGAAAATGATAAAAAGTTTAATTTTATTATTAAACACTAGTGATGGTGTTCACCCCTCACTCAATTTATCATAATGGAGTCCATCCCATAATAATTATGTTAAAATATTAAAATTAATGTCATTTAAATACAAAATATCTAGCTTAAATCCATTACAATCATTATGATATCATTTACCCACTAATATTAAATCTTCATATCTTTGTGTCATGGTTCTTCCTAAAATGAGCCATCCTAAAGCTTGCACTTGTTTGTAGGGACAGTTAATTATTTACGTGCCACTATGTTAAGCACAATATATATTTTCACAAGTCACCATCATTTCGTGCTATTTTTGTCTTAAACATACATTGATGTCAAGGTTACATAAAGACCATACATCTGAAGTGATATAGAGATACGGGCGTAGCGAAACCATGGAACACCATAGTTTAATCTCTCCCTTACTCTAATTAGAATGACCAACACAGAAGATGAATAGAGAGGTTAATAGAAGTAGCACCTCTTTATACCATAACCATGTTACTTTAGGCACTAGTAGCCTTACACCTATGACATCAAGGATGAGAGAAACGAAAAAGTGGAAATGAAATTTATAAGGTGACTATAAAAAAAAAAGAATGAGGAGTAATGGTAAGAAAATGGTTAGGGTTTGGGGAGGAGAAATGAGGACCATTGGATCTCTTCATTGCATCCTATCCCTTATCAGAACACAACACAACATATTGATGTGCCCATCAGATGGTACCATTGGAGGGTATTTAAATTATAGGTACTTGGGAGGGGTAAACAATAGCTATCGATTATTTCATAACTTGAATGCATCAGGAATATGGTTTTACATGCAAATGATGCACTTGAGTAATCTAATAAAACCATATAAGACTGATTTTAGGTTAAATTATATAGTACTAGGTCCTCCTGTATTTGAAAGTTGGAATAGGGATTATTAATCGTCATCAATTATAAAGGTTGTGTTATCTTTCTTTGTTCAAGATAATTAATCTAGACATTTACATGGCCTAGGAGAATGATGATATTTACCATAACTTATGCATTGTATTATTAAATTAAGCCACAAATATCATGCAATCAAGATATAAATCTCAAGGTGACTTCAAGTTAGTATGTGAAAAGAAAGAGACAAAGTAAATTAGAAGGATGGTAGTTGTATAATATTTTTAATATGGAGTTATATACATGTATAAGTTAAATAAAAGGAAAGAAGAAAAAAAAATGTGGCTCAAATATAAGAGATGTGAGACCCGGGATCTTTGTCTTAGAGAAAATGAAAGGGAGATGATTTTCAATTCACCGAAGGTGTCCATAGTGCTTCAGCAACTGAAACTGGAGCTTTTGGAAATCCTATTTATATTCAATAAACCCTTGCATTGTTGTAGCCATGCCCACAAAAATTTGCTTCAAAGCCTTGCCAAATATTTGTTTCATGAACCAATACAAGAAAATGGTGTGCTTGAACTAAGTTACAGGACCGCAAGTCTGACTATGATCTCGAAGTAGAGTCTATAAATCCTCAACATCAATTTCCATTGTGCCCACTTGATGGTTCAAATCCTCTTCCCACTCCTCAATTAAATTATTGATTTCCTCATTTTTCCCTCATGTTATCTTGTAGATGTGTTTTTTATGATGTTGGATACAGGATTTGTTCCCATCAGTTTAGCTTCACAAGAGCTCGGTTTCCATGCCAACATGGTGCCTCTATGTTTCTTTCCACAACCCCTCGAGGTAGGGTTTCTATTCCTCACTTTCATTTCTCGATCAATGACTTTAAAGATACAATATGTTGAGATGGGAGTCTTCATAAAATGATTTTGCAAAGGCGGTAGGCTGAGCCTAGAGATGCTCAGAATCGAGATGTAACCACCACCCTACCCACCTATAATAATAGTAACAAAAAACCATAACTCCAAAAAATGGATGTGAGGGGCTTCCTCCCATCCTTTCCATAGATTAGGAATGTCACCACCTGAACTAAACAGAGAGCCCATCACCATTTGTAAAAACCAACAAGCATCACAAACCATAATTTGAACATAGATTTTATTTTAGTTCCTACCATCATGACAGAACATGTCTAGAAGCCATAGATGAGACATGACCAAATGCAAAGGTGGGTGAATTAAGGGGTGAAGTTCCTGGAACCCATAAACGGGTAGGAAAGGAACAGTTCTACCCCATCACACCCAAAAATAAAATAGAAACTCATCCTAAAAGAACTCAGTGGCACAAAACCCATAAACAAAACATTAAACAAACCATCCCCAAATCCATGCCAGGTGAGGCCAAGGCATAATAGTGATGCTAGCTTTATCATTTAATCCTTTGAATTTATTGATCTCTTGAGTTTAAAAGATTAATTCCTAGCCTTTATTAATTTTTTGGGTATTTTAGTCCATTGGGTTTATTTGATCCGTGTATTAAGGGTTACATATTACTCCTATAGATTAATATTAATCGGTGGCGCAATGTCACATTATGAAAAATATTATCTCAATACGAAAATAAACCATGGTCAACCATTGTAAATCATCATCAACCATAGCCGATCATGGTCTACCAAGGTCGAATATGAGATTGTGACAAAGATTTTCTCAATAAGAAAATATACCATGGCCAAGTATGGTCATCGTTGGTGCAACATTGCATTGTGACAAATATTATCACAATGTTTAAGTCAAGCATGGTCAACCGTGTTTATTTCATGGTTTATAGTATTTATGAAAGAGCTTATATACTTAAGGGTTTATATATTAATCTCTCAAGTTTATTATCATTCTCTTAGGTTTATAAACCCTTTGTTTTTTAGTAGTAATTCCTTGGTTTTATTTTTTCCTTCGATTTGTAATATCAATCCTTTGGGTTTATTGATATAAGGGTTCATACTCTAACGATATAAATAATTCGTAGGTTTTATAATATTAAATCTTTGTTTTAATATAAATCCATTATGGTTATAAAAATGGTCAAGCGTGGTCCAACATCACCTAGTGACAATATTTTGTCAATATGAAAATCAAACATGGTGGAACATCGCATTCCGACAAAATTTGTCTCAATGTGAAAAAGTGCCATGGTCAAGTATGTTCATTTTGTTGGTTTATTAATTGTTTATTAACATTTTGGGTTTTCAATATTATTTTTCTCTATTTATTGATTACTTTGGTTTATTAATATATATATATATTTTTAATATTAATGCCTTAGGTTTATAGTATTAAAAATGCTAACGTTTATTGATCCCCTCTATTTATAATACTAATAATCCCTTGGGTTTATAAAAACCCGAATACTAAGTATTAAATATTAGTCCTCGGGTTTAATATTAATACCTTATTTTCGAATTTTATTCCTTGGGTTTGCTGATCCTTTATGTTTATAATATTTATCTCTCAGGTTTACTACTTGATTTGATTTATAACGTTAAACTCTTGGGTTTATTAGTAATTTTGATTAATAATATTAATAATCACTTGTGCTTATCAATCCCTTGTGCTTATCATTAGTAATTTGATATTAATAATCAGTTGGGCCTATCATTAGTAGTTTTTAACTACAGTACAATGCTCAGGCATAAGATCACCAAATTCAATGCAGTAGTTTCTGTTGAGGTATAGAAGGTGTCTTTTAAACGGCTATTTATCCTACATTAATTATCAATCCAGGAATGATTTTTTATTTCAAGAGTGTACTCTATCTGACACTGTAATTCATTCTAAGAGTAATTCTTTGCAATATGTAGTACAGTGTTGTAAATACAAGAGTAAATGGATACTTGGAAATGAAATATAACTACAATGAAATGAAATTATATACTCTAAAATCCAATCATTAACTTTGCAATCATCAATCAAGGATGCAGTAATGATAACTCTTTCCTTTAGCAACTGATGCAATTGAAATCAAATGAAAACAAGACAATCAATCTGAGAACGAAGGTAGCAATAACCAGATGTCCTTTACAGTTGATGATATTTTATTAAAACAATTAAATGGAAATGGAAATTGAACTAAATCACTATTACTGCTGATGAAAGTAAACTAGGCAAGATCTCAAAAGAAAATCCAATTATTTTAAAAACTGAATTAAACTAATTAACTGAAATGAACATCAATCTGAAATTGATCAATAATAGAAAGGAACAACAAACTCTAACTAATGGAATTGAACAACACTTCTATCTAATCAGATTTAACAAAAAAACTCTATTGAACAACAAATCTTATTAAACAACAAAATGAACGGAACAAAAAAATAAATTGGAACAACAAATAGATGGGAACAATGACTACAATGGGACAAAAACTACTGAACAACGCGGTGCTGTTGAAGCATAACAAGAAAAGTTATACAGATATTACGATTCTAGTTAAATCAGAAAAGGAATAACAATGCAATTCACCAATATAACACATCGATATTATAAAGCAATTAAGCAGTAGACCATTAAACTTAAAAGCTGTAATGAAAAGAAATGAAAACCATGACAAAAAAATAATTGAAAGATAATAATACAAATAGCAGATAGATCCACCAGGGTCGGGCCCTTAGCCACCAGTGAAACACTGTTGGGTTACTCCAGAATCAAGAAATGGAATGGCAACTAGATCATGTATTAATCGAGAATAATAGCATTACAACAGTCGCTCGCTGATCATGAGAGTCAAATGTGAAATTACAGAGTTACAAATGGAGTTTCAATAATAATCATTCTTGTTTTTCAATTTCTACAGGAACTACCTTTTATAACAATTCAGCGGACAATACAAGAAACAACGATAGACTTTGAACAACCGTCCCTCAAGATCGAAAGATCCTGAGGGATTCTCTCCCTTTTCTCCTTTTAGCTAACACTTGGTCTTCTTAGGCTGTAGTTGTGATGTTCCTAGCCTTACTTTAGCTGTGCATTCTGATTTCACCCTTCTTACTTGGATACAGCCCTTTGCTGGAGGAACAACAGTTACTCCTGTTTTAGCTTTGCCTTTCAAATGGTGGTTTCCCACTTCATTTGTTTCCTGTTGAGAATAAAAGACAATATTTTAGCCAATTTTCACAATAAGCATTAATCTTTGCAATTCTATCATATTCCTTCAATATATCACCTTTGTAGAATAAAAGAGTTGTGTTCAAAGGAAAAAAAGTAAAGAAATACATGTTGAATTCATACCTTTTCCAATGCTCAACACCCCCCCGAATACCCTTTTTCATGTCCTCACGAAAACCATAGTTTACATGTAAATCAGTTAGGGAATAGGCTGGAGAGGGTTTTTCATTAAGAGTTCTAAAACCATGATTTGCAGCTAAACCTTCAAAGAGGTGCCCTCTCTGTCCTTTAAGTAATTCATATTTGACTTTATAGTCTGTTGCAGGATACCATATAATGGGACTTAGAAACCTACAACCTAGCCATTATGGGCCTTCCCTCAACATGAGGTTACTATAGAGAATCAAGCGGTCAGCAGCTAATCCAAAATTTCTATAATTAAATGGCTCTTTTTCCTGAACATTTCGATTGGAAATATTCCATTGGACTTTATCTGCTATATAGGCCTGGTCTCTAATAGATAGAAAATATTCTACCCCATCGAAGATAATTTCTTTGTGGATGGGTCCCAATGTTTGGATCACACCCTCCTTTGTCATTAGACTTTTTTGCCGACCCCATAGTTGTAATGGGTGTCTCAGTTCACTCCTAACCCAAAGGTCTAATTCGTTTTCTTGCCTCTGAAAATTATTATAGGCCTTGAGCCATTTCAGTTGGTTGATAGCAACTGAAATAAATGCTTGAAATTGTATATCACCCACAAAAGGGCTAGGATTTGTCTCCATTTCCCCAGCTAATATAAAATTTTGCAAATAGAACTCACAAAGAAAATGTTGGACTTTTACTCCATACATTTTGCAACAACTTATAAAATCATCTACAATGTTTAATTCTATAGTTTTTCCTGCCCTAACAGCCTTAATTTTTAACTGTAATATCTTTCTACTAAAAATAAAGCATAATTTTTGGCAGGGAATCTACATGCTAGAACATCTGTGTATAAGGAGCAGAGAGTATCCATTTGATTCTGGACCATTTTTAATGTACTCCTTACCTCTTCAACTTTATCGTCTGTCTTCCGACACTTATTGTAGGCTTCAGCCTCTGATGCACTGATGCATTTTAATTGTCGCTGTAATTGCTGATATTTCTTTTTCAGAACAATTTCTTCTTCAAGCTTTTCTCTCGCCTATGGAGCCTGTGCCAGCTCTTCTTGGAGTTTTTCTATAGTAGGTTCTATTAAAAAAATGTTCTTATGTTGGAAATCGGCCTGGGTGTCCTTATTAAAATGTGAAATGCCTACATTCTGTGTCTCTTTATCGGCCATACTGCTAGAGGATAGTGCCTCGGTCTGAACATATTTTTCATAGACCTATACATTCCCAGTTTGAGAAAATGCATCCATAGCAACTGCCTGCTGTTCCTTGTTATCGTGAATGAGTGTGGGCTTATTTTGAGTCTCCATGGTCCTTGTATTGTGGGGTTCTGTTTGGATCTCTTCATTCTTCATTTTCAAGGTTCTTTTAGAGACTTTCCCCTGTTTTAGCACCATAATCCTCTGCCTAAGTTGTTTTACTACATTTTGGAGCTTTTTCCATTCCCTCCACAACTTCCCAAGTTCATTTTTCTTCTTCTTATTATTGGAAGGAATAGTTGTTCCTTTTTCTGTACTTGGTTGCTCAGCTAGGTCTTGTTCTCCAGCGGTCGTGCCTTCGTCTAGGCTTACCTCTATGCTTTCTACTTGGAATATTTCTTCAGCGTTAACATGCTCCTGGCCACATTCCTCGGGGGGAGTAGCCCTAATTGGTTCTATTATTCCCTCAGGTTTTCTATTTGGAATAATTCTTCAGTGTTCACATTCTCCTGGCCGCATTTCTCAGGGGAAGTAACCCTAGTTGGTTCTGCTTTTCCCTGAGGGTTTCCTTCGTCAGGCATTTCTTCGGCCGTATCTTTGTTGATAACAACTTGTTCCTACAATTTGTCTATCTCAATGTTGAGGTTAAGAAGACTGTGAGGTTTTATATATTCACTCATATTGACCAAAATTTGGGCCAATTGGTCCTCCTATAATGGACTCTGTGGTGGGCTTGCAATAGAGGTTTCGGGAGGCTCTGCTTCCTCTCCTTCATTTTCACTGGTGTGATTACTTTCTTCCTCTTCACCGCTGTGGTGACTTCCTTCTTCTTCCTCAGTGTGATAACTTCCTTCTTCTCCACTAGTGTGGTGACTAGTGCAGGGGTTGTTCATCTTCCGAACTGGGAAATTCTAAGGGTTTTCTACTGCTACCCTAAATACTTCTTATCATTCCCCTACTTCTCCTAATCCTGTAGGACTGTCTGCACTTTAAAGGTTCTATTTATGTTCTAGTAACTCTTTTATGTTTTGGTGCAGGTAGAGTTGTTCCTCCGTCAATTGAGAATATCAATTCTTCCCAACTATTTTACTGCTTGGCAAGACTGTAACTCATTATAAATCGGATTAAACAGTGATGGCTCACCACCATGGATATATGAAGAGACTTTCTTATACTCCGAGCAACATCATGTAATAAGAAATTTAAATATGCAGGCATGTTTACAATACATTTTTTCCTTAATACTGCTAATAACTTAAGGTGGCGAGGTCTTACCACATCCTTTCTCCTATCGCATGTGATGTAGCTATACACTACTTTTGCCAGTTTTATCCATGGTTCTCCAAAATTTTAAGCTTGAACTCCTTTTCGTTTGATGACCAAGGTCTGCCCTTCCTCATGAAAAACGTTCATGGCTTCTTGAAGTTTCACTTTTTTATGGGTCCATATGGGTCCGTCCACTGGCAGACCAGATACCTCAGTGATTATTGCATCTGTTACTACTATTTTCCTACCTCTAACCATGGAATAGCCTTCCTGTAAGTTCTACAATAATTCAATGGCTACCGTTTCATGTGATTGCTGCAGTCATGTGAGGTAGGTAATTCATCCTACTTTCTCCAGAATTTCCCGTGCAACGTTGGAAACTGCTAGCACTTGTGGCTCAATACGTATTTCTCGTCCTCCCATCTTGTCTGCACACTGTTAATTCTTCGCAAATACACAGAAATGTAATGGAACAACACTTTGTGTATATCAGTACAATACTATTAAACTCTTACTATTTTCAAGGATTTGATGAACACATGGATTTGACCTACATGCAGGCATTAAAAGGCATCTGCATCCCCCTGAAATATAATAGGTCGTCCTTGACCGTCGAAATAGAAGAACAATGTACTGTGCAGCAATGGTACAGAAGTGAAAGGAATACATAGTTATTATATGATCAAAAAATTATCGCATTACTAAAATCGATGCATATCATTAAACTATGAATATATATGGAAACATTATGTAATGATTTCGAACATAAGGTAAATGATATTTGATGTGAAAAAATTACTTATGCGGTCATTACCCACATAAACTATTATGATCAATTTATAAATAAATTTCATGCATGATAGGTTCGAAACAAAAGGTTTTAGGAGGATACTCTCATTTGATATTAGATAAAGTTATAAGAAAAGCGTTTAACTTTTCTATTGATTTGTGAAAAATATGACTCCAATGCCATCAATAGAGCTCTGTTGCCCACAGGTGTCTATAACCTTGACAAAGTTGCTTTCTCACCCTTGGAACCATTATCCTTTATTTATGTCTAGGGAAGTGTTGTGTGATGTCATGATGGAGGCCACTGTGCTGGCTTGGGAACCAGATGAGTCACAATGTCATTCACCAGGAAGGAGTGAAAGGTGGATAGGCCGGCTCATGATGAGAGCTCCTATTCCAAGGACCTTTTATTTTTTCTGAATTTTCCATTGGATCATATCCCTCGTGTGGTGGCCATAGTGGGAATTACAATTCACTGCTTCCTTATGATCATGGTAGGTTGGCTCTTGATGAGACCCCCTATCCTCCATTTACCATATAATAATATTGTTGGTAATCTGGAGCGTAAAAACTCTGGTAAACTTTATAAGTATATATTATTATTGATAAAAGATGAGATATTTACAATGGGGAATCACCAAGGCTTTAAATATAACCTCATGGTGTCCCTTGGTGAAGAGGCATGATCTTTGATCATGCCCTTTCACTTAATAAAACCTAAGATAACTATATCTAACTAATAATTAATAAAATATACATAACATTTTCCCTCTCTTAAAGATGCTTTGTCCTCAAAGCATACGTAATGATGGACAACGTTGACGAATGCCTGGGTTTCTTGAGCGACGAGCTCTTACTTCCCACATTTTAAAAAGATCGTGGAGCATCTTCTCGAGTTCAATATTTTGGTGATGTGGATAGCGACAAGATTTGATATTGACAGGGTCAAGTCCTTTCTTGACTTCTATTGGATGTTCATGTTCCTTATTATGAGGTATTTTTATTGGCAGGTCTTGGAAGACTTTTTCATGTTTCCTAACTATTCGTTGTTCTTCTGGTGATTTTTCGTGATTCCTTTTTAGATTTAGAGGTAAGTTACCAACAATTATCATTTGATGCAACTTCTCCTCATCATCAAATGCTTCATTCTTAACAACCATATCTGCTTCATCACTGAAGACCTCAACAACTTTTGGAACTATATCAGTGGCTTTGGATGTGTTTGTCTCTTCACATTTTTCTTTCAATTCTGGGGATGAAACATTTTGTTATTTATAAGCATCTGCATTTTCATGGTTTCTTTCATTTTCAATGACTATGTATGTTGTTGCATCCGTGATAGCAGTCACGTTGAATACCAACATTGTTTCTTTTTCTGCCATTGGGTTTTCATTTATATAAACGTTCTCAATAACTTCTATTTTTGCATTACTGGCTTTATTAGTGGATTGAGTTGCATTTTCTTCTCTTGGTTTCTCAGCTCTATAATTTTCATGGTTGATCTTAGAGTCTCTATTTCTAGGTGGTTCAACACTATAGCCTTCATGTGAGCTGATTTCCAATTCAACCTCATTTAATTTCTCTTTTTTAAACATGTTATATTCATGATGATGATTTGAATTGGCTAAATTGTTCAGTTGAATATGTTCAATATTTGGGACTATTGGTTTTTTCATTAGATCTAACTTTTCCATAATGGCATTAAATGTATGAATTACCTTGTTAAGATTCTCCTTGGCCTCCATACGTTTTATCCATATTTCCTTTTCTATCTGATCGTCCATCGTCATTGATGAAGACATACCCCTCATACTCCTTGTAATTAGGGCTTATCCCCTTTTCCTTAAGAAGCTTGATTTTTTTGACAATTTTCTTCACTTAACATTTATCTTCTTTGGCATATGTCACTCACCACTAGTACCTTCTCTTGTAATGTTGTCTTTGAAAATATAATTTTTTTTAAATAATAATAATAATTATTATTATTATTTTATTATTTGAACTATATATATATACACACACACACACACACATATATATATATATATATATGGGGAAAAAAATTGTTAAATTTGAAAAGTCACGTTGTTTTGAAAAGGGGGAACGGGTTTTAATACCATGGGCAATTACCATGGGCTCCAAAACCACAAGCTTTTAAACCACGAGAAATTACTCTTCTCTTTTAACTTTACTTTGTCTTCACATGTACGTATATGTACTTCTTTATATATATCTCTCTTTTTACTTTTACTTTTTTTTTTTCTTTTGGAACTATTTTCTTTTAAATATTTTTTTATCCTTTTAATTTATTTCCCCCTTATGTTAACTATCCTTCTCTCTTAAAGAGGGAAATTGTGGTAAAAATCTGCAATTTTTTTTTTTTAAACAAATGTTGCTACCCACAAGCACTTGGTAAAAAAAAATCTGCAATCTAGAATTCTTGTAATTCCTTAATTCTGGGTGATCACACAGATCCTGAAGAGCGATGGCTCTGATACCAATGGAGCATAAAAACTATGGTAAACTTTATAATTATATATTATTATTGATAAAAGATGAGATATTTACAATGGGGAATCACTGAGGCTTTAAATATAGCCTCATGGTGTCCCTTGGTGAGGAGGCATGATCTTTGATCATGCCCTATCACTTAATAAATCCTAAGATAACTATATCTAACTAATAATTAATAAAATATACATAGCATAATCATATAGGGATTTTTTCTCTCTTTTTTTTTTTTCATGTAGCACTTCCCTATTTATGTATAGAGGATGGCTCAACACTCCTTAAGAGTAGGGATGGTGGAAGAAGTTTGAACATCTCAATACAGAAAGTATGCCCTTATTCTTATTCAATAAATAAAAATCAAAGAGAGTTATGAAGATTTAGGGAAGAACCAACATGATAAAGATAACCGATCATATTAATTTTAGTGAAAATAAAGACAACAAAGTGATATAAATGGTTGTGTCCTTTCCTTTTTTTCTTATCACCACAAAACAATTTCTTAAAAATGACAATTTCTCTTGATTTTCTTATACCAGTAACCTTTAATTTGTGTGTTCTTATATAAGTCTTATGTCTACCTTTCTAAAACGATCATGAGGAATTCACCAAAAATCCTCAAAATGTATCTAAAACAAGAAAAATGCACTAAAAAATTGTTGTTCCTTAAATGGAACAATTGTTGTTCCTTAAAAGGGACAACAAAAACAATCTGCGAAAATGTTGTTCCTTTTGAAAGGAACATCAAAGACAATCAACCAAAATGTTGTTCCTTTGGAAAGGAACAGCAAAAATAATTAACGGAAATGATGTTCCTTTCAAAAGGAATAGCAAAAACAATCAGCGAAAACTGTTGTTCCTTTGGAAAGGAACAACAAATATAAGCGGAAGAAATTTTGTTCCTTTGGAAAGGAACAACAAAAATAGGTGGCAAGACTACTGTTAATTTCGAAAGCAACAGAAAAAACAATCTGAAAAAAGTGTTGTTCCTTTCGAAAGGAACAACAAAAACAAGCGGGGAAAAATGTTGTTCCTTTAGAAAGGAGCAGCAAAAACAGGTAGAAGAACTGCTATTCCTTTGGAAAGGAACAACAAAAGAAATTGGCAAAAACTATTGTTCCTTTTTAAAGGAACAACAAATACACACGACAAAAACTGTTGTTCCTTTTTAAAGGAACAACAAATACACACTGCAAAAAGAACAACAAATACACAAGGAAAAAACTGTTATTCCTTTGGAAAGGAACAACAAAAATTAGCACATAAACGCTTTGCTTCTGAAGAAGAATTGCTATTGTTCCTTAAAAGGAACAACTTGAGAAATAAACTCTATACAGAAAAAACAAGAAAAGTAAAAAAAAAGGTTATGTACAGGTTTCAAAGTAAAAGAATTATTCAATGAATGGGTACTGAGGAGGAGTTATCTCCCTCTGCAAGAATCTGCATGGTAGAATATTCCTGTAATTGCTGGTAAAAGGATTCCCGATTAAGCGGTTTATGGTAAAGTCGTACTTGATGACTGTTTACTTTGAAAGAGTGTCCATATCCATCAATGGTAGTTAATGTGATGGTGCCATTGTCATGCACTTTTTGTATCTCATAGGGTCCAAGCCATCGTGTCTGGAGTTTCTCTAGGAAATCCTCAAACCTAGAGTCATATAGGAGTGCCCAATCTCCTTAGTGGAATATTTTCTGTTTAATGAGGGCATCATGCCATTTTTCTCTCTGTTGTTGAATTAACACAGTGTGCTGAAGATCTGAGAGTATAATTTCATCTAACTGATTGATTTGTTGTAATCTTCTGATCTAGGCTTCATTTAAGTCTAAACCCACCTGCTGGGATGTTCTTAATGTCTGAATTTCAAATTCTATTGGAAAGATGGGTTCTTTTCGAAATACCAATTGATATGGTGAATACCCAGTGGTATTTCTCTATTTTGTTCGGTACATCCACAAGGCTTCCAGCAATATATAAGCCCTATCACATCTATGTGATGCAACTATTTTTGTAAGTATAGATTCTATCATTTTATTCGTGCTCTCTACCTGGCCATTTTCCTGTGGGTGGTATGGGGTTGTGATTTTGTGTTGAATGTGGTAATTTTCTAATGTTGCAGCGATTTTGTTACCTACAAATCGCGGTCCTCGATCTGTAATTACATCCCTTGGGAGGCCGTATCGCACAAATATGTCGAAAAGGAACTGTATTACAGAGTTCTCTATAGCTCTTGAAAGTGCTTCTGCCTCAACCCATTTAGTAACATACTCTGTTGCAACTAGTATGTATGTTTTCTGATTTGATGGCGGGTTGATAGGACCAACAAAATCGATCGCCCAGCGTTCGAATGGCTCGATTACTAACTGTGGATTCAAAGGCATTTCGTCAGACTACCTAGGGCGACTTTCCCTTTGGCAACTATCACAGGCCTGTACGAATTTTTTAGCATCTTTAAAAATTGTAGGCCAGTAATAACCTGTTTGTAAAAATTTGTGACCAGTCCTTGGATCTAAAAAATGTTCGCCACAGGGCCTATCATGGTGTTGGGTGTGGAGCCTGATTTTCTTCCTGATTTAGAGATCCTTGTTTTAGCTGGATGTATACCCTAAGAAAATTGTACACCCTTGCACGTGGGGGGGTGCAGGGGGGACTTGTCTTGTAAAAGTATAGTAATTTCTTATCAATCTGGGCCGTTGATTAGGCAGATGATCTGATGGTAGAAGTTATGTTTAGTTTAGGGTTTTTTTCCCTAGAAGGCAACCGCTCACTTTTATGAGGGTATTGTATTGCGGCTGTGTATTATGTGTGTATTCTCTGAGCGGGAAACAGATAGGGAGACTATGAGAGAGAACAGAGGATATTACAGCGGATCTGCTGTAGGTTTTTTGTCTCTTCATTTTGATGGATAATAGAAAGGAAGGACTGGCTGTTCGGGGTGGACGTAGCCCAAACTGGGTGAACCACGTATATCTGTGTCTCTCTGGTTTTATGTGTTTTGTGTGATTGTATTTTCCGCTTATTTTATGTGTTACATTTCTCTGTAATATTTAATTTTCTAACACATGGCATGCTTTCAAAATATCAAATATTTCTTCCTCTCAGACGCATATCCTGATGTGCATATCCACTCCTGTATGAAATAGGTAGCCCCCAATCCAAGAGAATCAGGTACGACGTGGTACTATCTATTTTCGTTCATTGGGCGTTAGATGCTTAGGTAATTTACCTATTGCTAAATAATTTGCAATATCATCATACCATGGGGTTCTAGCAGTAACAACGAACAAATGTTCATCTCGGAAGTGATCCTCAACTGCTGCTGCATCTGTTGGTTTTGGCATCCATGACAGAAAATCAGCTACAGAGTTCTCTTTTCCAGGTCGATCCTTTATTGTGATGTCGAATTCCTACAATAGAATCAACCATCTTGTTACTCGACCATTTGTAACAGGTTTATTTGATAAGAATTTTATGGCGGAGTGATCTGTATATAAAACTACAGGATACCCAGTTATATAATGTCTAAATTTATTTATAGCATGAATTATAGCTAAAAATTCTTTCTCAGTCACAGTATAGTTTAATTCAGCAGGAGATAGATTTTTGCTAATATAATAAATTTCATATGGTTGTTTATCTTCTTCCTACCCGAGGACTACTCCAATAGCTGTGTCTAAGGCATCAGATGAAATTTGAAATGGTAAATCCCAATTTGGGCCCCTTAGCACTGGGGCTGTTGATAGAAGCTTTTTGAGATCATCAAAAGCATGGTCACATTTATCTGTCCAATTAAAATCAACATTCCCTGTTAGTGCGTATAAAGGTGTAGCTACTCGAGAATAATGTTCTATAAATCTTCTATAATAACCAGAAAATCCAAGAAAGCTACGTACCTCTCTTTGTCTGGTAGGAGTGGGTATTAGCAAAATGATTTGAATTTAGCTAGATCTACCTGAATTCTAGCTGCTCAGATATAATGACCTAAGATGAGTCCCTCGGTCATCATCATGTGACACTTTTCATGGCTTAAGCATATCCCGGTGTCAATACATCTTTGTAACACCTTTTCCAAAGTTTCTAATGCTGGTTCAAAATCATTTCTGTAAGGTGTGAAATCATCCATATATACTTCGTGCCCTTCATTTATTAAATCTGAAAAGATGCTGAGAATGGCCCTCTGAAATGTATCAGGGGCATTGCATAGGCCTGTCATGTCCCTCATTTTCACACACAATTTTTTTTTTCCCATTGTGTATATTATTATGAACTTCACTTGTACTAATATTCTCTATTGGTTTTGTCATATTGTGACACTTCTCTCTTTTACTAGACCCTCCTTTTGTTTTTCAATTTATGGCTTTATTAACCTTTATTTCTAAAGGCAGGGGTTGCCATTTAACACCAAGCACTTAACATGATAAATTTTGTTTACCATGATAATTTTTGTAACTATACCAATACCACTATGCATGATATGAGATGACGTGTATACACTTATTGCTTACTTGACCTTAGGTCATGGTTGAAATACATATCGTATGCGCATATAAATCTATTGGTTGTATTATGGTTTCATTTATTTTTCATATGGGAACTTATATATATCAACCAGATTCCATTATCGTTCGTATTATTGTAATTACTACGTCTTATCTTGGTTTCATTGATACCCATGAGGGTTCGAGGGTATACCTGAGCGACGCCACCGCACCAGTACTTGTCTGCTCTTATTTATTCTCCGGTTTAATGTTACGTCTTGTTAAATGGTCCTTCGTTCACTCCTCGGAAGATTTCATTGTACTTCTAGCACCTTTCCCTTATGAGGATTTAATTATGCGTTATTTTTCATGGCCTTTCATATGGTTGTTGATGGGAATGGGTACTATGGGATCGGCTTGTAAATCTTATCGCTTGTACTGCAACGATCTTGTTTTTTCAAGGTTCCTTTTTGTCTGGCCTTGTCCGGGTTTGGGCATCGCCCTCCACATGGACGGTGGGGATCCGCAATGACTTAGGGTTTGGCTCAATTATAAAGTTCAATTTGTCACTCTGCAACTTTCATTTGTCACCTTGTAAAATTTTTTCTCAGGGAACGCCGACGCCTTTCGACTCCTCTTCTGCGTTTCGCTTTGCCATCCGGCATGCTCTTACATGAAACTGTGTCGGCCTCCCAGTGCCAAGAGTTTAATCATTCAGGTGAATTCGTGCTATATCCTTTTGATCTTAATTTAGCGTTAATTCCTCCTCAAAACTTGTATAGTAATACATTATACTCTTCCTTTTTAATTTGTGGTTATGCTGATGTATTGGTCTTCGCATTTCTTTCCACATTTGCTATTGATGAAATATTTAGTGGGTTGATAATCTCTTACAATGTATCTCGGCGGGCTTCCTACTTTGGTCAAATACTCGTGTTTACAGGCGTCGTATTAACAACGAATCGAAATTTCTATGATGTATTATGGGTTTTTTTCCTCTTGAGTCAACATATATTTGACCTTTATTTTCCTGCCTGTGTCTGCAAGGCGAATACATACAGTTGCCGATCATTATTTGTATGGGGTTTTAACGAAATTGCATAGCGTCGCCGCTTTAGCAATCGCTATAAATTTGTGTTTTAATCATTCTGGTGTCATTACCATTCCTAAGTCGACGTGTGCTAAGTACTCGTCTCAGTTTGCCCTCTCTATAGGTTAGGAGATTCTCCTTAAAACTTACCTCCACTCTCTATTTTTTTTTTTTTTTCTTGTAACGCATCCAAGTATATCCTTGATGTTCTTGTAATGTAAGCAAATAGTTAATTTTCTATACACACATCTCTCCTACGCAGTGTATTGTCTCACTTCTGAGGTAATACTTTGTAAAATTATTGCATCCTAGTATGGATTGATTTCTACGTGGTGTATATATATATATATATATATATCTAATTATTCTCAGTTGCTTCGCAGAAGAATTTTAAGAGGAATTTGGTTCTTCCTACTGTCTCTGGGTAAGTCGAACCCTATTTGGTTCTCATAACTTCTTATATGCGTCCTTGTCAAATTATATTCATACATATTTACTTAATTCCCTCAATGTTTTTGCAGGTATGTTATTTACCCTGTGAATAAATAGTTGAGGACAACGTATGTAGCTTTGTTATAGAACCACTATAAATATTTGCTTCACGTTTGACACATGTCGGCATCTATCTCCTATCGGAAATGATTTTTGCCTCAGTTTCTTACTTCGCTTAGATCACAGATTTTCACAAGGATGGGATATCCTTTTTACTCTCATCCGACTTGATAATAATACGGAATATTAGTGGTTTAGACACCGAGTTAGAGGGATTTTTCCCTAACATAATTTTATAACTCATATTCATTTATAATTATTGTCTAGCGACGTATAAATGCTCTAGACTTTTATTTGTGTGCTTATTTAAATTTGTTTTTTTTCTACACAGATACATATAATGATAATTTGACTATCAACTACATATTGTTTGTGCTTATACTATGGGAAGTATACGACGATATTCATGGGTCTTATTTTAATGAATACCGCAACTCACTAGTTCAATTGAGGTTTAGTTCAGATGAATTCTTGTTTCACAATATTTTACTTCGGTTTCTCTTTACTATTCATGTTTTCTTTCCTGAATTAAATTAGTCAGCTTCTATATATATCTATATAGAATCGACCCTAGAATCCTGACATGATAACAAAATAACTCACTCTGGAATTATTTTTCATCCTTCACCCGGGCTTCTGCATGTACATGATTGTCTAAATTGCAGTTTCCACTGAACAAAGATTGTAGCTTTCCTACTTCTTTTACTTAAATCCCGCAAGGACATACTTGTTTTCTCTTGTACAATATTTACATATATCCTGGTATAAGATTATTAATCAAATTTTATTAATGATTTCTTTGGCTATGTTCTTATTCACTTCATAGTTATAGAGTTTGACTAGTAGTCTTGTTTTCTGCAATTCCTCTAACACTAACTGCTAATTTGACAGTGCAACCTTTCAACTAGTTAGTCTTATCAAAAGCAGACATAGATTTATAATAAACGTTTTCTATTCCAATTACAATTAATTTATCATAGGTACTTCTGGTTAATTATAATTTTTCTGCAACGGAGTAATAGAATTGACTACATGCCATGTAGTGTCCATAATTAACCAGAGACTCCTATGCTTTCTGTGTACATCCAGGCACATATCTATGTAGAACTTATCACAGATTTCCAAGGATTATTACAGTAGTACATATATGTTTAACTCTTTTTTTTTCATTTGTTTGCTGAATGACTATTTCTTATAGAAGCAGATTAAAGTTACATTAACTATGCTAGAGAAGCATTGTACACTTTCTCCAGATTTAAACCATCCAATGGTTTAGAGATTCTGGTTGAAAATATTCCCTAGTATTTTTTCCTACTACCATATAGAAGTTGGGAGAATTATTTCTTCTACTTAACTCTGTTAAAAGTAGGAAAATTCATTGCACATCACTTTCTCTTTTTTTTTTTTTTCTTATTCTAAATAAGTTTAATCTATTGATAGTCAGAAACTAATATGTACATCAGGAGTTAACCAGGTCTGGGCCTGAGGAGGCCTATAGAGCAGAAATTCAAAAACTTAGCACTGCCCGCAGAGGGAAACCAGTGCATACATAGATCCTTCAAAAAGACCCACACAGGGGCAATGTCTAAATCTAGAAAAAGCCTATAGACCTTTTGCCAAAACCAGAAAAAACACACATTGACATTTTGCATACTGAAGACAGTGCCATAGCAAAAAACCTGGAACTGAGGAGGATCACTCATCCGGTTCCTCTTCCTCGACCCTGCACCAAAACTCATCTGGTTCGCCATCAGAATTGTAGAGGTCCGCAGTTGAGTGAATGACCTTTTCTGCAGCAGGGGTGCGCTATCCATCGCCTGAATGTTGCTGGTGCTGAGCGTTTGCATTATCCCGGTCTTGAATTTCACTTTGCTGCTCTTCCTGTATCATCTCAATATCAACATTCATGCCATTGCCATGTCTATCAACTTCCTCGGTGTTGGCTCTGTTCTGTTCGGGCATATCTTCATCATTCGGCCGATCTAGACCAACCCGTCCTTCAGCAATGGGAGCCTCTTCGTTAGGGGATTCAAGGAACACAATGGTGACTATGGCTGTAATGCAAGGGCGATTCAGCGCACTTTGAAAAAAGAATTGCCTGGTTTGAGAGTGTGCCGGAGCGTTCTGGCAGTTGGTGTTCCAGTTCTCAGACCGAAGAATTCGAGCACGAGCAGCATGAGAGGTACTGGCAGAGCCAAGAAAGTCCGCAGCAGAGGTACTAGAGGACGGGGAGGAGCGCTTGTTCACCCTCCTGGAATAGCCACGACGGCACCTCATTCTGTGCCTTAAACGAGGCATGCTGTCAATCGTATCAGGAAAGCTGAAGGGATGCTGAGACCCAAGCTGAACGTTGGTCAAGTGAGAGAGCGGATAAGCGATGTGATCGCTGAGCAGATTCTCAGACCAAATCCCGGACTGACTCATACAATTACCTGCAATGGAGAAATGAAGATTGTCGCCAAGCTCAAGGCAACCATGAAGCCTGGTACGCTTGCCTGTGACAGTGCGCTCGGAGGAGAGCTTCACTGTGGGCGAGCAATACACCGCTGAAGGCCAAGGGAAGCAGCTATTGGCGTGCTCGTTCTCCATTCTGTATTCAAAGACCTCGAATCCATTTCCATCCCACCGCATTAACCTCGCCATTAAAGGAGTAGTGACCAGATCTTGTTTAACTTGCGGAGAATGATCTCGAATTTCGTTTGTAGAGTTGTGAACCGCACCCATTATGGTTTGACATAAATGCCTCACGCCGGAGTACAGTCTCCATCGGACAGTTGCAGTGCCATGAGGCCAACTACTTGCCGTAGTGCCGTCTGGCCACCAACTTGTTCCAGAATTAATCACCCGCATCTGGGTTTTCTGCATCACGATGGAGCAGTGAGTAGTATTCCTGTCATTGTTCCTCATTTTGAAGAATCTCAGGTGTGCCTGTGATAAGGTTGTGTTCACTGTCAACTCCAACATTGGCTAGGAGATCGGCAACTCTGTTCCCTTCCCTTCTGGTATGCATGAAAGTGATAGCCCTGTTATTGAGGATCCAGTCCTCAATGTTCTTCAAACGTGTTTCCAATCTCCAACTTTGGGTAATTTTCTGCGCAGGGGCTCCGTTGAGAAGCTGTTTGGCCATGTTAATGAGGATTTGAGAATCCCCTTCAATCTCCAGAGGATGAAGGTTTGATTGTTGAGACAGAATGAGACCCTGATAGAGACCTTCGAGCTCTGCCGAGTTGTTTGTGTCCCAACCGATCTTGCCCAAATATATGACTGAGGGAGTACCTTTGTGGTCTCTGATAATGCCTCCGAACCCCGCTTTGCCTGGATTACCTTTGGAGGCTCCATCAAAATTGAGTTTGAAGGCGTGCTCCTGAGGGGGAATCCATATTCTCTTGCTTTTTTCATCTTGAGGTGTTTTACTCCTTGGCTTTGAATAGTGTAGGTTAAATCCCCAATTGTCCCAGATGGTTTTTTCCTTGGCCGTGGTGGGAAGATCACTTATATCCCAGGAGCGCAAGTTGAGGGATTCTTCTAAGTTGTGATGGAAGGTCCTCCATATAGCTTCCAGAGGTGTGCTTTGGTCTTTGAAAATTCGTTTATTTCTCTCCTTCCAGATGGACCATAGAAGTAGCCCCGGGATAAGGCTCCAAAGGTGGTTGAGTAGATCACTGGTGTAGGGGTGCTGATGCCAGTCTCTTATGGTCTTGATTAGATCTTCTGACGGTCTGCAGCTGCGTTGGAATCTAAAACTGGCTTTTTCCCATAATTGCCTTGCTAAAGGGCATTCGTTCAGTAGATGTTTCTGCGTTTCCGCTTGGGCCCAACAATTGAGACAAATAGATGGGCCTTCAAAACCTCTTTTGATAAGGTTATCCCATGTAAGAATTTTTTTATGCCCGAGAAGCCATAGGAAAACTGAAACGTTTGGCCATATCCAAGGTTTCCAAATTTTATCCCATATAGGATCTTTGGGTCCTGGATCATGTGTTATTAGCCTGTAAGCTTCTTGTGAGGAGAAGGTGCCTCTGGGCATGTATCCCCATCTTAAAATGTCCTGATCAAGAGAAACTCTGGTGCATCGTCGTTTGAGCTCTTCATTAAGAGCTGCCTGATCCTGTTCCTCAATGTGTCCCACAATGTGATCCGCCAGTTTCCATTGTCGATATCCTGTATTTCATTAGCTTCCCAATATTGGTGAACCGTTTCTGTTTGCTGTCTGTCCCAATCCGGTCCTGGGGGGGGGCTGTAAGTGTTAATAATCTTTGGGAATTGATCCCAAGCATCTTTCCAGAATCTTGCATGTTTCCCATTTCTCAATTCCTAGAAGCTGTGCCTCTGGATCAAATGAAAGTGTTGTTTAGCTGCCATCCATATTAGTGAACCTTTCTCCGTGGGTGTGAGCCGTATTAGTTCCTCCGGAGGTCTATGGTTAGCATATTTTGCTGTCCAGATAGTGGCCCAAGGTTTACTGGGGGACTTTAGCCAATTCCACCAGATTTTCGCTCCCATAATCTCATTGTTGTGGGTTGGATCTCTTAATCCTAAGCCTCCTTGCACTTTAGGCTTGCAAACCAGAGACCATTTGACTAGAGCCCATTTGTTATGAGAACCCTTGGATCCCCATAAAAATTGCCTTTGCAGAGTTTTGATTCGTTTTAGTACCCACTTGGGAGCAGCCAAGATAGAGAAGAGATACAGAGGCAGGGCTTGTAGCACAGATTTTATAAGAATAACTCTACTTGCAGTGTTAAGAGTTCTGTAGGTCCAAGAGGAGAGGCGGGCATCGATTTTGTCAAGAAGATCACACCAAGAGGAATGTTTTAAGGCTGAGTCTATGAGGGGCGCACCAAGGTATTTCGAAGGCAAAGAGGCTATGGAAAATCCAAGGATTCGGGCAATAGCTTTTTGAGTGTAGGGAGGTGTATTGAAGAAGAAAAGTTGGGATTTGGAAAAGTTTATGCAAGCTCCTGAAGCATCCGAGAAGTCGAGCAGAAGAGCTTTAAGGCGAGTGGCTTCTTGCACAGAAGGATATCCAAAGACCATATTGTCATCAACAAATTGTTGGTGTGTGATAGCAGGGGAGTGGTGAACAGAGAGGCCCTGAAGATGGTGGGAGTGAAGGGCGCTTTTGAGGTGGCGCCCCAAGCCTTCTTCCATTAATACAAAAAGGAAGGGAGACAAGGGGTCCCCTTGTCTGATACCCCTAGTGGGAGAGAAAGGACGAGAGGGGATTCCATTGATGAGAATGGAGAAAAAAGCTGAAGAGATAAGATTATGAACCCATCTGATCCAGGTTGGAGAAAAACCAAACGCAAATAACACTTTCTGGATGTACGTCCAACTTAATCTATCAAAATCTTTTGATAGGTCAATATTAAGAATCATACCTGCTTGTTTAGTCTTTTTCAGGGAGTGTATGACTTCATGCGTAAGGATAATGCCGTCCAGAATCTGTCGTCCTTCCACGTATCCAGCTTGCTCCTGCGAGATGAGGAGAGGCAAGAGCGGTTTGAGTCTGTTGGCTATAACTTTGGAGATAATCTTGTATATTATGTTGCATAAAGCTATAGGTCGGAATTTGTCCAGCGTGCAAGAATCCTCCTCTTTTGGTATTAAAGCTATAAAGGTGGCATTCAGCGATGGGAGGAGCCAATGCATCGAGCGCGATTCTTCCACAACCATCCAGACCTCTTCCCTTATCAGATCCCAAAATTTGTGAAAGAAAGTGGTAGTGAAGCCATCTGGCCCCGGAGCCTTCCCTTCTTTGAGTTGTTTTACTGCCGTGTCGACCTCCAAGTGTTTAACAGGGCTGAGCAGGAGTTGATTGTGCTCTTCAGTAATAAGCTTAGGGATATTCTTAGTGATCTTTTCAATGGCCTGTGATCTGTCCTGTAGGGGTTCTTGATGCATTGCTTGGAAATGATTGAGGAGAACCTGTTCTATCTGCTCATGTTCTTCCACCTGCTCCCCTTCTGTATTCTTGATGAAAGTGATGTTGTTATTCATGCGCCTTTGAATGGTTGATCTGTGGAAAAATTTAGTGTTTCTCTCTCCCTCTTTCAACCATCGAATGCGTGATTTCTGCCTCCATAGGATTTCTTCCTGCTTAGCTCTTTCATTGCACATCACTTTGACTCAACGTAATTATCATATTATTTTTCACTACTGTTCTATGATAACAAAAACTAATTACTCATCAAAGCAGTGTGCATACCCCTTCTTGTAATTGACCAACCTCCCAACCTTAGAGTTCTTCTATCCTCAAGAGCTCACCCCCAAGCTGAGATACACTTCCTAGAACAAATCAACCTCTAATCTGTTTAGGAATGGTTTATTTAAACTTTTGCTCCCCAAAGCCTGTTTCTAATTCTGCGTCCAAAATCTCAGTATGCTTTTCTTCCTGTTTTCCTAGGCTTCCCTTATTTAGGGATTTTAAAAGTTGCTTTCTTCTTTTCACATCTTTTTACCTCTTCCCAACTACTCTGCACCTCATTGAGGAAACTAGATTTTCCTCAAAATATAATTTGGAAATAAATTCTTTCAAGGATTTTTGAAAGATTTTTGGGGAAAGTATTTTCCTCTATCCACCCTCATGGATTTAGGAAGTGATCTCACAATTCTCATTTGTTCAATCTGCACAAGATTATTTTATTTAATTTCTATAATGAAATATTTAATTACATTCACCAAATACTTATCCATTGGGGTCCACTCCCCTTTGGATTAAAGTTCAAATATCTAACTTTGAAAAAGAACATAACTAGGGGTGTTACATATTCCCCCTCTGAATGCAAACATTGTCCTCGGTGTTGCTATCTAACTCTAGAGTTCATTTTTTTTTCAAACAAAAATGAATATTTTTCCATCATTTCCGCTTCTCTTTCCCAGGTAGCTTCTTCAGCAGTAAAGTGCTTCCACTGCACCTTTACTCTTGCTACCATTCAATTCCTCAATTCAATTTCTTCCCGCTCCAATATTTGAAGCAGTTTTGGAAGGAACTCCCCTTTTGGTTCAACCTGTATCACATTCCAATCAACAATGTGAGAAGCATCATGTACATATCTTTTTAATAATGAAACATGAAACACAATATGAACTTTAACATGGGGTGGTAAGGCCAGCTTATAAGCCACTAGTCCCACCCTTTCTAACACTTCAAAAGGCCCATAGTATCTAGGCACCATTTTTGGACAACTTCCAGCATAAAGTGTGCTCTTTTTGGGTTTAATCCGCAAATACACATGTTCCCCCACTTCAAACTCTCGATGTACCCTTTTCTTATCAGCATAGTTTTTCTTGAGATCTTGTGTTGTCTTGATGTTTCTTTTTATTTTTTTAACAATTCTTTCCATCTCTTGTAAAGCATCTGGTCCCAACATTAGTTTATCCCTAGGTTGGATCCAGCTCAAAGGAGTACGGCATTTCCTTGCATAGAGTGCTTCAAACGGACTCATTTTTATGGAGGATTGATAGCTGTTATTATAGGAAAATTCAGCTAAATGCAAGTAGTCTTCCCATTTTGATGGCCTATCCATCACATACATTCTCGACATATCCTCCAAAATATGATTAGTTCTCTCTGTTTGACCATCTGTTTGAGGGTGATAGGCAGTGCTAAAATTCAACTTAGTGCCCATGCCTCAAAATAGAACTTTCCAAAAAGTTGTTGTGAATTTAGCATCTCTATCCGAAAAAATCATCTTTGGGACCCCATGGAGCCTTACTACTTCTTTCAGGAACACATCTGCTACTTGGGCTGTCCCAAAAGTAGATTTCATAGGTATGAAGTGTGCATCTTTTGTTAAAGTGTCTAGTACTACCATCACCGAATCATGTTGGTATTTGGTTTTGGGTAGCCCTGTTATGAAATCTATAGAAACAGTGTCCCATTTCCATTCTGCAATTGGCAAAGGATTTAGGAGTCTCGCAGGATGCTGATGCTCAACTTTAACCAGTTAACACTCCATGCACCTAGCTAAATATTCTGCTACATCTGTTTTCATTCCTGGCCAAAACAACTTCTTTTTCAAAGCTGTTAGCATTTTCTGATATCCAGGATGTCTTGCATAGGGTTGTTTATGGTATTCATCTAGGACCTATATTGTCAAAGATTCTACATTGGGGATATACAATCTGTTTTTATAGCAGATCAGTCCTTGCTGGTTTTGGGTGTATTCAGCCATCTCCTTCTTTAGTATTTTCATTTGTAGATTATTGTAATTTGGATCCTGGTCTGCTACCTTTTTCACGATTTCTTCTAAATCAAAATTAGCACTGCTTCCAAGGCTATTGATGTTTTGGCAAGAATTTCTGCTTAGTGCATTAACAATTTTGTTTTCTTTCCCTCTGATATGTTTTATGTCCATATCAAATTCACTCAGAAAATATAGCCATCTTGCTTGTCGAGCAGTCAAATCAGTTTGGTAAAAGAAATACTTAAGACTAATATGATCTGTCATCAATGTAAATTTATTTCCAAGAAGATAGTGTCGCCACATCTTCAAGGCATGAATTACAGCAGCCCATTCCAAATCATATGCACTATAGTTTTGTTCATGTGTCTTAAGTTTCCTAGACTCATATGCAATTACAAAATTTTCTTGTAACAGGACTCCTCCCAACCCCTCTCTACAGGCATTTGTACACACAACAAATTCTTTATCAGGATCTGCAATCTTTACTATAGGGGCTGTAGTGAGTTTTAATTTTAATTTTTCAAAATTGTTTTGGCATTGTTCAGTCCACTCAAACTTGACCCCCTTTCTCTATAGTGAGGTTATGGGATATGCTATGCCAGAACATATCTCCACAAATCTGCGATAATAACCTGCAATTCCCATGAATGATCTCACTGCTGAAACATCATTTGGCACCGGCCATTCTCTAATAGCCTTTATCTTTTCAGGGTCAACAGCCAACCCTTGCTCAGAAATAGTATGACCCAAGTATTGGATCTTGTCCTTATAGAATTCACATTTACTGAATTTGGAATATAACTGGTTTTCTTTCAGAGTTTGCAACACTATCCTCAAGCGCTCTTTGTGCTCCTCCTCACTTTTTGATTAAAATAAAATATCATCTGTGAACAATACTACGAATTTATCCAAGTACTTGTTTAACAAACTGTTCATTAAGCACATAAAGGTGGTAGGGGCATTTGTCAAACCAAAAGGTAGGACTACAAATTCGTAGTGACCATACATAGTTCGAAAAGCTATATTTCTAATGTCTTCTTCTTTAATTCTGAGCTGGTGGTAACCAGTCCTTAGATCAATCTTAGAAAATATTGAAGCTCCTCTTACCTGATCAAAAATATCATCAATTCGAGGAAAAGGGTATCTATTTTTAACTGTCAACTTATTTAGCTGATGATAATCAATACACATTCTAAAAGTTCCATCTTTCTTTTTCACGAACAGCACTGGTGCTCCCCAAGGAGACACACTCGGTCTGATATAACCCTTATCTAGCAATTCTTACAATTTCATTTTCAGCTCCATGAGTTCAGGGGGACTCATTTGATAAGGGGCTCGGGAATCCAGTGTTTCTCCGGACACCAAATCGATTGAAAATTCAATCTCTCTTTTGGGGGGAAGATGAGGAATCTCATGCGGAAAAAATTCCTTAAACTCTCTCACCACTGGAAAAGTATCCAGCAGGTTTTCTTCAGGTTGTTGTTCTATTTCTTCATCATGTACTGCATATACTTGATATCCTTTCCTAGCTGTCCTTTTTAGTTGTAGTGCTGATATTTGTCTTACAGAGATGGGTTTTGGTTTTCCTTTGAGAATAAAAGGTTTCCCTTCTTCATCTATGCAATGCAGAGTTTTATCCCAACAGTTCATCATAGCCTTTCTCTTTTCCAGCCATTCCATTCCTATCAAAAATTCATATAAGCCTAAAGGAAGAATGTTTAAATTCACCTCTATCTGAAAATAATTTAACTTAATTACTGTTTGGGGTAGTTTATGTGTTACCTTCCTCTTGGTTCCAATGGCTAACTGGACCAACCAAGATTGCTGAAATTTTTCAGTTTCGAGATTGCATTTTTCTACCACTTTTGGACTAATGTAACTCAAAGAAGCACCTGGGTCAATTAAAATAGTAACAGATTGGTCAACAATCTTCCCTTCCATTTCAACCATGGTAGCTTGGTGTTCTGCTTGTCGATTTTCCAAGGCTGCACTAATAGTGGGTATATTTCTTGCTATATCATTTACTGTGGTAGCTTCTCGATCTCTCATAATCATCTGAATGTTTCGATGGGGACAATCCCTCAACAGATGAGGTTCTCCACAACCCCATCATTTCAAAGGTTCCCTCATTTTAACTGTTCCTTCCTTCTTGTTTCCTTCAGCTAGTTGTTTGGAACCAACTTGAGACTGAGCAGTTTAACTTTCTTTTGGTTTATTAAATTTATTCCGCTGATGATCCCTGCCAAAGTTCTTCAAATAAGCTGGTTTATGTTTCTTTCCTTTCAACTCACCCTTTTTTACCCAGATTTTCCCATGCTCACCATTTCCCTTAAACTGTTGGTAGTACAATCTAGCTTTCCTCACAGCTTCATCCATAGTTTTTGGATTATCAAATTCTATTTTCTCCTTGTACACAGCAAGAAAACAGTTCGAAAACCTTTGTACCTTTGCCTTCTCTTCCCGAATATAAGGAACATACCTTAACAGATTTGTAAACTTGGTGAAAAACTCGTCTATGGTGACATGTCCTAGTCTGAGTTCATGGAAATCCTTCGCTTTATCATCGTAATAACGTTCGTTCAAATAGTGGTTCTTAAACTTAACCTAGAAATATTCCCAAGTAAATGTCTTTTCATCAATGGCATGAACCATTTTCGTCTCTTCCCACAAAAAGGTAGCCTTACCTTGTAGCTGGTAGACAGCTAATCTGGCCTTCAGATTTCTTTCATATTCATAGACCTGGAAATACTTAATCATGTTCAACAACTAGGCTTCAGCATCTTCCTCCTTCTCCCCATCATAGGAGGGTGGTTTGATCTTTCAGAATTCCCCCTGTAATTCATTTTTCTACTTATAATGATGCCTAACAGCGTCATCTTCCTCAAACTCATCATTCTTCCTCTTTTCGGAACCTTCACCTTTTGGCTGTTCCGCGAAGTTAATTCTCTGATGAGCTTTTCTTGCTCCTCACTGGCTAATGACAATCTGTCATTCTGGCTTCTTAGTTCAACCAGCTCTCGTTGCAAACTGTGCAACATAGCCATCATTGGAGCATTGGGATCTGGTGCATTATCTTCATCACGTAGATCAACATAAATTTCATCACTTCCAGTCATTTGAATTTTCTGTTTCCACCACACTGTACACTAAACAACATAGATCAGTAATAATTTTTTTTTTTTGAACAATAAATAACTTATACATTGAGCACACAACAACAATGAGCAAAACAACGACAACCCGGTTTATATAACATGGGCTCTGATACCATTTTTCATGTCCCTCAATTTCACACAAAAATAAATAAATTTCCCACTGTGTATATTATTATGAACTTCACTTGTACTAATATTGTTTATTGGTTTTGTCATATTGTGACACTTCTCTCTTTTACTAGACCCTCCTTTTGTTTTTCAATTTATGGCTTTATTAACCTTTATTTCTAAAGGTAGGGGTTGCCATTTAACACCAAGCACTTACAATGATATATTTTGTTTAGCATGATAATTTTTGTAACTATCCCAATACCACTATGCATGATATGAGATGATGTGTATACACTTATTGCTTACTTGACCTTAGCTCATGGTTGAAATACATATCGTATGCGCATATAAATCTATTGGTTGTATTATGGTTTCATTTATTTTTCATATGGAAACTTATATATATATCAACCAGATTCAATTTTCGTTCGTATTATTTTAATTACTACGTCTTATCTTGGTTTCGTTGATACCCATGAGGGTTCGAGGGTATACCTGGGCGACGCCATGGCACTAGTACTTGTCTGCTCTTATTTATTCTTTGGTTTAATGTTACGTCTTGTTAAATGGTCCTTCATTCACTCCTCAGAAGATTTAATTATACTTCTGGCGCCTTTACTTTATGAGGATTTAATTATGCGTTATTTTTCATGGCCTTTCGTATGGTTGTTGATGGGGATGGGTACTATGGGATCGGTTTTTAAATCTTATGACTCGTACGACAACGATCTTGTTTTTTCGAGATTCTTTTTTCTCTGGCCTTGTCCAAGTTTCGGCATCACCCTCCGCGTGGACGGTGGGGATCTGCGATGAGTTAGGGTTTGGCTCAATTATAAAGTTCAATTTGTCACTATGCAACTTTCATTTGTCACCTTGTAAATTTTTTTCTCAGGGAACATTGAGGCCTTTTGACTCCTCTTCTGTGTTTCGCTTTGCCATTCGGCATGCTCTTACATGAAACTGTGTTGGCCTCCCAGTGCCGAGAGTTTAATCATTCAGGTGACTTAGTGCTATATCCTTTTGATCTTAATTTAGCGTTAAGTCCTCCTCAGAACTTGTATAGTAATACAATATACTCTTCCTTTTTAATTTGTGGTTACGCTGATGTATTGGTATTCGCGTTTCTTTCCACATTTGATATTGATGAAATATTTAGTGGGTTTATAACCTCTTACACTATATCTCGGCGGGCTTCCTACTTTGGTCGAATATTGGTGTTTACAGGCGTCATATTAACACTGAATCTAAATTGCTATGATGTATTCTGGGTTTTTTTCTTCTTGAGTCAACATATATTTGACCTTCGTTTTTCTGCCTGTGTCTGCAAGGCGACTACATACAATTGTTGATTATTATTTGTATGGGGTTTTAACGAAATTGCATAGCGTTTCCGCTTTAGCAATCACTATAAATTTGTGTTTTAATAATTTTGGTGTCATTACCATTCCTAAGTCGACGTGTACTGAGTACTCGTCTCAGTTTTCCCTCTCTATAGGTTAGGAGATTCTCCTTAAAACTTACCTCCAGTCTCTATTTTTGTTTTGTTTCTGGTAATGCATCCAAGTATATCCTTGACGTTCTTGTAATGTAAGCAGATAGTTCATTTTCTATACGCACAAATCTCCTATGCAGTGCATAGTCTCACTTCTGAGCTAATACTTTGTAAAATTATTGCATCCTAGTATGGTTTGATTTCTACGCAGTGTATATATATCTCTAATTCTTCTCAGTAGCTTCGCAGAAGAATTTTAAGAGGAATTTGGTTCTTCCTACTGTCTTTGGGTAAGACGAACCCTTTTTGGTTCTCATAACTTCTTATATGCATCCTTGTCAATTTATATTCATACATATTTACTTAATTCCCTCAATGTTTTTGCCAGTATTTTATTTACCCTGTCAATAAATTGTTGAGGAAAACATACGTAGCTTTGTTATAGAACCACTATAATGATTTGCTTCACATTTGACACAGGTCGGCGTATATTTCCTATTAGAAATTATTGTTGCCTCAGTTTCTTACTTTGCTTAGCTCACAAATTTTCACAAGGATGGGCTATCCTTTTTACTCACATCCGACTTGATAATAATATAGAATATTAGTGGTTTAGACACTGAGTTAGAGGGATTTTTCCCTAACAGAATTTTCTAACTTAGATTCATTTATAATTATTATCTAGCGACGTATAAATGCTCTGGACTTTTATTTGTGTATTTATTTCAATTTGTTTTTTTTCTGCACAGATACATATAATGATAATTTGACTATCAACTCAATATTGTTTGTGCTTATACTATGGGAAGTATATGACGATATTCATGGGTCTTGTTTTGATGAATACCGCAACTCACTAGCTCAATTGAGGTTTAGTTCAGACAAATTCCTGTTTCACAATATTTTACTTCGGATTCTCTATACTATTCAAGTTTTGTTTCTTGAATTAAATTAGTCAGCTTCTCTATATATCTATATAGAATCGACCCTAGCATCCTGACATGATAAAAAAATAACTCACTCTGGAATTATTTTTCATCCTTCACCAGGGCTTCTGCATGTACATGATTGTCTAAATTGCAATTTCCACTGAACAGAGATTGTAGCTTTCCAACTTCTTTTACTTAAATCCCGCAGGGACATACTTGTTTTCTCTTGTACAGTATTTACATCTATCCTAGTATAATATGGTTAATCAAATTTTATTAATGATTTCTTTGGCTATGTTCTTATTCACTTCATAGTTATAGAGTTTGACTAGTAGTCTTGTTTTCTGCAATTCCTCTAACACTAACTGCTAATTTGTAGTGCAACCTTTCAACTAGTTAGTCTTATCAAAAGCAGACATAGATTTATAATAAACTTTTTCTGTTCCAATTACAATTAATTTATCATAGGTAATTCTGGTTAATTATAATTTTTCTGCAATGGAGTAATAGAATTGACTACATGCCATGTAGTGTCCATAATTAACCAGAGACTCCTATGTTTTCTGTGTACATCTAGGCACATATCTATGTAGAACTTATCACAGATTTCCAAGGATTATTACAGTAGTACAAATATGTTTAACTCTCTTTTTTTCATTTTTTTGCTGAATGACTATTTCTTACAGAAGCAGATTAAAGTTCCTTTAACTATGGTAGAGAAGCATTGTACACTTTCTCCAGATTTAAACCATCCAACAGTTTAGAGATTCTGGTTGACAGTATTCCCTAGTATTTTTTCCTACTACCATACAGAAGTTGGGAGAATTATTTCTTCTACTTAACTCTATTAAAAGTAGGAAAATTCATTGCACATCACTTTGACTCAACATAATTATCATAGTATTTTTCACTACTGTTCTATAATAACAAACACTAATTACTCATCAAAAAAGTGTGCATACCCCTTCTTGTAATTTACCAACCTCCCAACCTTAGAGTTCTTCTGTCCTCAAGAACTCACCCTCGAGCTGAGATCACTTCCTAGAACAGATCAAACTCTAATATGTTCAGGAATAGTTTATTTAAACTTTTGCTCCCCAAAGCCTGTTTCTAATTCTGTGTCCAGAATCTGAGGATGATTTTCTTCCTGTTTGCCTAGGCTTCCCTTATACAGGGATTTTTAAAGCTGCTTTCTTCTTTTCCAAGCTTTTTACCTCTTCCCAACTACTTTCCACCTCATTGGGGAAACTAGATTTTCCTCAAAATCTGATTTGGAAATAAATTCTTTCAAGGATTTTTGAAATATTTTTGGGGAAAGTATTTTCCTCTATCCACCCTCATGGATTTAGCAAGTGATCTCTCAATTCTCATTCGGTCAATCTGCACAAGATTATTTTATTTAATTTCTACAATGAAATATTTAATTACATTCACCAAATACTTATCCATTGGGGTCCACTCCCCTTTGGATTAAAGTTCAAATGTCTAACTTTGAAAAAGAACAAAACTAGGGGTGTTACAAGGCCAAAGGGTAAAACTCTGTAATAAAATGTCCCTCAAGATCAGGTAAGAGTAGTTTTGTCTTGGTCTTCAGGGTCAATCTGAATTTGATTGTATCCACTGAAGCCATCTAGGAAAGAAAAGAATTTCTTTCCTGCTAATGTGTCTAGTACCTGGCCAATAAAAGGAAGGGGAAAGTGGTCTTTATAGGTTTTTTTGTTTAGTTCTCTGTAGTATACACATTTCCTCCACTTTCCTTTCTTCTTTGGCACCACTACTAATGGAGATACCCACTTACTATCAGATATTGGGTATATAAATTTGACATCCAATAGTTTTTGTAATTCAGCTTTCACAATGTCTTTATGATGAGGGTTTAATCTTCGTTGGGGTTGGCGAATGGGTCTAGCATATTTTTCTGTATAAATGTGGTGTGTGCATAACTGGGGGTTAACTCCCCTCATGTCTGGATAATCCCATGCAAAATCTCCCTTACATTTTTTCAGTAATTGGACCGTCTTCTTTTCTTGTTCAGCAGTCAAATTTTTGTTAATGTTTAAGGCTTTTCCTGGCTCAATTTCTATAGTTTTTCTATTGTAAACATAAGTGATGGGTATTGATTGGTCATGAATGTATTTTAGGGGATCTTATTCTTCTTGATTATAAGATGATGCTTTGATCATGTGACATTGAAAATGGGATTTGATTTTTGGTTTATTGATGAAACTGTTAATAATGTCATCCTCTGTTTGGTATTTAAATTTGAGGGCATTTTCTATGGTTAATGGTGATCTAATGTTTTCCATGAGGTATGATACATGTTGTTTCTTTATTTTTATTATTGATAGGCTTGGCTAGGCTGGGGGATATAAAGCTAAATTCTTGACATAGTTCCCTGTAGTTATAGTCATGCTGCCATGTCGGCAACTGATGTAAGCATCGGCAGTTGCCAACCAAGGTCTACATAGGATCAACGGGTGTCCATCTAATCAGTTTTTGGGGTTGATAATCAGGAAGTCAGCAGGTTATTCCCAGTAGTCTACAGATACCATTACATCATGTAATGTGCCTTCTGGCTTGAATACCTATCGGTCAGCCAATTCCAATAAGGTTGTGGTTGGATCTAATGACGTAATGCCAAGTTTTTGGCAAGTGGTAGTTGTTATAATATTAATTGCAGCTCCCAAATCAACTAGGGCATTTGGAAATGATTGTCGATTGATTTGTACTATCACTATATGATTTCCTGGGTCCTCATACTTTATAGGTGCTTCCATTCCTAATAATAAGTCAAATAGAGTGTTGACTACTTGGACAGTTGGGTTAGTTGTTGTTCTCCTCTTGGGCTTCCTTATACATAGTTCTTTGATGGTTTTTGCATAAATAGGGATGTCTTGGATAGCTTGGAGGAGAGGGATTTTTATACACAATTTTTTTGGTTCTCCCAAAAGATCAAAATCAGGACATTCTATTGGGCGAGGTATGATTAATCGTTCTGGGAATGGTGGAGAAGAGGTGGTTTTTTGCTCTTGTGTTTGTTGTTTAACCAAATTCTCCTTGTGCACTGTTTTTTCTATGGGTAACAGGTCTTCAACTTGAACATTTTTGTCTCCCTCTATTTGTATTATGTGCCCAAATCTTAGTTGAAGGTCATTTCACTCCCTTAATTTAGTTTCTAGTTCGGGTGGTTCCATTATTTGAATATACTAAACTAGCCTATTATTAGGGTTTGGGTTGGGTTGGGCTGGGAGTTGTGGTCTCAAGTTGGTCTGGGGGTTTTGTGGCAATGTATAAGGTGTTGGTAGTGTAGGTTGAGGTAGGGGAATCGTTCTAGCTGGTTTATTTATCGATCTTTGCTAGTTTGACTTCCAGGTCTGACTCCGCAAGGTGGAGGGGGATTATTGTGTTGGATAAGTATTATTTTTCCAAAATGGTGGAGAGCAAGGAAATTTTTTCCAATTGGTTTGATTTGTTTGATTTGGCCATGGTGATGTAGGAAATGGAAATTGTGACCAATTGGGGAAAGGTGGCTGATTTTGCCACATTCCATTATATTGCTGAGCATTATACTGAGGAGACTCAAAAGAATAGGATGGATCAATTGGCATACCTGTTTGTCATGGCTTCCATTGTTGATGTTGATTGAGTAGGCATACCAATTCTAATTCTTCCTCCGCCTCCTTGTAAACTGTTTTCAATTTAGGGAGTGAGGGGAAACCTTCTGTGGAGTGATATTTTGTGCAGATAGCATAGACTTTGACTATATCCATTGGGCACTCTTTATGGTTGTGTTTCTTTCTGCATTTAGGGCAGAATATTGCCACATTTTGTTTTTCTTTTGCTTGCTTTTGTTTGGCTTTGATAATGTCGAATTGCGCTGTCAGAGTCCCTAGAATATCCATTTTAAAATATTCTAGTAGATTTCCAATTTCTGTGTAGGTTATACTTTCACCAAAGATCTTACTATCCCTTGTGATCATATCCTGTTCTGCTGACTTTAGCCTTGTGCTGCCTCTCGAACTCTTGATACATAAATCAATAATTTCAACAAAATTTTCGTGATATATATCACCTTTTCCCATGATGTCTAATGTTTCAACCCATTTTTCCTTCATCCCTTTAAATAATGTAGTTTCTAACACATTATCAGGTAAGGGTTGAGATGCATAAGGTGATCTCTAGAGGTTGTATTGAAAGCGTTCTACATATTCCTCAAGTTTTTCATTGGGTTTTGTTGTCATCTGAAATATTTTGTCTTTAATTCCCCAGACCTACAATAATCTTGATATTTCTTTAGAAATGTATCTTTCATCCCAATCATTTATAACACCTCCACCTAACCCCATAAACCATCTTAAATCTGCTCCTTTTAGTGTGGAGGGAAATAATTTTAGCTTTTGGGGGTCGGTGGTATAGTCATACCCTCGTCATAATACATCAAATTCAAATAGAAATTCATCTGGATCTTCTGATGTTAAACCATGAAATGTAGGAATATGTTGGAGGGGAATGGCCTTCATACGTGCATTAACTGCAGTGTCCACAATGGGATATTGTTGTGTGGAAGTTTGATGTGTTTGCTGGTTCTGGTTCTGGGCCATTTGATCAAATATGTGCCAATATCCTTCTGGGATTTTTAGGGAATTATACTTAGACTGACTAGAAGGAATAGGAATGACTTTGACAACACTCCCTTGATCTAGAATAATGGGTGTTCCTTGCTAACCTACTATCTGAGGAGATTCAGGTCCTTTAGATTTGTTTTGAATGATGTTGAAAACCCTTCCCTTATCTGGACTTCTCACTATTTGGATTACTTCAAGAGGAGATTTTGGTTCCTTTGTTTCCCTTGTTTATCCTTCTCCTTCGTAGAGATTACTAGAGTTCCCTTCTTGCAGAGAAATTAGGCAAGATTTTTCAATTTCTTGAGAATCTTGCTCAATTCCTTCTGTTTGGCTATGTACCTCAGCAAAGGCTACATATGGTGATTATGTGGCCAGAAGGGAACTAGTAGGTTGTCTAGAAGTAACTTTTCTACGTCCTACAGATGGCTGATATTTGTCTTTGTTTAGGATTTCATTGATGAAACTTCTTCGCGCAAGGGTCACCGGTCCCTTATGTTTTTCGGGTATAGGAGGAATTTTGTTCTGTTTAGGTTTTCTATTCATTCCAAAAAAAAACACAAGCATTCCTTCCTACCTGAAAATTTTCACTCAATTCTGCTGTGAAGTAGGCCGATGAACAAGTATGTTTCTTACTCGGTATGCAGGTTCTTACCTTCTGTCTTTAATACCCATTTATTCCCTAGCAGAAAGAAATCAAATATGCATCACTCTTTCTAAATGGAATACACTCTCCCCAACAACGGTGCCAAAATGTTGGGGTATAGAAGGTGTCTTTTAAATGCCTATTTATCCTACATTAATTATCAATCCAGGGAACGATTTTTTATTTCAAGAGTGTACTCTGTCTGAGGTTGCAATTCAATCTAAGAGTAATGCTTTTCAATATGTAGTACAGTGTTGTAAATACAAGAGTAAACATATGCTTGGAAATGAAATCTAACTACAATGACATGAAATAAATCCAATCATTCACTTTGCAATCATCAGTGAAGGATGCAGTAATGATAAATCTTTCCTTTAGAAAATAATGCAATTGAAATCAAATGAAAACAATACAATCAATCTCAGAACGAAGGTAGCAATAACTAGTTTTGATTTACAGTTGATGATCTTGCATTAAAACAATTAAATGGAAATGGAAATTGAACTAAATCACTATTACTGCTGATGAAAGTAAAATAGGCAAGCTCTCAAAAGAAAAACCAATTCTTTGTAGAACTAAATTAAACTAATTAACTGAAATGAAAAACAATCTAAAATTGATCAATAATATAGAGGAACAGCAAAATCTAACTACTCGAATTGAACAACACTTCTATCTTATCGGATTGAACAAAAAAACTCTATTGAACAACAAATCTTATTGAACAACAAACTGAATTGGAATAGGAAATACATGGTAATAGTGATTGCAATGGGACAGTGACTGCTAAACATCGTGGCTCTGTTGAAGCATAACAAGACAAGTTATACAGAGATTACGATTCTAGTTCAATCAGAAAAGGAACGGTAATGCAATTCACCAATATAACACACCGATATTATAAATAAATTAAGTAGTAGATCATTAAACTTAAAAGTTGTAATGAAAACAAATGCAAACCATCACACAAAAATAATTGAAAGATAATAATAAAAACAACAGATAGATCCACCAAGTCTGGGCCCTTAGCCACCAGTGAAACACCACAGGGTTACTCCATAATCAAGAAATGGAATGGCAACTATATCATGTATTAATCGAGAATAATAGCGTTACAATAATCAATCGCTGATTACGAGAGTCAAATGAGAAATTACAGAGTTACAAAGGGAGTTTCAATAATAATCATTCTTGTTCTTCGATTTCTACAGACACTGCCTTTTATAACAATTCAGTGGAAAATACAAGAAACAACGATAGACTTTGAACATCTATCCCCCAATATCGAAATATCCTGAGGGATTCGCTCCCTTTTCTCCTTTTAGCTAACACTTGGTCTTCTTAGGCTGTAGCTGTGCTGTTCCCAACCTTACTTTAGCTGTGCATTCTGATTTCACCCTTCTTTCCTGGATATGGACCATTGTTGGAGGAAGAGCAGTTACTCCTATTTTAGCTTTGTCTTTCGAATGGTTGTTTCCCACTTCATCTGTTTCCTGTTAAGAATAAAATAAAATATTTTAGCTAATTTTCACAATAAACATTAATCTTTTAAATTATATCATAATCCTTTAATATATCACCTTTCTAGAATAAAAGAGTTGTGTTCAAAGCAAAAAAAGTAAAGAAATACATGGTGAATTTATACCTTTTCCAATGCTCAATAGTTGCAATGATACATTTCCTACCTTCGCTGTAAGATATCAAAGAAAATTCGTCCATTGCAGTCCCCACTAACGCCATAAGCCACACGCTGCCCATAACCTATTGTTCCATCGCCATTTTCAATCTCCCATGGTAACTAGATATCTACTGCTAACACTGGTTCCTCGATCGCTTGATTATTGCTTCTGTTCATTCCCCTCTCTTCCCACCTCTTTATACATATATTACTATGTCACATCAGGAAATAACCGTTTGGAGAGTTTTTTGAGGTGAAGGTCATTCATATTTTCTAGAACGCTACTAATTTGTTCATATATTATTTGTACAACTATTTCTCGCCCACATATCTTAACCAAAACGTATTTTATTCGAAAATTTTGCAAACAGATTGATCATCCATTATCCAAATAAATTTTTATTTGATTGTACATTAAAATACAAAAAAAAAAATATTTCAAAATTTTTACTATATGGAATTTATAATTAATATTAAAAAATGAAGAGTAATATAAAAATAACTTACGTATCTCCACAATTTGTTTTATGTTATAAAATAATTTTTTATTTAAAATTTATAAATAAATAATACTTAAACTAAATATAATTATAATATATAGTATTCTATATTTTATATGAAAATTAGAGTATATATATATATATATATATATATATATATATATATATATAGTGAACATATATTGGAAATGATAATATCATAGAACAATATTATTTTTGGATGGAGAAAATAATTCTCTACAATATAACATATTTAAAATCTATTTATTCAAGAGGCTTGGTAAATATATCTTCTAACTTTAGTCATTAATGCAACATATTTTCACCTCCCGCCCTATTGATCTCTACAATGCCTCACTAATATGTGGAGTTTTATGTCTACAATGCCTCACTTATTTGTGGAATTTAGTCAATTTAGTGGCTAATGCAAGGGATATTGCTCAAAGTCATGCTTGATTCATAAATCCAAAAAAATATTACAATCTAAGGGGTTGGAAAGATCCTTCAGCTATCAATTTCAATTTCTAAGGATAAGGTAGAATCCATTTTTAATTTCTAGATATAATTTATGTTTAAAAATCTAATCATTTGAGCTACTATTCTTGTCTAATGATAAGGTAGAATCCATTTGTAATTACTAGCTATAATTTGTGTTTAAAAATATCATCATTTGAGCTGTTATTCTTGGTTGATGTGATCCTATGTTTATGGATATGGCTCAATATGAAATGATATATATGTAAAATTTGTAAAATTTCATAGGGAAGAAAAGGATTGGAGGGGTTGGTTTTTGGAATAAAATATATTTCTCCATACTTGTGGATTTATCTCATTCTCTATAGAAATTGATTTCTAAGCTTGTTCTCTTATTTTTTTATGCAGGAAATATAAAAATATTTGTTTTCCATCAATTTCTCATTTTAAACTTTAGTTTGCAAACATTAGAAAAATAGTAGTTGGAGGAACCTTAACCTATTTTGCTCCTAGATTTATGAGGAATTGAAAAAGAATTTGAAGATTCTTCTATGTGGCAGAGGAGGGTCTCGAGAGTTTTTTTCTATGAAAATTATTGGTTGAAGATATTCTTTGAGTTCTCTAAATTTTTTTCTTTATAGGATTGCACCTAGATTCGCCAAATCTAGGTTTCTAATGGTTATGTAATTCCTACGTGTTGGGTATGCTGGAGTGAAGGGTCTATCGCATGAATGCAACCAAGTCAAAGAAGAGGAGTCAATGATTCCAAATAAAATAGATGATAGGTCAATTATATATATATATATATATATATATATATATATATTTATTTATAAAAATATATCGTAAATGATAATATACTTAAACAATATTATATGTATTGTAAATGATAATAAAATAGAATAATATTATTTTTGGACGGAGAAAATCATTTTCTACAATATCACATATTTAAAATTTAGTGATTCAAGGGGTTCTGTAAATATATCTTGTAACTTTAGTCATTATGTATCATATTTACACCTCATGTCCTATTGATCTCGACAATGTATGAGCTTTTTTGTGGCGAATGCAAGGGATATTGCTCAAATTCATGCTTCATGGCTATTTATGAAGAAAATCCAAAAAAATCTTATAAGCTAAGGGGTTGGAAGGATCGTTCAAGTTTCAATTTAAATTTAGAAGAATAAGGTAGAATGCATTTGTAATAGTTATATATAATTTGTTTTTATTTGGTTTAAAAAATCTCATGCTTGAGCTTTAAGCTATTCTTGGTTCATGTGATCCTATCTTTATGGTTATGTCTCAATCTAGAAATTAGTTTTTGTCTCAATCTGGAATTGTGATCCTATTCTTGGTTGATGTGATGCTATGTTTGTGGTTATGTTTCTCAAGGGCCTCCTCAAGAAATATTTTGATAGGATCTATTGCTCCCTCATATTTCTTTTCTTCCACCATGGGGTGTCATCAGGGTTTACGAGGCTGATCTTGCAGGGGTTCAACCAGATCAAGTGCTAAATCCTTATACCCTAACCTTATTAGGTACATGCAACGAAAAAAAAGAAAGAGAAGACGTGTTGTGATACCACTAATGTAATAAAATTCAAAAGTAGACATAAACAAAGATGTAGCAGAAATAATAATTCATTTCATTAATATCAAATAACTTCAATATGTTTACAGAAATAATGGAAATAAACTAGCTAGGGTGATGGTAGCTTATCTCTAAGAAGAGGTGTGGTGGCTACATGCCTATGAACTATGTTACAATGAGGCTTGAAGGCCTATTTATTTTTGTGAAGCAATGCAAAAACTCTAAACATCCCAAAACCTAACCATAGGATATGAAGTGTGAAAACTATGGGCCCCGTTTGAATAAATTGGTGTTTCAACTTCCCGGGGACCTAACTTTGGAATCATACCTTGTTATAAAGATCTATCTAAGGAGTACAACTTTTGGTGGGAGAAAAATTGGTCCATGGACCCATGTCGCTTTCGGTTATACCAAAATATGTCGTTTAGTGACTCAAAGAAACTCCGGAAGTTGAGGAATCGAACAACTTCTAAAAATAGTAAGTTGTGCCGAAACTGAAAAACTAAAAGAAACAATGGTGGGGGTTCAAATGGAATATGTGGATGGAAACCAATATCCACGTGGCTCATTAGGGCCTCCAAACGGGTCTGAATGTTTAGGAACCGACGACTTGCTAAAAATAGTAAGCTTTGATGAAAGTGAAAAACTGAAAGAACTAATGGTGTGGGTCCAAATGGAATAGGTAGGTTGACATCAATATCCACCTAGATCACACATCCAAAGATAAAACAACTTGTCCTGAAAGAACTCAGCAACAAATAACACATAAACAAAGTACTAAAAAAACCGTCCCCAAATCCATGTGAGGTTAGGCCAAGGAATAATAGTGATGCGAGGTTTATCATTTAATTTCTTACATTTATTAATATTTTGAATTTAGAATATTAATTCGTAGCCTATATTAAATTTTTTAGTTTTTTATTCCCTTGAGTTTATTAAATCTCAATATTGAAGTTTAAGTATTGGTCCTATAGTTTAATATTAATCGAAAGTGCAATGTCACATTATGACAAAGATTGTCTGAATATGAAAATAAACCATTTTCAACCATTCTCAATCATCATCAACAGTTGTCGATCATGGTCTACGATGGTAAAATGTCACATTGTGACAAATATTTTCTCAATATGAAAAGCAACCATGGCCAACTATTGTCATCCTTGGTGCAACATCGCATTGTGAGAAAGATTATCTCAATGTTTAAATCAAGAATGTTCAACCATGTTTATTTCACATTTTATAGTATTTATCTAAGTATCTATATACTTACGGGTTTATAATATTACTCTCTTAGGTTTAACATCATTCCCTTCGGTTTATAAATGCTTGGCTTTGTAGTATTAATTCATTAAGTTTATTATTTCCTTTGGTTTGTAATATCAATCCTTTGGGTTTAATGATATAAGGTTTCATATTCTAAAGATATAAATAAATCATAGGTTTTATAGTATTAAACCTTTGGATTAATATAAACCCCTTATGGCTATAATAATGATCAACCATCAAAACATTCTGATTGGGAATAGGTGGAGCACGCGATGGCACCTAGGGTTTCTTCTGCACTGAGCTTCCATGCCGCCACCCTGTCCTCGCATAGCCATGATCATTCACGCAGATGCGGAGTGCCAGTTTCTTCCGTCATTTTTGACCCTCGTGTACTCCTTTCCCCTCTGGGTGCTCACTTCCCTCTACACTGCTTTGCTATGGATAATAGCGAAGCTAGGAATTGGCCCTCTGCAGCTGCGTTTTGTAACAGCAGCCCCCTTCAGGTAGAAGATGCAAGGATTAAGAACGGATCTACAGAAAATACTCCATCTTCTCCTCAGGCTGCAGCTCTTGGGAAGAAAGACTATGCGTAGAAAGGCTTCTCAACCCCTTTTGAATCACTTCTGCCTTCCCAGAATCATCGAGACTCTGTCTTTCATACTCAGAAATATTTGTGCTATCTCGATTTTCTTGGAAGGCGCACCTGGGAGTTCTTATGGGCAGAAAAAAATAACCAACTCCATAGCCATTGGACTCTCCCCACAACTTCTCTCAAGGCCCAGCTGCAAGTTTAGGAGAAGGTGGATTACCAGAGTACCAGCTTCCTCTCGTCTCAGATATGCAGAGGCAAGAAGAAGTCTGATCACTCTGCCTCATTTCATATCCAGATCTTGCTCCTTTCTGGAAAAGCCATGCTAAAATGGGTGAGCTCTTCGGATCTTGTGCAGGACCTCAAGAAAAACCTTGAATATAGGCTGGGGATTCCTTATGCATCACAGCGACTCCTCCACGAAGGTAAACAACTTGATGATCTTTATCCCCTCTCTTTTTACAGTATTAAAATAAATGCATCCATCATTTTCACCCTTCGCTTGAGAGGGGGAGCTGTTGGAAAGTCAACTACAGCTGCGGCTTTTTTGTACAAAGATGTTGTCCATGCTTAGATGCCCAAGAAAACTGCTCCACCAGCTCAGGCTCCCAAGCCTTTTTGGGTGGACAAACTGGAGGAAACCCCCTCCATTGAAATAATGCATCAAACGCTGGATGAGAAAATCCAAAAGTATGCAGAGCATGCCATTATTTGCAGATTTAATGGACTATGGCCACGCATGGTAGACCTCTACCAATGGATTCACTCTAACTGGACCAACAATTGCAAGGTTCTATTCTGCTCAAAGAGATTCTTCATTGTAGCGTTTTCTTTCAGTGAGGACTACCAAAAAGCATTAACTGAAGGCCCATGGTTCTGGGGCTCAGCAAGTTTATTCCTCACCCCCTGGTTCCCATATTTCGATCCTTCTATAGCAGTCATCACCAAGCTCCCCATTTGGGTTAGACTTCCTAATATCCCAGCGCATCTATGGCACTTTGCTATATTCCAAGGGATTGGTAATACTCTAGGCCGTTTTCTTTCCACAGATACCTCTAGGGGGAAAAGGGCATATACACCTTCGCTAGAATATGTGCAGAAATAGACATGAATAAAGGTCTACCTGATCAGATTAATCTCAAAATTGGAGACTTCCATTGGACTCAGACCCTGGATTACGATAACACAGCCTTTCGTTGCTGGCATTTCCATCATACAGGGCACCTTCAGAGCTCTTGTCCCACGATGCCTGCCCAAAAGAAAAAAGCCAATATTAAGCCGAAATCCAAAAGTTGGAAACCTCATGATCCTCCCCCTATGGATGATATTGATTCCAGCTTAGATGAAGAGGATCGGGTTGTAGAAGGAATGGACACAAAGCCGTCGTAGGATCCACCATCGGCAAGTCCTGAGGAATCTAGTTTTCCACCAATCTCACAGAAAATAACTCATGAGTCCTCTCCCTTGGATTCATACAAGGAGACCTCTCCGTCTACAAAGCTCAGTCTGTAAAGCATGCCAGATCCGCAACATCATCTTGGCTGGGTCCAAGTTGGTAAAAAGAAAGGGAAAAAATGCCGAATAGTTGATTATACCCACATTGGGTAGAATCCCTTGTCCAGTTCTTGTTTCTTTGTTTTTCTTGTTACTTTTTGCTTATCACTGCTCTCTTCATGGTTTCTCTCAGGGGCCAAGGTGGATAGTTTATCCTTTCCGACTGCCCTTTTTCTTTCTTCTCTTGGTTGTAACTTCATTTTGTACCATATGCTCTCTTAATAGAATTAGTTTTACGAAGAAAAAAAAAATAATGGTCAACCATCGTCCAACATCATCTAGTAACAAATATTTTGTCAATATGGAAATAAAACATTGTGGAATGTTGCATTGAAATAAAGGTTGTCTCAATATGAAAATGGTTCATGGTCAAATATGTTTATTTGTATTGGTTTATTAATCGTTTATTAATATTTTGGGTTTTTAATATTAGTTTCCTCTTTTTATTGATTCCTTGGGTTTATTAATATTTTTTTAATATCAATGGCGTAGGTTTATAAAATTAATAATGCCTTAACTTTATTGATCCCCTCTATTTATAACAATAATAATCCCTTGGGTTTATAAGAATAATAATGCACATAACCAGTTACATCATAAACCTTCTTTCTTCAAAAGACCCATGATTAATAAATTCTTGTTTTCATATGATTCCTATATTTACAATAGAAAGTAGATATTGAGACTCATATAATCAAGAAAAAATAAAAAATAATCCAAATACTTCTATATATATAGACAATAGGAGTTACCAGAATCTTCCATATTGATGAACTATTATCCTAGTAATTGACCTTGAGTTCATGAATCATTTAATACTAGGAAACAAATAATAATTTTTCACAATTCCATATCCTTAATCCCTAGTAGAGTCTTGTTAAAAAGTTCTTAAAATCTTTATCTATATGGGTCCAATATTTATTTCGCACCATAACCTCATTTTTATTTCCAAATTTCCACTCTCCCACAATATTTTTTACTAAAACATATTCAACCCGTGAAATTTCTCTAGAATAAAGATCATTCAAGTAATACAAATTCCTTGTAGGATGGAGGATTTTTATTTTTTTGTTTCACTATCCTTTCCCGGATCAGAACTAATTTTAGCCTAAATAACCATTTGGTGGCTCCTATTGTATTTCCAAAAATAAAAATAAGTAAAACACCATTATTTGATGAATAGCAACAAATATTTACCAAAAAATAAAAATTTTCACTCTACTTTTCAATCTCTCATGAATTTTTGAAACGTGTTAAAATCATAGAATTTTTAAATAATTTTTTTTTTGGCTAGTCGTAGTAGTTTTAGGTTAGAACCAAAGGATTTTTAAAACGTATAATCATGGTATGTTAAAGGGGTAAAGAAATTAGAGGTGGTAGACTAATTGGATAACATCCATTGCTTAGTGACTAACATGGAGGCACAAGGGTGAAGGAATATTAGAAATGGCCAATAAATCATCCTTAACATGCTAGGAAGACATCTCTAGGAACACTATAAATTTAGGGGGACACTGGAATGATGAGTTATGAAATCAATTCTTATCTTGTCCATATGTGCATGAATTTGTGGAATCTATTCATTTTTTGCTCCTCCACTTACATTTCCTCAAATTCCTATGACAATAAAAGATTTGTTGATTCTACTCATCAAGGACACATACCCTCCAATCTTGGTCACCCATAGTCTTAGAAAAAGAAAAAACATTCTTGCTTGCATCCATAATGCCCAAAAATAAGAAAAAATAGCACAAAACATGGATATCCATAGTGATGTTGAGTTCCAAACTGAGGGAGAGACATGAAATAACTAAGAAAACACCTACAATGAGAATATGCTTGTTGAGTGGGAGCACCCTACATGTATTTTTGAAGGCTTTGATGATCCCTTCCTCTATGTTTACGAGAAGGATCATGATAATAAGTGAAAGGCTTAACATTACAAGGATCAAAGGCATCAACCTCAACACAACCAGATCAAGCACCACTAGGAAATGCAACAACTCAACTAGGCTTGCTATATTCCAAATAAAGGCCCACTCATCGTCTGTTAAATCGTCATTTTCCATGTAATTTTTTCGTTCTTATATGAATAGTGTCTGTAATATATACCTATCTATCGATCAATACTGTAATAGTTGTACTTACCCCAAAAAAAAGACTATTTACACCATTTATGCTACTTTGTTGTCACTGACTTTATTTAATTGCGACATATTATGATATTTCAACACATGTGTACTTTCTGTCATTACCATTTACTATAACGACATGATTATTTGTGAACAAATTAAAACTCTGTTGCCAATTATAATTTGACCAACCTCATGATTCCGCAATTTCTTTTTTAGTTTTTATTGTCTTTTGTGACATTCCTTCAATAAACAGAACTTATATTATAGGAGTAATTTATTTTACTATTAATCTATGTCTTCATACTATTATGCATTTTCTAGGAATGTTAATAAAATAACAAACTTAAGAATAATCACGGTAAATTTTTCTATTAGAATATATAATTATATTCTAACATTCTACTTATTATCAAATATTTCCCCTTTTAATGATTTTCAATACTCTTACTCATAAATACCTCCTGTAAAATTTGTTTTAACCTTTTTAGTATAAATTTTAATATAATAATCAAGGCTATATATCCACGTATGACCGTAGCACTTAGCCCAACGACTAACTTATATAAAATTACTACTCTAGTGATATATGGATATTGTTGATAATGAATATCCAATGACATTGCACTCTGCTACTATTGCATAATCCTTATAGCCCTATTCAAATTAAAATTTGATTTCTCAACGTTATCATCAATTTGAATACTATGCAATAGTTTTACATGTGTTCATATATTTCTTATGATGTTGCTTTGCTTTATTATGTTGGAGTTTCGATGCCTAAATTTATTTAAATAATATATGATATACTCTACTAAGGTTAAAATATCTTGTTTTGATATTTGAAAATATGCATTGGGATTATATCGTATCCCTATCATAAATTTATGTAAACTCTTTAATGTAATTCCTCTGTTTGAGGCTATCACATTTTAACGGATTCGTACTTTGTCCATTAACTTGTCACATGGCCTAGTTGATATTTTCGATTTTTTGTACCTGAGATTGATGCCATGTTAATGATGGGGATGAGTTCGTATCCTCTCCCTCCATTTTCTTTGTTAGGCTTTTGATGGCTTGTAATTTTTTCAATTTTCACTCGCATTTGGAAATGCCAGGTAAGGCTTTGGATCTGGTTCAACACCCAGGCGAGTATGCATTCTGGTATCCTATTCATCTACTTACTGTTACATGCTATGCATTAGGTAAATAAATTTCCTCATTTGATTTATTCCTGCCACTGGCTGATTTTCATTTTATTAATTTTAGTTTATTCCTTCTAAAACTAATTACATTTTATTTTTGTGATTGCAGGGATTCTTTTGAATAAATGTATTTTAATCTTCCTCGTTCCCTCTATTCATCAAAATTCTCAGGTAACACAATTATGTAATTACGAGGTTTGTAAGTAGTTTTTGCACCATTTAATGAAGAAAAAATCTATCTCTGGTAATTATGTCAACTGAAATGGCTAAATTTATTGAGCGTACTACTCCTCAATTCATTTTTATGATTTCCTTTCTTCCTGTCAGGAAGTTATTGGATTTACGAACTCTATTTATACGATGAACTCCTCTTTGGGTTTGAGATAGTTCATTCATTGAATGATTTCATTTCATTCCTATTGATTAGTTGAATAATTTATACCGAATAGGGTTTATTCAATTAAATATCCTATGTTGTAGGGTTTATTACATTGATTTTCCCCAAGTTATTTTCTTCATCCACAAAGATGAAAATTTGTCACAGTAATCCTAAATATAGGGAACTGAATTTCAATTATGTATATAATTCATAATTTTTCTTCATCAATAAAGAAGTATATATATTCCCAACTGACATCCTCTTCTTTTCCTATGGTTTAACTTACCTTGTTATACTACAGACCGATTGATTTTATTCATACCATAAAATCCATCATGGATGGAGCCAATGGTTAATTGAGGTTATGTAATAGGGTCTTTAATTTCATTACAGTTTGAATCCCAATTACCATTTATGTATACACATATACATGTTTGTAATGACTCTATATTAATTTACAAAAGTCTATTTTATTTTAAACAATTACCCTTATCACTTATAAATATATATCTGTTAGTTATTCATAATTTAATTTGATAAAATACTAGGACACTATTCTCTTAGGAATTACTTATCATTGTATTAATTTCCCTCAATTAATAAAATAATTTATCGTACAAGAACTCTTCCTCCTCTTTGGAGACCATTGGAGATTCTCATTACATCCCTCATCTTCCCGATTTCAGGTAATTTCATTTTTATATTTTAAATACTGCCACTACAATATTTTCCTCTGTACATCTACCTTCATACATTCATTTGTTTTCTTCTGTGTGAATAGAGATGACTTCACTGCTTAAATCTGTCTAATAAGGTAATATTTCTATTTCAATTACCCTAGTCAAGTTCTTGTATGTTATTTAATTATTTACTTTATTATATTCATATACTAATCATTCTATATGGTATCTTTGTACAGGTATTGCACTTCTCGTATCTTACCATTCATCAAATTCGGAATTCATTTTGCCAACTTTGACACTTTATATTATTTCTTCTATTTACAGCTTTGTCAATATAATGCATAGAATTCAATTCACTGAATTCAAGGATATGTATTCATGTATACTTTATGTAATTATTTATAAAACATAATGGACTTTGGTCAAGGAATTCGTGACAATTTGTAATGATAGATTCTATCATTGTTTGTACAATTTTTTTCTCAATTCTATTTATGATAATAAACATTCATTTTTATAAGTAGTTAGTATATGTATTGGTCTATTGATTTGTAATATTTCTCCTACATTATCCTCTAGTAAGTCAATATGTAATTGATATTGTATTTATATTTAATTTGTATTTATATTTAATTTGTACAGTCATGCTTTCTTTTAGATTGAGAATTATCTCTTGATATATTTATATTTATATTTCATTATTATTTACAGAATAATTATATTAATTATGGGTCTTACATCATTTCCACCTTTACTGATGTATTTTCTACATTTAATAATTATATTCTTTCAACCGATTAGTATATTTAAACCCTCCTACTTAGGTTTAAACATTTTGTTTGTTGGTTTAATAATTTAATTTTTCTATGTAACTATATACAGCTAAATTATATTTATTATATTATGTTATGGTAAATACATGAGACACTATAACTTATAATTACCATAAATTTATTATACTATGTAATACTATAGATAAGATTATTTCCACATATATTTCTATATAAATCATAATTACTCTAAATCTCATCATAAGGACATAATCATAAAAAAATTAAATTAACTATGCATACCAATTCGGGTAAGACTATTTTCCACCTAACCTTGAGATTTCTCTCCACAGCTCCACTTGACTAGAGACCAATTCCTCCAAAGTGTAGGCAACCTCTTGTCTACCCAGGAATGACTTATTTAATATTTCTCTCCCTCAACCTGTTTCCATAACTACGTCCAATTAAATCAAGATATTTTTTTCCTTTAGCCTAGGCTTTCCTTTCATTTTTTTCCACAAAATCTCTTGAAAACTATCTTTTCCCTCTTTCAAGTTTTATTTCATCTCTTCTCAGTAACTTTCCACTTTACTGAGGTATATTTTAGATTTTAATCTCCAATCTAATATTTTAAATTCATTTTGTTTTCTCCAAATATTTTTCAATAATTTGGGAAAGTCTTTGGATTTAATGCTATCCTCATGGACTTGAAATCCTTATCTCCAATATACTCTAGTCCTTGCAAAATAATTAAAATTCCACATTTATTAATTTAAAAAATATAATATATCCACACATATAGTTTTCTTTTAGGTTAACTTACCTTTAGAACTTTCAAACGTCTAATAAAAGCAATAAAAATAGGGATATTACCTATTCCCCCTCTAAAAGAAAACACAGTCCTAGGTGTTGAAAAATATCAGTTCTCTTTTCAATCTGGGATGGGTATTTCTCTTTCATTTCCTCTTTTCACTACCAAGTAGCTTCCTTAGGTGTAAAGTGCCTCCATTTCACTTTCACCCTAGCTATTGTCCTATTCCAGATCTCAATTTCCTCCTCTGCCAGTATACAAGGGGCTCTCGAAGAAATTACCCTTCTGTTACCACGTGTATCACACTCCAATCAATTACATGAGTAGGATCATGTACATACTTTTTCAATAACAAAACATGAAAAACATTGTGAACCTTAATGTGACTAGGTAGAGCTAATTTATAAGCTGTTGGCCCCATTCTTTCTAGAACTTCAAATGCTCCACAGTAGTATAGTTTTAACTTAGAAAAACTACCCGTATATAATGTATTTTTTAAGGATTAATCACAAACTAAACATGGTTTACCAGTTTGAATTATCTATGAATTATCTTTTTCTCTGCATAGCATTTTTGTCGCTCTTGAGATGTTTTAATATTCTGCTAAATTATCTTCACAGTTCTTTCCATCTCCTGCAATGCATCAGGTCCAAGAATTTACTTACCTTCTGGTTTACTCTAGCTAAGCGGTGTGTGGCACTTTATTCCATACAATTATTCGAAAGGACTCATATTTGTTGAAGCTTGATAGCTATTATTATATGCAAATTCTACTAAATGCTGAAAAATCTTCCCATCTTGTAGGTATGTCCATAACATACATGTGTAAAAGGTCTCCAAAATCTGATTGGTCCCTTCATTTTTTCCATCTGTTTGAGGATGGTATGTGGTAATAAAGTTCAATTTAGTACCCATTCCACCGAACAGATTTTTCCAAAAGTCTAAAGTAAATTTTTCATCTCTGTCTGATATAATCATTTTTTCAATGCCATGTAGCTTCACAATTTCTTTCATAAATACATTAGCTACTTGAGTTGTGCCAAAAGTAGATTGCACTAGAAAAAGTGTGCATATTTAGTCAATGTGTCTACAACCACCATTATAGAGTCATGTTGATACTCAGTTCTAGGAAATCCAGTAATGAAATCACTGGAAACCACTTCCCACTTCCATTCTGGGACAGGTAAAAGGTTCAAAAACCCTGTCGGATGTTGGTGTTCCACTTTTACTTGTTGGCATCCTAAACATCTAGCTAGATAATCAGCTACATATTTTTTCATACCTAGCCAATACATGTTCTTCTTCAATGTTGAAATCAATTTTTGATAACTAGGATGTCGTGGAAAAGGTCTTTTATGATACTCATCTAAAATTTCCTGTTTTTATGATGTCACATTTGGAACATACAATTTTTTATTGTAATAAATCAACCATTTCTGGTTTTTGGTATATCCCACTATTTCAGTTTTCTGCAAATTTTCTTGTAATTTCACATAGTTTGAATCTTGCATCATAATTTCTTGTATCAATTCTTCTATGTCAAGTTTGACACTACTTCCAGCATTTTTTAAAAATTTATAAGAATTCCAACTAAAAGAATCTGCAATATTATTTTCCTTTCTTTTAATGTGTTTTATTTCCATATCGAACTCACTAAGGAAAGATAACCATCTAGCTTGTCTAGCATTTAAATCAAGTTGAGTGAAGAAATATGTCAAACTTATGTGATCTATCATTAATATGAACTTCTTTCCAAACAAAAATGTCTCCACATCTTCAATGCATGTATCACAATAGCTAATTCTATGTCATATAGTGTATAATTATGTTCATGTTTCTTCAATTTTCTTGACTCATATGCTATGCTAAGTTTTATTGTAGCAATAATCCTCCTTATCCTTCTACACAAGCATCTGTATATACTACAAATTATTTGTTTGGATCATCAATCTTCAATATGAGGGTGGTTTTTAGGTTAATTTTTAGCTACTTAAAACAATTTTTAAACTTTGTTTTCGATTCAAAATTTACTCCCTTTTTCTGTAAAGAAGTAATAGGATAGGCTAAGGCTGAAAATATATCCACAAACCTACAGTAGTATCCAGCAATACCCATGAAGGATCTTATGGCTGTGACATCAATAGGTACAGGTCACTCCATTATGTCTTGTATTTTCTTTGGGTCTACTGCTAATCCATCGTGTGAAATCACATGACCCAAATACTAAATTTTGTCTTTGTAAAATTCACACTTGCTAATTTATGCACATAAATTATGTTCTCTTAGTGTTTGTAGGAAAATTATGAGATGTTCTTTGTTTTCTTCTTTGTTTTTGGAATATACCAAAATGTCATCAATGAAAACTATTACAAAATTGTCTAGATATTTATGCGTTACACTATTCATTATACACATGAATGTAGCAGGTGCATTAGTAAGTCCAAAGGGTAGGACTACAAATTCATAGTTTCCATATCTACATCGGAATGTTGTTTTATTCATGTCCCGATCTTTGATTCTGATTGTTGTGAAACCAACTCCAAAAATAGAAGAAAAGAGATATCAACGCCTTCGAAATAAGCCACTTTGAGGGGGAAACCTCCAATACATTACATGAATGAATAATTCTTGGATGATACAAATGACAAAACCTCATTTCTATATATAGGAGTCCATGGGGCCACAATGTAATCCTAGTGGGGCCACAATATAATCCTATCCGACCTAACAATAATAGTGTAAGGGCACAATAATAAAAATATGGGGGTTACAGGGGTACAAAAATAAAAATAAGGGGGGCTACACTAACATAATAAGGAACTAAAGTACTAATATAGGGACTTAACATGCCCCTCTCATTCAAACAAGTGTTGTCCTCAATGCTTGATTATTTCTTGATGCTTCTATATTAAATTCCCATCCTCCCATGTGGAATATTCTATAGGAAAGTTCTTCCACTTGCCGAGATACTCTGAAATTGATCGTACTTGTCGATTTCTATAGGAATATTCTACAGGAAAGTTCTTCCACTTGCCGAGATACTCTGAAATTGATCCTTGAAATTGATCATAATTGATCGTACTTGTTTCTGTGACTACTTCATAACTTGTTTTGATGTGTTGTTGATCTTCTTGTTGTTTAATTAGATTCTACACCAAAGTTAGGTTATCCTTTGAGAGTTGGAGAACTTGTTGTTGATGCTCGATGTGATCTTCCACTAATTTATCATCCATATTAGCTATTATTTGATCCTTCAAACCATTCAAATTAACCTCCATTTATACTTTTAAACCATCTATGTCATCTTCAGTTGCTCTTCATAAGATCGAAATTTGTTGCACTTGCTACTATAATTTTGATATCTCTTACTGTAATTCTTCCTCTTCATGTGTCATATTATAGCTTGTTGAGGGCTTAATGGGTATGGAATTATTTTTTGGAGGAATTTTAGAACCCAATACTGATAAAAATTCTAAAATATGACCTTGGAATCACTTTAAACTGCTTTTTCAAACAAACATTATGCAATTTTAAAAATGAGATACACACATTTTTCTTACTTTTGAGGAGGTTGATATTGAAACTGAACTATCTCGATGATTTTAGCTCTTCAATAACTGAAATTTCGCATTGAGTTAGCCCTCTAAATTCTCTTTCGAATGCCATAGATCTGACCTGATTTGGATTCTTGAAGACAAAGTTGTGCCCAATCTCCCTTAATGATCTAATTATGGACTGGTTCAGTAGAGAAAACTTCTATGACTTTCCACGTGTCACTTTTTCCTCCTTTGGCTCTGAAATTTATAGATAAGAAACTACAGCCAGTCTACTTCCAGCAACTTTTTACAGAATTCTAATATGATGCTTAGAGAGAAAGTTATGAATATTTTACCACGATCACCTCTTTGAGATGAAATTCGGGAGCCTGCAAAATACCTCACTTCCACAAACCATATCGCCCACAATGTTGTGAACCAGGATCTGAAATTGTGCGATGGTGTTCCTCGGGATTTCAGCTCTACAGTCTAAAAATTTCAGCTTTTGAACCTTAGTAGAAACAAAGTTATAGTGCAAATTCCACGATGACCTATTTAGGTTAAATTCAGGAACATAGAAAAAGACCTAACTTCCACAGATCCTACGTCTGAAAATATTGCGAACCAAACACTGAAATTTTGTGATGATGTACCTCAGGATTTGGGCTTTGTACTCTAAAAATTTCAGCATCTGAAACTTCATAGAAAAAATTTATAGCGAAAATTCCACAATGACCTGTTTGGAGCAGCGAAACCTTAGAATCCAAAGCTCTTACACCAAATTTTGTGAAACCAGCTCCAAAAATAGAAGAAAAGAGATATAAACACCTTATAAATAAGCCACTTAGAGGGGGAAACCTCCAATACACTACATGAATGAGCAATTCTTGGATGATACAAATAACAAAACCTCCTTTCTATATATAGGAGTCCATGGGGTCACAATGTAGTCCTAGTGGGGCCACAATGTAACCCAAGTCGACCTAACAATAATAATGTAAGGGCACAATAATAACAATATGGGGGTTACAGGGGTACAACAATAACAATAAGGGGGCAACACTAACATAATAAGGGACTAAACTATTAATATAGGGACTTAACACTAATTTGATGATATCTTATTCTTAGATAAATCTTTGAGAAGATAGTGGCTCCTCTCACTCGATCAAATAAGTCAATTTATTTAGTTTTTTGTAATCTATGCACATCCGGAATGTGCAATATTTATTTTTAACAAACAGTACCAGTGATCCCTAAGGAGACACATTTGGTGTGATGTATCCTATGTCTAATAACTCTTCTACTTCAAGTTTTATCTCTAACAATTCAGGGGTACTCATTCTGTAGGGTGCTCTACAAACAAATGTAACTCCTGATACCAATTCAATTGAGAAACCAATTTCTGTTTTAGGGGGTAGATGGGGGATTTCCTCTAGAAATACATCTTTGAACTCTCTGATTACTGGTAAAGTTTCTACAGATTCTTTTTCATTTTGATGTCCCAATTCCTCCACTTGTACAACATACACTTGGCATCATTTTCTTGCTTTTATCTTTAACTATAATGCAAGAATTTCTTTGACTAATATGGGTCATGGTTTTCCTTTCACTATCATAGGTCTTCCCTCACCATCTATATAGTGAATTTTTTTATCTAAGAAATTGGCTATTTCTTTCTTCTTCTCTAAATTCTCCATTCCCATTAACACATCATATGATCCTAGAGGCAAATTGTTTAGATTCATTTCAGTTTCATACCCATTTAAATTTACAGTAATTTTTTGAAGTTTATGGGTAACTTTTCTTTTTGTTACATTAGCTAACTAAACTAACCATGCCTGCTGAAATTTTTCGGATGTTATCTTGCAGTTTTCCACATTATGAGGACTTATATAGCTTAAATTTTCACCTGGATATATCAAAATAGAAACAGGTTGTTTAGCAATCATACCTTTGATTTATATCATGGTTGATTGGTGTTCACCCTAGTGATATTCAAGTGCAGCACTCATCCTTGAAATGTTCCTCGTAATTTCATTCACAGTAGTTGCCTCTCATAACAATTCAATGTTCTGAACTGTTCTATTAGGACAATCACGTAACAGGTGAGGTTCTCCACACCCCTAATGTTTTAATGGTTTTTTTGATTTTTACAACACCTTCCTTTTTCCTGTTTTCATCCATATTTTTATACATAGCCTATGATTGAGCTGGTTGTTTTACCTAGTTTTGTTAATTTCTTTTTTTTTCCAAAAAAAATTTCAAGTATGTTGGTTTTACTCTTTTGACATTAGAGTCACTTTTGCCTTTTTCTTTGTTTTTCCAAATTTTCAGCTGATCATTTCTGCCTTTGAGCAAATGATAACATAGTCTTACTTTGCGAACAACTCCATTATTTGTCTTTAGATTGTCAAATTCTATTATCTCTTTATAGATAGTAGGTAGGAAGTTTAAAAATTGTATTAATTTAGCCTTTTATTCTCTTATATAAGGCACATAGCAAATAAAGTTAGTAAATTTGGTGACAAAATAATAAATGGTGAGTTTTCCCAATCTCATCTCATGAAATTCTTTGGCTTTGTCATCATAATATCTCCCATTCATATATCTAGAATTAAATTTTGTTTGAAAGTCTTCCTAGGTAACAGTCTTTTCCTCCAACATGTGTACCATTTTGGTTTCATCCCACAAAAGGGTAGATTTACCTTGTAGTTGGTAAATGACCAATCTGGCTTTCAAGTTACTTCCATATTCATAGAATTGAAAGTATTGAACCATGTTCATAAGCCAAGCTTCTCCATCCTCCTCCTTTTCACCATCATAAGTGGGAGGTTTGATTTTCCAGAATTCTCTTTGTAATTCCTTTTTATTTTTGGACTACTCTACAGATCCTTCACCACCCTCAGATCCTTCTGAGTTGGTTTCAGCTTCTTTCCTTTTTTTTCTAGGGTCTTCACTTTCGTGACTAGGCCTTGACATTAATTCTTTGGTCAAACTCTCTTGCTCTTTAGTGGCTTGCAACAATAGTTTATTGTTGGTTCTCATCTCAACTAATTTTGCTTGCATATCCGTGACGAGATCCAACAATTGAGAATTTTGATCTAGTGGATTTCCTTCACCCCCATATCCACATACAACCCTCTTCCATCACTCATAATAACAATTTTACTTTTCTGCACTTAACCACTATATAAAAAAATAAATTAGTGCATCAAATTTTAAAATTTGTAAATAATTTACAGCAACATAATTTGGGTTTTTATATTTTCTTTTATGTGTGGGGACACATAGGCACAATGTTTTCAACATGGGATCTGATACCATTTATAGAAAATCTACTTAGCCAAAACAAATTTCTTCTATTTACACCATTTATGCTACTTTGTCGTCATTGAATTTATTTTATTTCGACATATTATGATCTTTCAACACATGTTTACTTTTTTTCGTTAACATTTACTATAACGACATGATTATTTGTGAACAAAATAAAACTATATTGCCAATTATAATTCGGCCAGCCCTCATGATTCCACAATTCCTCTTTTAGTTTTTATTCTCTTTTGTAACATTCCTTCAATGAGAACAACTTCTATTATAATAGTAATTTATTTTACTATTAATCCATGTCTTCATAAGATTATGCATTTTCTATAAATGTTAATCACATAAAAAACTTAAGAAGAATCACATTAAAGTTTCCGATTAGAATATACAATTATATTCTAAGATTCTAATTATTATTAAATATTTCCCCTTTTAATGATTTTCAATACTCTTACTCATAAATACCAGTTGTAAATTCTCTTTTAACCTTGTTAATCTAACTTTTAAGATTAATAATCAAGGCTATATATCCACGTATGGACCTAGCACTTATCCCAACGACTAATTTATATAACATTACTACTCTAATGATATATGGATATCGTTGATAATGAATATCCAACGACATTCCACTATACTATTATTACATAATACTTAGAGCCCTATTCGAATTAAACATTGATTTCTGAACGTTATCATTAATTTGAATACTATACAAAAATGTTACATGTGTCCATGTATTGCTTATGATTTTTCTTTGGTTTATTACATTCGAGTTTTGATGCCTAGATTTATTTAAATCGTATATGATATACTAGGTATTGGGTTATATCATATTCCTATCATAGTTTTTTGGTAGCTCTTTAATTCTATTCCTCTGTTTGAGGCTATCACATTTCAATGGATTTGTACTTCATCCATTAACTTGTCACATGGTGTGGTTGATATTTTTGATTTCTTGCACCATGGATGGGTGCCACATTAATGGTGGGGATAAGGCCATATCCTCTGCCTCCGTTTTCTTCGTTAGTTTTTCGATGGCTTGTCATTTTTCCTCTTTTCACTTGCATTTTGCAATGCCAAGTAAGGCTTTGGCTCTAGTTCACCACTAAGGCCAATATCCATTCTCATAGCCTGTTCATTTACTTACTGTTAAATTCTCCACATCAGGTAAATAAATTTCTTTGTTTGATTTATTCCTGCCATTCGATATTTTTCGGTTTATTAATTTTGGTCTTTTCCTTCTGAAAATATTTACGTTTTCTTTCTATGATTGTAGGGATTCTTTTTACTAAGCATATTTTAGTATTCCTTGTGCCCTCTATTAATCACAACCCTAAGGTAACGAAGTTATGTAATTACCACGTGTGTAAATAGTTTTTCCACAGTTTTATGGAGGAAAATCTGTCTTTGGTAATTATGTCAATGACAGTGGCTAAATTTGTTGAGCGTACTCCTCCTCAATTCATTTTTATCATTTCCTTTCCTCCTAGGAGGAATTTATTTGATTTTTGAATTGTATTTCTATGAGGAATTCGTCTTTGGGTTTGAGACTCTTCATTCATCGAAATATTTTGTTTAATTCCTATTGATGAATTTAATATTTTACACCAAGCTAGGGATTCTTCAATTAAATCTCGTTTGTTGTAGGTTTTATTATGTGGATTTTCCACAAATTATTTCCTTCATCCTTAGAGATGAAAATTCGTTTTAATTCGAAATAAGGGAATCTGATTTTGGCCTTCTCTTTCTTGCCTTGAAAAAATATGAATTTCCTCTTCGTATCAAATTTGTATTTTAGTTCTTGGCTTTCTTGGCCAATTCTAGAGAACGTATATGTTTAACTTATGAATTTTTTTTATTTCTTTGCATATGACGTTCCCTGTTTTCTTCAATTTTATGCTCTATATATTTCATTCATATTCACTTTTCTTTCACCATGAATAGTCAATTATGATTTTAAGCTTTCGTTGGGTATTATAACGACCCTTTTTAAGGTCATTTACCCTCAAGAACATATACATCATTTTAGCCTCTATGGTGGTCGAATTTCTCTTTGTCACAATAACCTTAACTGTAGGGAACCGAATTTCAATTAGGTATATAAATCATAATTTACCTTTTTTAATAATGATATATATATGGTCCCAATTTACTTGCGCTTCTTTTACTCTTCTTTAGCTTACTTTGTTATAATAAAGACCCATTCGTTTTAGTTATACCATAAAATCCATCATGTATGGAACCAATGGTTAATTGAGGTTATGTAATAGGGTCTTTAATTTCATTAATGTTTGAATCCCAATTACCATTTATGTATACACATATACATGTTTGTAATGACTCTGTGTTAATTGACGAAAGTCTATTTTATTTTAAATAATTACATTAATGGCTTATAAATATATATGTTTGTTACTTATTCATAATTTAATTTGATAAAATATTTTGACGTTATTCTCTTAGGAATTACTTGTTGTTTTATTAATTTCACTCAATTAATAAAATGATTTAATGTACGGGAACTCTTCCTCCTCTTTTGAGATTATTGGAGACTCATTACATCCCTCGTCTACACAATTTTAGGTAATTTAATTTCTCTGTTTTTAATATTGTCACTACAATATTTTCCTCTGTACATCCACCTTCATGCACTCATTTATTTTCTTATGTAGGAACAGAGATTACTTCAGTTCTTACATCTGTCTAATAACGTAATATTTCAATTTCAATTACCCTCGTCAAGTTATTATATGTTATTTAATTATTTACTTCATTATATTCATATACTAATCCTTGTATATGGTATCTTTGTACAGGTATTGCACTTCTCGTATTTTACGATTAATCAAATTGGGCTTTCATTCTGCCAACTTTGACACTTTATATTATTTCTTCTATTTAAAATTTGATCAATATCATGCATAGAATTCAATCCACTGAATTCAAGGATATGTATTCGCGTATAATTTATGTAATTATTTATACAGAACAATGGACATTAGTCAAGGAATTCTTGATAGTTTGTAATGATATATTCTATCATTGTTAATACAACTTTATGCTCAATTTTATTTATGATGAGAAACTTTCATGTTTATATGTAGTTAGTATATGTATTGGACTACTTATTTGTAATATTTCTCTTGTACTATTCTCTATTACTTTAATATGTAATTGGTATTTAATTGCTTATGCAAGAATAATAATGAATAGTTATATTCAACCTTTGTGTTAATGTACAACATAGGTATTTAGATTTGATTTGCACAATCATTCTTTCTTTAAGATTGAAAATTATCACTTGTTGCATTTAGATCTTTGCTTCATTATTATTTTGAAAATTTATATTGATTATGGCTCTTACATCTTTCACACCTTTACTGATGTATTTTCTGCATTTAATAATTATACCCTTTCAACCTAACAACATATTTAAACCCTTCTACTTGGGTTTAGACATTTTTTTTGTTATTTTAATAATTTAATTTGTCTATGTAACTATAAAGAACTAAATCCCAGATGCGGGTGTATAGAAGGGTGATTAAAGTGATAGGACATGGGTGCGGTGAAGTGTGGAGACACCTGCCCACCCATGTCACGGCTGGGAGACGGCAGACGACCGAAGACATATGGCATTTAAGTCATGCTGATATCATATCTACTGCATTAAGTTTTAACGCAACTCAAGATCAGACCTCCACTCCTGTTTTTGATTCCGCATGCTCCAATATGCTCTGGCCTTTGGCTCTCATCAATGAGAGATTTATGGTGGGCGTTCTTCGATGCCCATCAGTTGGGACGTTAAAATGGAGTTTCTCTCTGGTTTATCGGAAGAGCCGCAACCGTTGAATTGCAGATGCTCTCCGGTTGCTGGGATACCCTGCCTGCACACTATGACGGGAAGGAGAAGCCAGTTGAACTGTTGCTTAGACCTTGGGGACAATCTGCATTTTTCTCATTCTGGCCTCTGTATGTCTTCTTCGGCTTCTTGGAATCCTCCCATATCTCAATCCAACGTCATTCTTGCTTCTTTGCCTCCTCTTACACCCTCTACTGAGACTTCACCTATGCCTCGCCTACGTCATAGAATGCGTTGCCACAGGGGTAGCTCCAGAGGCCAACCCCTACGTGCTCCCTCCAACTCCTCAACTGAGTCGCCTTCCCACTCCATCGATTATTTTTCAGGCCGTTATCCTCACACCAGAAGTGGGAGAGGTTAGATTCTAGGTTCTGGCCACCGTTTGGGCTCCCTTGTTCCTCATACCCCCACCACTTTACCTTCTCCCATGACGGGCTCAGAGCTTTTTTCCTTTAACTGCTCTCTTAACTACCCACGAATCACAGCTTCAATTAGCGTGGTTTTCCGTGAAGAGGCCCAAGTGAAGGAACAACGCACCCGTTCGGTGGGTCTGAGCTCAGAAAAAGCCCAGCTTTCGGGCCTTCAAGAGGGGCATGGTGGTGTGAATGTGCAGGAACCAGAGGCTCAGGTTCGTAGGGCTCATGATGTGGAGATAGCACTTGGAGATCCTATACCTTCAATGTTTGAAGTTGCTCCCACCATGGACAGTGACATGTTTGCCGAAGGATGGTGCCGAATTGTCGAGGAACCATCGGATGACTGGCTGCTTCTCTTTGGTTTGGTTTTCTTGCTTCGCGGCCCACTTAATTGGGCATGTTTTTGTTTATATTATTGTGCTGGACGTCGGTTTTATTTTTTAATTTTGTAAACATTGTAAACGTCAAAGATATCAAACGATGGTTCCCCTGTGTGGGCAATGCAACGACCTAGAAAACGTTGAAGACTGGTTTCCCCGTATGAGCGCAGTCTTCTTTTTTGATTTTTTGACAAATGTACCATAAGTCTGGGCTTTTTTTTTTGACTTCGGTCATGCCGTATTTTTATTCCCACTGTTAATAGATTAACCTTACTTAGAAAAAAAAAATATACAAAACTAAAATATAATTATTATAGTATGTTATGTTAAACACATCAAACTCTCTAACTTGCAATTAACATAAATTTTTATACTATTTAATAATACAGATAATATAATTTCCACATATATTTCTACATAAACCATAATTACTCTAACTCTCATCATAACAATAGAATATGTGAATACCAATTCCGGTAAGACTATTTGGCACCCAAACTTGAGCTTTCTCTCCATATCTCCCCCAACATAGACCAATTCATCCAAAGTGTAAACAACCTCTTGTCTACCGAGGAATGGCTTATTTAAGATTTATTTTCCTCATCATATTTCCACAACTAATTTTAGTTAAATAATGATGCTATTTTCCTTTATCCTAGGTTTTCCTTTTGTTTTTTTGCAACAAAGCTCTTTAAAACTAGCTTTTTCCTTTTTGTACTTTTATTTCACCTCTTCTCATTAACTTTCCACATTACTGTGTTATCTTTTTCGTTTTTACCTCTAATCTAATATTTTAAATTTAGTTTATTTTCTCCAAGGATTTTTGGAGAATTTGGGAAAGTCTTTGGATTTAATTGCATCCTCATGGACTTGAAATACTCATCTCCAATATACTCTAGTCTTTGCACAATAATTAAAATTTGACATTTATTAATTTAAAAAATATAATATGTCGACACATATAGTTTCCTTTAGGTCCACTTAACCTTTATGATTTTCAACTTTCTAATAAAAGAAGTAACAATAGGGATATTACAAATACTATTTTAATTTGGGCTCATAACTATGTAACAGAGCACCAGTTTCTTTCTCATGAGAATATTATATCTCTCACACTCTCCTAAGAACAATTTTTTGTCTTTGCAAACAACACCACATTTTGTAATTCAAATTTTCCATTAGTGTATTTTATTTAAATTTATTATAATATAAATAATTTTAGTTTGCATAAACAAAAATAACAAACATCTATATTTATTTTTTTAATACTATTGACTACATGTTATTTATTTTTATTTTATAAGGAAAAAATTTCAACTTGATATTGAGGATAAAAAGAATTATATATCTCTCTCACACTAGAATGTAAAATATACCTTTTAACACAACAAAATATTCTTTTAGTAATTTAAAAACATAGATAATGTATCTATTCATTATTAAATCTATTAAAATAATAAATAAATAGTAATAATTTTCATATATATGTCTAATTTTAATAATATATATATATATATATATATATATATATATATATATATAATTAATTTAAAAAAAAATAAAATGAAAAATGTTAAGGTGGTAATGTGTTTGTAAGGGTTAGTTTTTTATATTTTATTAAGAAAAGAGAGAAACAAAAATTACATTTCTTAATGTTTTAGTTATATATATATATATATATATATATATATATATAATGATGATGATGATGGTGACCAAATATTGGTCTATCGGACCTATAATTTTCTTAATTCTTAATTGTGTGGCTTCTAGTCTTTCCTGGAAAGATTGGTGTTGTAGCATTCTTTTTCTTCTCTACAATCTTCCAACTTCCTTTGTGCTCCTTCATCTCT